>BQKN01001086.1:279640-298802 GCA_022839385.1 Asparagus kiusianus | reverse complement strand
CAGGGAAATATAGAAAGTACTGATTTTGTTGTCCAAAAAGATTTGAGTGCTTCAAATGATCAACTTCCTTGATTTTTAACATCAAATCAAATCGAGTAAATACAAAACATGACTGATTGTGATTTTGAGATAAGACTTGTTTGTATCTAACTATCATTAATGTGTGCGTCGGCTGTAGGTGGGCCTCGCGAGTGGAAGTGTTACCAAAAAGCCCCACTCTCTTATATGAAGGAATAATTACCACCCTTTTTGTTTAATTTATACGAGGAGAAGGGAGAAGATCAGATTTTGCTTGTCTTCAAAGATTGGCAAACAATCATATACCCTTTCATTACCTTCCTTTTTGCAGGGATTGATGAAGTAATGAGTCATGCAAATTTGTAATTAAAAGTTTTCTAAAGATTTTTATAAATTGTGTTTGGTTCAACAAAAAATTTACAGAAATATTTTCTATAAAATATCAAAACCTACCAAATTTTACAAAAAGCAATTTCCTCTCAAAATGAGAAGAAATCACCAGAAATCTGACACATACCATATTTAATTAAAAACCTACCAAATCTTGTTATTTTCTATAAAGTTATGAGCTATTTTTTTGTTTTGAACCAAACAAGCAAAGTACAAAAAACAAGAAAATTTGTACTTTTTGATTTCTCAAAACTTTTCCTATAATTTTTTAAGAAATACAAAGAAATCATATTTTAGGTGGAAAACATTTCCTATAATTTCTAGAAATTGAACCAAACACCCCCTTATATGCACAATCGGGTTATTTGCATGTGTACCCCTTAAATCATGGGTGTTTACAAAAGCATCCTTTAAATCTTAACATTCACAAGACTACCCCTGGAATAATTAACTTTGAGAACAAATACCCCTAAAATCAGCAAATCATCAGCTTGGTGATAGAAATTTAACTATTTTGTCAATAGTTTTTATGTTGCAATTACAAATTAGCTTATCAAACTCGATGGTTAATCGCTTTGAGGGTAATTCTTTTCAAAATTGATGATTTGAGGGGTGGTTTTGCTAATAAAGAGACGCGGAAGGTGTTTTTGCAAATACCCATGGATTAAGGGTTATATATGCAAATAACCCTTCATAATTTATGTTGTCACGTATATAATAAAGGTGACAATAAGAATTGGTGTAGCTATCATAGATTAATTCTTGATGACATCCATCATCCATGCACTTCCTTTGCAACCATTCCGAGCAATTCCTAAATTCAGTTGACCATGTACATACATCATGGGTTGTCCCAAATATAACCATCATCACACCCCCTGAATTACCCTCATATTTGTTTTCCAATAAATAAAAACTTTCCATTAAATTATAAATGGGTTTCTACTGTATATATCTGCAATGTGGGGTTCCCAAATCCCTCCTTACACCAAAGTGCAAGAAAAGAATAATTCAAATGTATGGACAGCAAGGGCTCTTTTTAAGGAACAGAATATGCCTGACATTATTATCTACCAAACTCTTGTGTTGTAATAAGTATTGTATTTGTCTAAGATCCCTTCATCTTTGCGCGCTTTAAATTAGACCCACTAGTTCAAATAAAGGACAAATTTTAAAAAACGACATCTTTCCACATTTAATCCCAAAAAAAGACTCATTTCCACAATACTTTCAAAAACCGACCTGGTTTCAGCCTTGACGCTGATACCAGGTCGGTTTTTGTGAAAAAACTTTCGAAACTTCACGGGAGTTGAACTTCCGTGAAGTTTAGTAAAGCTGCTAAACTTCAAGGGAGTTCAACTCCCGTGAAGTTTTTTCGCAGAAACCGACCTGGTTTCAACGCTAAGGCTAAAACCAGGTCGGTTTTTGAAAATATTATGGAAATGGGTCTGTTTTTGGGATTAAATGCTTCAAGGGAGTTCAACTCCCGTGAAGTTTCGAAAGTTTTTTTACAAAAACCGACCTGGTTTCAACGCTAAGACTGAAACCAGGTCGGTTTTTGAAAATATTATGGAAAGGGGGTCTGTTTTTGGGATTAAATGCTTCAAAGGGAGTTCAACTCCCGTGAAGTTTCGGAAGTTTTTTCACAAAAACCGACCTGGTTTCAACGCTAAGGCTGAAACCAGGTCGGTTTTTGAAAATATTATGGAAAGGGGTCTATTTTTGGGATTAAATGTCCACATGGGACGGTTTTGAAAATTTGTCCTCAAATAAACCCTCCAGCATGCCAATGGTCTACTATACATGCAAGCTATTAAGTGAAAGAAAAAAATAAAAATCAAAAATAACTTAGGAACGATTTACCTCTCTATCATATGCCAATAAAATTTTCGGTTTAAAGATTTTCATGAGATTGGACAATCTGTTACAACATGATGCATGACGGGGTCACAAATTGGATGGATCGATCTTATTTCCAAACTCTATATCATATTTACTAGCATGACTTCTCAAGGTGTGGATTTTAGATACAAATTGATAAAAACCAAACTCAATTGAATCTTATTTCCAAACTCTATATCATATTTACTAGCATGACTCCTCAAGGTATGGATTTTAGATACAAATTGATAAAAACCAAACTCAATTGAATCTTATTTCCAAACTCTACATCATATTTACTAGCATGACTTCTCAAGGTATAGATTTTAGACACAAATTGATAAAAACCAAACTCAAATATTGAATGGCACTGGAACCCTCTCAATCTCTAGTTTCAACCACCAGTTTAAGAGAAAAAGCCTAGCATGCATACACACAACAAGGCTTGCTTGTTCCTTGTGAACATCACAAGAGAAGCCAAAAGCATATATCTCAATCTCTTTCGGTGGTCCACATTATTCCTTGTTAATCTCATGCTCCTGCCTCCTCTAAACACCTTTACGATGACGAACAAGGTTAAAATTTGTATGCAACCTGGAAATAGATGGCATGTGGGTCTTAACAAAATACCATAAACAGAACAGTTTAGGAAAATACTAGATCGGATCACTAATTTGCGGATCATCAAGAGGGAAAAAAATTAAAAATGCATCAAAAAAAAAAAAATCCCCATCCAAAATGGCTTCACCACTAGGCAGAAATCTATTCCTCTATAATAATAGGAGGATCCAAAGATTGACTATTCATAGCAAAGTAAACGATATAGTAGATTACTGTAGCACATATGAGAGATGCGGTGTTTAAAAAATATTACTGTAGCATTCAAAAAATCACTGTAGCACTGACAAAAAACATTTTAAAATAAAATTAATGTAGCAGAAATAAAAAAATGGGATCGTGCTTTGCACAGGGTGCACACCAGTTAATTGAATGGGGCGCACAACAAAAGGGGGGGAGAAGGCTAAATTGCCCAACTTCCATGAAACGCATCACCACCAGTGACATAATATTTTCTCTTAAAAAACAATGGCTTAATTTGGTGTACTTGAAAAGTATTGCATATCTAACCTCCCATGGGATCCAGTAGTCCAAAGCCTGGAGCTTTCAATAATGACACGAGACCCAAAAGCGGGTGGCATCATTAAACCTGCATATTCTCTTTGGAATAAACCGGAAGGGTCCCAGGCTGCTCATCAGTGGCAGTAAACATATAAATCAAAATCTAGAAGATATTTATGATCATGACAACAATGATAGAACACCAACCCAACATTATCATGACATAATACATATGGGGACAAACCTTGATCAGCTCATGATCATGATGCTGGTGCTTAAGTTCAACCACTTTCATTAATAATAAAATTCACATTGTTGTTCTTCTAGATTTTCTTGTCAGAAAGTACAATGACTTTTTTTTTTGCTGGTCACATTACAATGACTGGGACGGCAGTATTAGTTAAATTCTGTGTCCTACGTTCTTACCTATGCATCTCAACATATATGGACACTTAATTTAGACACAAGGACTATGGTGATCAGCAGTACTTTTCCTAGAATAAAATTGCTCAGAAAGAATTGAGAACAGGTGATGTAGTAGTTAACTATATGGGCAGACAACAACACTAATGATTCAAAGGTTTTAGAATAGACTTGCTTGAACTTGAGTCCACAAGTTTTTGTTCTCAATGAAGGAAACCTTAATCTGATCTAAGCTAGACTTCTAGCAGTGGGATCGATACTTAGGCAACCGGTAACAATACGCATACCCTCAGGGATGCGATTACAGTTTCTTTACGGGTAACAAATTATAAATAGATCAAAGCTGAGTAAATAAATCAACGAGTTACTTTCAGTGTATGTCACAACGTAATTTCATGGACAAGTTTTCATATAAACACAGAAAAAAGTACATACATAGAGTATATGCATTTGAACAAGTAAATCGAAAAGGGAAAAAAAATAAAAATAAATGAGAAAGGGATCTAACATGCACGCTTCCTCTTATTCCACGTACAAATTAGACGATCGCAAACATAAAGCATCGCATCTTGCCTGTATTTCACCAATAGTGCCGTAACCTCCTTTCTCGGATACCATCAATAGCTTGCCGACACAGTACACGGTACCAATACTCATAGATAGGGGAATTTTACAGTTCACAATGACGACGCCAATTAATGCATCAGACTTCTTTCAAATGCTACTATGTGCCTCTGTCCTGAGCTCTTGGAAATCGTCAGTGTGGATGATAGCTTCTTAGTAAATACAGAAAATGACCCTCAATTTAAACCAAGATGCAGAGCCTGTAAAATATGGAAATTTGGTCAATACAAAAGCAACAACTTAATACCGAAACATATGTGTCGAATTTGAGATTTGCTGATATGTATAACTGATTTGAACCATTGTTACTTATTCTTGCTACAGATAACTCTACACAAAACTTGAATATAACTAAAAGAATGTTTTTCCATTTGGACCGGTGGCTTATATTCCTTATGGCAAATGTTTGTTGCTCTATCCTTACACTCTTTTATTAATTTCAGGGAATCTAGAAGGTTTCTCCTTGATTGCATGAGCTTAAAATGCATGCTCAGTAATGTTGTTTCCTTTTGGAGTTTTGATTCAATATTGAGTTTGCTCCACACATAAACCATTTTGATGAATGCAAGGTCAACGATGATGATGATAAGAGAAACGTATAGCTTTCCCCGTGTAATATATTTCTGAACTTTTATGGGCTTTTAACATATACACGTTTCCTCTTTTTTTCAAGAAAGAACACATTCTCCTTACTGATTGATATATTGGCATTTTCCTCTCGGTTTATTCACCTACAAACATTTTTAAAACGAATATTGAGATATTGCTTCGTTAAGCCTAAACTAAAGTAGGCACATAAAGGGGCACAAACACTTCCTAAAAAGAGTATTTAAAATTGATCTTATCAATCTTTAAAAAGTATCTTAAAGTAGGCACAATTTGACGTTGAATAAAATTTTGCCAACCATCACATGAAAGAAGGATACAATTGCGCAAAACACTTCAAAAGCATAAGGTCATAGATAGGAAATTTGCAGAAGAAAACTAAAATAAGTTAGAACGTACCGGCATATATAGTCCAAAACCCAAATTCGACTTTTTCCCCCCTTCAGTAAGAAAAACTTACTAACATGAATCTGAATTTAAAGGGAACATCAAGCAGTTGATCCCAAACATCCCAAACTTATATTAGAGGCATCTTCACCCCTTCCCAAAGGAAAAACCTGAACATCCACGAGTTGATCCCATCTGTCAACTTAGAGCTTTTTCATGCTCCTCCTGCATGAACCAGTAATAAAGAAGTGCTCTATCATTAGCACTGCCATCAGCCTAATGAATGAAAACTACATTTAGCGCGGAACAAAAATGAGAAAGCTAGCATCAGAAGGTACTTATATTGCCTGACATGTAACAAATGGATCACAGGTTTCAAATGCCACAAACTCGTTAAAATTGACAAAGAAGTTGAATGAAAACATTTCCAGGCAGTCGCACCCTTTCAGGTCACAGAAAGTCTAGTAGCCTCCTTTTGCCACAATAAATGTAAGGGCATTTTGGTCATTTAGAGGACGTGACTTTCATGAGTACAGATAGATTTAATGGTGCTAGTTAGAGGGGTTATCTGACAAAACATAAGGGGGTACATTAAGTGACTTTTCTAAAGTTTAGGAGGGTTATCTCGAAAACAGCCAAACTCAAGGGTTGTTTTGTGAAATTCATCCTTCAAATAAGTAAAGTAAATAATGCATTAAGATGTAACCAAGCTGATCTACAGGTAAAAATACCTAGCAAGTATCAAAAAAAAAGTGCAGATTAAAATGTAGGATATGGGTTTAGAATTTGGAATTTTTTTCAAAAGAGCCCATTTTTGCTAAATAATTAGCAAAACCGACCGTTTTGCTAATTATTTAGCAAAACCAAGGCCAAAAAGAGGTTGGTTTCGCTAAAATGTGTTTCTGAAACATATGAGACTACTGGTACCGTATGTTTAGTGGCCCTTAATTGGCCACTAAATCATCTCAGAAAAACCCATGGAACTAGTAGTCCCGTAGATTTTCTAACACCCACTCCAAAACGCACGTGACTATTAGTCTCATGCATTAAGCAGACACTTCGCCAAATCTTGGTGAAGTTCGCCCAGCAAACCCACGGGACTACTAATCACGTGGATTTGTCAGGCCTATAAAAGCCTCGTTGTGCCCAACAATTAGGGCACAACTTCCACCTCTTCACTGACCGAATTTTACCCCGATCTCTCAGCAACTTCTATCTCGATTTTCACCCACCCTCACCCAATCTCTCTTCCTCAATAACCCTAACCCCATTCCCTTTAATCTCTCCAAAACACCTTTCTCCCTCAATTTTCTCTCTCTCACATTCTCATCAAAGTCATTCTCTCCAAAATCATTCTCTCCAAACCCAAATAGAGATCCTCGCCAAAGTCGTATTGTTGAAGTCCGATGTCGTCTCCTATCCGACGCCGATGAATTTCGAATCTTCATCAAGGTATAAATTTTGATTTTCCCCCTAATTTTCTCTATATTATTTAGTTAAAATTATAGTTTGGAAATAACTGTATATTTAGAATAATTTTTTTAATTATGATAAACAATGGGATTTGGTTGAATTTTGATAGATTAAATTTGGACAAAATTTTGTTTTAGACCTCTCTAGAAACATATTTTCAAAAATCGACCACTTTTGAAAATATTCACCAATTTCGACCCAGCTTCAGCCAATTGGTTGAATTGGCTGAAACTGGGTTGAAATTGGCAAAAAATGTTCAAAAACTTCACGGGATTTGAAATCCCGTGAAGCTTAAAACTTCACGGGATTTTAAATCCCGTGAAGTTGCAAGCCAACCTCCAGAGAGTCTCGCTCTCTAGCGAGGTGGCTTGCAACTCCACAGGATTTGAAATCCCGTTGAGGTTGGGCATGGACTATATAAGGCCCACGCAATAAGAAATCGTGCTTACCCGACCCCGTCTCTCTTGGCTCCTTCACCACTAAACCCTAGACCTTTATACACCCCCCGCTGCTGTCGCCGCATTGTCCACCGGCGATCGTCGATCCTGCCGCCATCACCACCGGAGTTCACCGGAAAATTAGGGCATCGACAAATTTTGGGTAAAATCTTTAAATTTTTTTTTTCTCCTAAATTTTTTTACATATTCTCACTATTTCATGCTAATAACTTGTTTAAATTTAGATTTTGAAATAATTTTTCAAATATTTATGAATTTTGAAAAAAAAATTAAAGAAATTTGTGTATAAAGTTAAGAGGGGAAATTATCGAAAATTATAAAAATTAGTGTATTATAAGGGTTTGACATTTAGTTTACAACTTTTTGTCATGTAATTTGCTGACATGCATAATCTATAGCAACTTGCAGATTGTTTTCCTTACCTAAATTTTACAAAAACAAAATGATTTTAAAACAAAGGAAACTGTTCCTCAGCTGGCATTCAGATTGAGGATAAGCACAGAAACAAACCTCAAGTCAAGTAACAAAATAATACTTTAATAATATTCAAGCAGTAGAAATGTATGGACACAAGAAGAAATTTCAAGTCACCTGTACGGTATGTGCTTATAGGTTTGAAGGTCTCTACATTTCTTTGCAAGTCCGTAATCAACGATATAAACCTACATGAAAAAACAGATCATCAGAAGAGTATGCTCCAGTTTTATCACATTAAGTCTTAATATCAGCCATAGTTAATTTTTATGGGGTGGGGAGGAAGGAAAGGGGGGCACAAGAATGTTGGGAAAGATTGACAAATCCCAGGATAATTTCCCCAACTAAATGAGACAAAAATAACACCAAAGATTTTTAGCGTGAAAAACCCTCCAAAAAGAGGTAAAAACCACGGGACCCGTAGGCCACTTAAAAACTTCCACTATAATAATGGGATTACACACTTCACCCTTAGGTGGATCTCTCACAAGAACACAACTTCAATCTGTGGATAAAACCTCACAAATTGGCTCTTAATTTTTCTTCTCAGAAAAACTCTCTATGTTTCTGAGGCTATATACTTTGTTGCTTCTCAATTTCCGATGATGAAAACTGAATGAGGGGTCTTCAATTTATAGAAGAGATCAACCTCCTCTCTCCGTAATTCACTCCGTGAATTACACTGATTGTTCAATGCCTTTCCATTTTTGTCAAGTGCGGGACCCACATATGAAGACAAATTCTCTGCTTTCGGCAGCCGACATCTTCTTTGCTAATTTTTCATCTTTGCTTTCCTTTTGGTTGCTGGCCCACGTGACCTCCACCCTCTTATTTGCTGGCCCACGTGAGGTTGACCAACAAATCTCCCCCTTCACCTCATGTGAGGCATGGCTCCTCCACACCAGCAATCTCTCTGCAGATAGCAAGCTTTTCTCTAGGCAAAGTCTTCGTCATCATATCTACCCGTTGTCATTGGTGTGAATCTTCTCAACTTGCAGCAGTTTATTTTCCAACACATCACGAATCCAATGATACCTCACGTCGACGTGTTTGGATCTTGAGTGAAGGGTCGAGTTCTTGCTGAGGTGAATTGCGCTTTGACTGTCACAGTATAGAATATAATTTTCCTGGTTCTGACCCAACTATTGTAGGAACTTCTTCATCCACAGGATCTCCTTGCAACCTTCAGTGATTGCGATGTACTCTGCTTCTGTGGTGCTTAAGGCAATACACTTTTGTAATCGTGATTGCCATGAGACAGCTCCCCCTGCAAATGTTATTAGGTACCCGGATATAGACTTTCTCGTATCCACGTCGCCAGCCATATCTGAATCTGTATATCCTTCTTATTACCAAAACATAAACAATGACTGGAAGTACCTTTGAGATACCTGAGTATCCATTTTATTGCTCTCAAATGTTCTTTTCCAGGATTTGCTAGCCAACAGGTTTTGCCAACCTTGAATAGTATCCGTGAACAGTACCGTGAATAGTACTCCGGCAATGAATAGTGCTCCGGCGATGAATAGTGACGTATATATGAATAGTCACCGTATATACGTATATACCAGTGTGGTATAATATGTATATGATCTCATTCTCTTGTCTCCTGAGCCTGCCTTGCTCTGATACCACTTTGTTAGGAAAGATAGACAAATCCCAGGATAATTTCCCCAACTAAATAAAACAAAAATAACACCAAAGATTTTTAGCGTGGAAAACCCTCCAAAAAGAGGTAAAAACCACGGGACCCGTAGGCCACTTAAAAACTTTCACTATAATAATGGGATTACACACTTCACCCTTAGGTGGATCTCTCACAAGAACACAACTTCAATCTGTGGATAAAACCTCACAAATTGGCTCTCAAATTTTCTTCTCAGAAAAACTCTCTATGTTTCTGAGGCTATACACTTTGTTGCTTCTCAATTTCCGATGATGAAAACTGAATGAGGGGTCTTCAATTTATAGAGGAGATCAACCTCCTCTCTCCGTAATTCACTGCGTGAATTACACTGATTGTTCAATGCTTTTCCATTTTTGTCAAGTGCGGGACCCACACATGAAGACAAATTCTCTGCTTTCGACAGCCGACATCTTCTTTGCTAATTTTTTATCTTTGCTTTCCTTTTGGTTGCTGGCCCACGTGACCTCCACCCTCTTATTTGCTGGCCCACGTGAGGTTGACCAACAAATTCTCAGGAGACAAGAGAAGGAGATCATATACATATTATACCACACTGGTATATACGTATATACGGTGACTATTCATATATACGTCACTATTCACGACGGAGAACTATTCACGACAGAGCACTATTCATTGCCGGAGCACTATTCATCATCTGAGCACTATTCATCGTCGGAGTACTATTCATGGTACTGTTCACGGATACTATTCAAGCTTGGCAAAACCTGTTGGCTAGCAAATCCTGGAAAAGAACATTTGACAGCAATAAAATGGATACTCAGGTATCTCAAAGGTACTTCCAGTCATTGTTTATGTTTTGGTAATAATAAACCTGTATTAGAAGGATATACAGATTCAGATATTGTTGGCGACGTGGATACGAGAAAGTCTATATCCGGGTACCTAATAACATTTGCAGGGGGAGCTGTCTCATGACAATCACGATTACAAAAGTGTATTGCCTTAAGCACCACAGAAGCAGAGTATATCGCAATCACTGAAGGTTGCAAGGAGATCCTGTGGATGAAGAAGTTCCTACAATAGTTGGGTCAGAACCAGGAAAATTATATTCTATACTGTGACAGTCAAAGCGCAATTCACCTCAGCAAGAACTCGACCCTCCACTCAAGATCCAAACACATCGACGTGAGGTATCATTGGATTCGTGATGTGTTGGAAAATAAACTGCTGCAAGTTGAGAAGATTCACACCAATGACAACGGGGCAGATATGATGACGAAGACTTTGCCTAGAGAAAAGTTTGTTATCTGCAGAGAGATTGCTGGTGTGGAGGAGCCATGCCCCACATGAGGTGAAGGGGGAGATTTGTTGGTCAACCTCACGTGGGCCAGCAAATAAGAGGGTGGAGGTCACGTGGGCCAGCAACCAAAAGGAAAGCAAAGATGAAAAATTGGCAAAGAAGATGTCGGCTGTCAAAAGCAGAGAATTTGTCTTCATGTGTGGGTCCCGCACTTGACAAAAATGGAAAGGAATTGAACAATCAGTGTAATTCACGGAGTGAATTACGGAGAGAGGAGGTTGATCTCCTCTATAAATTGAAGACCCCTCATTCAGTTTTCATCATCGGAAATTGAGAAGCAACAAAGTGTATAGCCTCAGAAACATAGAGAGCTTTTCTGAGAAGAAAAATTGAGAGCCAATTTGTGAGGTTTTATCCACAGATTGAAGTTGTGTTCTTGTGAGAGATCCACCTAAGGGTGAAGTGTGTAATCCCATTATTATAGTGGAAGTTTTTAAGTGGCCTACAGGTCCCGTGGTTTTTACCTCTTTCTAAAGGGTTTTCCACGCTAAAAATCTTTGGTGTTATTTTTGTCTCATTTTGTTGGGGAAATTATCCTGATATCCATCTTGTTTGCTTGGTTTTTATCCTCAGTCACTAGATACACACATGACAAGATCCAGATGAACTTTTGGACCATGAAAAAATGATACAGTTAGGCGTATCCAGAGGACAGTTAGCTATCCCTTCCCCTAGTAAGATTAAAAAATAGGAGACAAAAGTGGAGATATTCAAGATTACACAAACGAAGAATTTACTCTTGGACTGTCAACCCCTTCCTTAAGAGTTAGGGTAACTGGCAAATCTCAAGATTCTAGCATCAAATATCTGATCCACATCATATGGGGCTTTTTCACATCATATTTGACAATACATCAGGATAATGAACTCAATATTGAGCATCCATATTGGACTAACATAGTTGTAATTCCCTTATTTTTATCTATCTAATAAAACCGGTATAGCATGTATATTCAGTCGTTCAAGGAGATCATCTTTCATATTATGCAATAAAATAAAGATTTCTTTTAATATATACCCTTCAAAATCCATCATATTTAAAAATTAACCCCAAAATCTGAATACTTGCCAATTTGGTCTCCAGTTATCTGGAAGTCCCATATATTTCATGAATCATGATCGTTCCAAAGATTACTCATCGCTACCCAGCATGACACATGCCAATATGGGCCATATTCATTACAAGAAAACATCTAGACAAAGATTCAACATAACAGAATAAGGCCAGCAACTAGACATTGCATTTTTCCTAAGTCGAGCGAAGGGCTACTTGTATCTTAGAATTTCAAACAGCTTCACGTGACAAAAAGAGGTTATGAAATTTTGCATTTTGACAGCAGTTTCAAGTGCAGAGGTAAGAAAAGGAAAATGAAAGCTAACAAAAAACTACAAAATGCGTGCTATTGGCTACTGCTTCAAATATCACTAATAAAACCATAGATACAAATCCAATTGACAAACACATAATTTTGTTGGGTTGCTAACTTAGATTCTTAATCAATCTTTAATCTAGAGAATTTATCTAGATGACTGCTTCAACCCCCATTCAATGATAAAAGTTAGTCACTAAGTTTCGGGAAGTAAATGTGCTAAAGATTGTAAAAGCACGGCACAAAATTGATTAAGCATGAAATAGGAAAACCTCCACAGCTTTGGTTATGATGAAACACCCAAATTTGATATGCTTGAGAAAATCTATACAACACACTAAACCTCATGCCTCCAAAGCTGAAATCAAAGGAAAAGAAATTTTGATCAAGAAAATTGGCAATCCTTAAAAGAGTATCCACATAAATAAGCCACTCGCTAGATAGTCAAATGGCAGAGGATAAAGAAGTTAATGTAGGATCACTGAAAAATAACCAAGGAACAGTTAACAAAAATCACTATTAGCCTCAAGATCAAGTTCATTCCTAAGCATCAACAGCAGAAAGCTGCCCAGAAGCTGGGTAACATAACATCAATTCTTGCCCCCATAACATTCAAATTAAAATTGAACTGTAAAAGAAAGAAATGAACAGAAAACTTGAAATTATCAACTTGAAGGTAGTCAAAAAATTAAGTTTCAACCAGATCTTTGGAAAATGAACAAAGCCTCAATGACTACTAGTGTTTACATGCTTGATTTGCTCTACGACCCAAACACATGAGAAAGTTGTCTGGCTTTACATCGCGGTGAAGAAAGCCTTTTGAATGCATATATTCAAATCGGTTAATCTGAACAAAGACACAACAGATTGTGATAACTTCTTGTGCATATTAGGTAAGAAAGAAAATAGGAGATTCATGTAGTTACCATCTGCAAGCATGAGTACTGTTTACAGTGTAAGCTTCCGGTTGCAGTAGTTGAACAAGTCTTCTAAGCTCGGACCAAGCAGATCAATAACCATAATATAATAATCATCCTCAACTATGAACCAGTTCAGGTGGGGAATTCCAGCTTTACTTCATAAATGCATCAAAGAGGAGTTAGAAATCACAACTGAATAGTTTAAGGTACATATTTTTTAAGGGATATTCGCCTTTAAGCCCAAAGTTTTACCCTAATTTATTTTTTTTAACCCAAGGTTTTTTTGGTATCTATAGATCTAAACAACTTTGCATATTTATCTTTAAATCCAATCTCCCAAATACACTACATACCCAAGTGGTCCCTCCTAAAAAACTTCATTTTACCACTATCTCGCTCTCCCTCCCTCTCCCTCTCCATCTCTCCCACCATTTCCCCCACCCCAGCCCCCACCTCACTGCAATTAGGGATTCTTCAGTTTGAGGTTAAAGGAAGTAGCTAAAATTTTTTGGAAATTGCAAGAAAACACCCTTAAAATTCATAACTTATAAAAAGCACCCTAAAATTTTCAAAGCTACAAACATTACACTAAAAATCTAGGAATTACAAACAGCCACCTGAGAATTTTGGAACTTGCAGAAATGACCCTGAAAGTTTAAACAATTGCAAAAAAACACCTCAAAATTTTGAAACTTATAGATTTTTGGTGTACTATTTGTAAGTTTGAGGTTTTTAGAATGCTTTTTTTAAACTTTGTATTTTAGGTTTTTTTCAATCAAAACTTTCGGTGTTTTCTCCAAATCTCAAAATTTTTGGGGTGGCTTTAGAAGAGAGAGGGGAGTTTAGAGTGGGTTAGAGGCATTTTGGTTTTAACCCTTAATAGTATGCGTAGAACCTACTTTGATTATGAATTATACCAATTGGGTTTAAAGATAAATACACAAACTTTTTTGGGTTTATAGGTGTCGATGATGATACTCGGGTTTATAAATAAATCAGGGTAAAACTTTGGGTTCAAAGTCAAAAACCCCTTTTCCAAACTTACTTCCACCCTGAAGAAGCATGCACAATTTTGATTCATAATGAAGCTGCGGATGCTTTGTCTTCACAGATTCCTGCAAACCAATGTATATGACAGTAGAGATTAGCAATTGTTTCATATGCTACAGGAAGTTGCAACCATTTTTATGACCAGAAAATCAGCAAAAAAGTACAGGAATAAAAATAAAACCACATTCACGAAAAGCTTCCATTCTAGCTTCATTAGAAACTCACAATTAAAGCAATCAAACTAGATACTTCACATTGCTATGAGTTCATGACAACAAATTTCAGCTTAAATATGTGAAAATCAACAGTGGCCCAGCAGCACAGCACGCAAAAGAAGGCATTAGTTTGTACCAAGCATTAGTTTGTACTAACTTTAAGCAATAAGCATAAATGATGTGCAATGACTATTTTTCTATTGAGACATTGAACTTTAGAACAAAATGCTAACTTGATCACATTTTATTGTACATCAGAAGGTTTTCCAATTTCCATTCCAGTTGTGCATAAAAACTCATGATAAAAGAGAAGCCTCAAGCAATGAATATTTCTAATTTCCATTTCAGTTGCATAGAAACTCACGATACAAGTGAAGCCGCAAGCAAGGAATATACACAGATGTATGCACATCAACAACTTTTGGCTTGAAAATTGTGTATGAAAATCAACAACAGCACAGCCCCAAAAAGAGGTCGCATCATGTTGAGCTGACTTTAAGCATATATGAGATTTCCCCACCCTGTCCCGCACCTCTCAAGATATGGAGCCTTGTACAGAACTTTAACTTTGACATTGTTTTGAAGAAACCGAAAACCCTAGGTTCAACCAGGAAAAAGCAAAAAACAGATTCATGACGCTGAAGAGGGTAATCGATGACTTCTCAGAAACATCCTCTTCTAAACACGAGATGATGACTTAACATTTTATTGCCTGATTTTTCTCCTTTCGGAACTTCATTATCATTTGCACCGTACTTCAGACCTTTTCCCACAAATTCTAAAGTATGTATTTATCTTATGCTTTACACAAAGTTTGTACCTCTCATTAAGATTTTCCTATTCAACAATCCTATTCGGTTTGCACTTAATCGAATTATGCATGAGAGACAAAAGTACTGAAAATAACTTCATCCTTTATTACTTTAGCACCCTTCTAAAATTCTGACATACAGTTTCAATACATTCAATGGTGTTACCATTAGGAGGTGGCTATTTTAACATATATAAGAAAATACTTAAAAGCTACTTATAGTTTTGAATAACAAAGTTAAAGTAATTATAAGATTTAACAAGAACTTTGAATCTCTCCCTCAAAGAAATTAAAAAAAACACTTAAATCTAGTAGTATTGTAATAATAACCATTCCAAAATTTGTATGTCATGGTTTAAAAGAGTTCAACTAATTTCTAAAAAAGGAAAACAAGCAAACAATTTTCTAAGTCTAAATGGGTTTAAAAGAACATGTGGTTTAACCATTCCATTTTGCGCACACAAGTCTAGAAAATACATACCAAACATTTTCAATATATACCACAAAAATGCAGACAAGTTGAACTCGAAATAACCTAAGGGCCTGTTTGGATTTGTAGGGGGTGAAGGGAAGTTAAGGGAAACTAGGTGAGAGAATGGAAGGGAAGGGAGTTCCCTTCCCCTTGGTTACACCCCAATTTGGGAGGTAACAAATTTTACACTATTAGGGGGTGAACCAAGGGGAACCAGGGTGAATTAACTTCACCTCCTAAATATTCCCAAACAAAGTGAATGGTTCCCCTAACTTCCCTTCACCCTCATTCCCCTCAATCCAAACAAGCCCTAAATATAGAGGTAGATCAAACTACTCCAGCTCACAGAACATTCAATTTGGCAAAAGATACTTAAAAACATTTTCCATCTCAAAACACTTGCGGTTTCCATATCATAGAGAGACCTCATAGTTGCAGTTTCAATCATTGGTTATATCAACATTAATAAGACATTGCAAATATTTTGACAAACACGTTATCCAATATAACAGAAAGGAAACTAACATTGTTATCACATGCTATGATCTTCAGCCTCCACAACTACTTTAAAAAATAGGCTAAAATGTTATAATCCGAAAATTACCTTTGTTGCACAATGAGCCAATGATGAACCTGGTGCTGAAAATTTGTTGCACAATGAGCATCTGCCATGATGGAATTTGTAAAGGACGGCCATGATCTGCAGATGCAGCGAAGGAGCATAGTCAGCAATGTGAGTCAGTTTGATGTACATGGATTCTGATAAATCTGGTGAATATAAAGTGAGTAGAATAAGATATCTCCGAATATATTTTCTTCAAATTCAAAGGTTCTTGACACTCACACTTCTGCATGCATGTCCGTGAGGCACATGCATGCATTACACACCCATACATGCACTATATATGCATGCATGAACACACCTTGCATACATGAATGCATGTGCGCACACACAAACACACATGCACAGGCATGGGCAATGACAATTTTTAATATTATCATTATCTATATATAGAAATTTCAGATTTTATGTTATTGCTATCTCAAATCTTTGAGAAAAGTTTTCGAGTTTCAGATTATCTTTTTTTTTACTGTTGATTCTAAATTTGAGATCTCTTAAAACCAACATGATCCAGCAGCCATTTTTTAGAAACAGGTTCGAATTCCTGAACAAGGGACAAGGCAAAGAAGTTTGATCAAGGTGGATCTTTTTTTTTCTTTTTGGAAGTGCCAAAAAGGGAAAAGGCAAAGACTACTTCTTCATCATGTATGCTTTGTCCCCCTACATATACATTAGCCACATAATTTGTCTACATTTGCCACATAAATTATATACACATGTAATCAGGTCATACTTGCACAAAATCTTGTATTTGTCTCGCTTAGAATCCACAGAGCCTGGGAATACAATAAATTTACACATCATCATCCTATATCTACTATATACATTTTATTAGACAAATGGAAATAAGGGTTTAAGTTTAAGTCATTGATGTTATAGCCGCTGGTTGATGGCATAACATATCCATTTTCATAAATAATTAAACAAGGTCATCTGCAAAATGAAACATGATTGAGCAAGAAAAGTTGGAAGAGTTTAGGATTCTGTTAACAAAGCAAGAAAAATGGCTTGTAAAAAACTTCTCTTTTTAGAAAGAAAAACCATTACAAAATATAACAAGTTTTAGAAACTAGGCAAGAGTGCAATGAAAGTCTAGCACAACAAATGGGTCTTCAACAAGTTTTTATTCAAAAAGTGTATCGGCTAGCTCCAAAAGAAGACAGAATAAGGATTGTTTTGAGGAAGATACATACAATGTTTTAAATATTGGTTTGTGGGGATTTATCGGGCGGTCAGAATTCATATCAAATAGCGGATATCGGGGATAAGTAGTATTTATCAGAATGACATTACCGGATGGTGATATACATAATATAGTATATTAAAATTTAATCTAACCATATGTAATGAAATATAAACATACCAAAATGTAAATGTAAAAAATTATGTTTAGAATCACTAACCAAAGGTAAAACTCAGGTCGGGTCGGGTTTTAAAGTCCATTCGATAGGTGCCCGTTACCCGAAGTCAAAACTCAAACAAAGGCTGATAATTCCTATTTTTGGGCCGACAATATCGGCCAATAACTCACTTTATCGCCGCATTATCAGCGATAAACTTCCAAAAACGATAACCGATTTAGAATCGAACTTATCATAGCGGAAGGCCCCCAAAACCAATAATTCGCCGATAATATCGGTTTATCGGCTGATATTTAAAACATTGGATACATATGATTGTTATAAAAATTTTACCTTAATTACCATGCATATATGTTATTGATATGCTCGTAATCTGCCGGAAGTGTTTGTTGGTGAATAAAAGAATGTTCCAGCCTACAAGGACAAATAATTGATTAAAAATTTGTTAGGCTCAAATGTCAATTAAGTAAACAACAGTTGCTAGAAATGTCAAAATAGGAAAATCTGATAACGAGGTACTGATTGAGCAGAAATAGAGCTCATATGCAGTTAATTAGGGAGGTTACAGGCACTAGAAACATGAATTTTGGAAGATACTGAACTAGACTGATTAAGCAGAAACAAAACGATAACACGTACATTATCCCCTAGCTAAACAAAACGATAACACATACATTATCCCCTACCTTAATTTCTTTCGACGCACAACCCATACTATCCACTCTGATGTTCTCTTGTAACTTCTTCTTGACATTGTCATCATATATTTTCTTAAGTTTCATTGCCGGTATTTATGTCAACTCTGATCGATCTGCTAGATTCTACTAATCTAAAGGACGGATGTCTAGAGCCAGCAAAGCTCTGTGGCCCAAAACAGCCGCCTCAGGACTTCATGATTCAGGTGCGTCTCTATGCTAATGTAATGTTTAGAAATTAATTTGGCGCATCTTTATTATTTCTTTCTTTGGCATGCTTGTTGATGTCTGAATTAAAAGTACGGCCGTAATAGACGTCAAGAACGTAAAAAGATTCATTCTTTGAGCAAACCTCACTGAGGCCGGCGATTCCACCGACAGTGCTCCGACGAGAAGACGTCGACCTCGTCGGAGCCCCAGCGGCGCACGGGATCATCCCCCGGCGACGGGAAAGATACGATCTTGAAGGAGCGGGCATCGGAATTGGTATTGAAAGCAAGGGCCAGCTCTCTGGAAACCCTTGGCGGCTTTGGGATTTTCGCCCGCTTTCTCGTCGCGGGGTTGCAGACGAAGAGGGAATTAGGGTTTGAGAGGAGGAGCAATCCGTTGCAGACGCAGAGAATTCGGCGGGGTTCGGGCAAGAAAGAGAGTCCGGAGTCGATCGTGGACGGAGGAGAATAGGGATCGCCATGATTTCGACACGCACTGGAATCTGAGCAGGGATTTGATGGGTAATTTGATGGAATTTGAAGAACACAACCTTCTACACAAAGGAAACTTTT
>BQKN01001086.1:243746-274640 GCA_022839385.1 Asparagus kiusianus | reverse complement strand
TATTTTTCCTTGGGCTTTGTAATGGGCTGGGGTTGATCTTCAACATAATTTTGATAGGATTTCTAAGAAAACATCATCGGGATGATGATGATTATCCATCAATGAGATGTTTACGCTCACGATGATGATGATGATGATGATCCAGCGTGGCGTTTATATAGTCTCTTGAAATCTTACAGAATATGTTTACGCCATGATTACAGAATATGTTTTTTTTTCTTTTTTGGCAACATACCCGAAATCATTAATAATTTTAGAGTTCTGATGCAATAGGAAGTATTTTAAAGATAATAATTGCTTCCAAATAAAAGATCTCATAGATGTTGCCTTTAATATTTTATCCTTTTGTTACTTACATTAGGAGTCTTGAAACTTTAGGGCCTGTTTGGATTTGTAGGGGGTGAAGGGAAGTTAAGGAAAACTGAGTGAAGGGAAGGGAAGGGAAGGGAAGGGAATTCCCTTCCCCTTGGTTACACCCCAATTTGGGGGGGTAACAATTTTTATACTATTAGGGGGTGAACCAAGGTGAATGGAGGTGAATTAACTTCACCTCCTAAGTGTTCCCAAACAAGGTGAATGATTCCCCTAACTTCCCTTCACCCTCATTCCCCTCATTCCCCTCAATGGGTAGGAAAGAGAACAATTTTTCAAAATAAACACATTTAAATTTTTTATTAAAAAAACAGATCCACTACCATTTTATTTTTAGAAACCGACCCATTTCGTGGTCATTTTAATCTCGCCCCTAAATAGTCGGGGTTGCCAACCCCGACTATTTTGCACGCCCTAGTTAATATACATGCTAAATTAGTCGGGGTTGGCAACCCCGACTAATTTAGCACACTGTCTAATTGGTAGTGGTTAGACCCGCCTCCATTCCTATACATATGATGATATAAATGTGTCAGTGATATAACGTATGCAAGAATAAGAGTAGAATAAAAGTATAGATTTCGTATATAATCATTGACTTATATGTCGGGGTTAGGAACCATTTCAATAGCGAGCTTTCGAATTGGTCGGGGTTCACAACCCCGATCAATTAGACAGTGTGCTAAATTAGTTAGGGTTGCCAACCCCAACTAATTTAGCATGTATATTAATCAGGGCGTGCAAAATAGTCGGGGTTGGCAACCCCGACTATTTAGAGACGAATTAAAAAAAACCGACCCATTTCATGGCACGCTGCTGACATGACTATGAAATGGGTCGGTTTCTGGAAATAAAATGGGAGTGGGTCTGTTCTTTTAATAAAAATTTAAATAAGTTTATTTTGAAAAATTGTTCTAGAAAAAAAAGAAGAAAGAGACAATACCACGACAATTAATTTATTAATGATAATAGTAATAATAATAATGATATAGTAAAAACAATAATAATACAAATTAAGGTTGAAGATTTTTTATATTTATCAAAGTACTCCTTAGAAGAGAATATTATTGCTTGCGTACCTTCTAATATTAGTTTTACGTGATTAACTATTTTCTTAGGGCTAAATAGCATTTAAATACCTTGTAGTTTCACTCCTTTGCCATTTATATATCCTCATAGCATTTATATGCCTTGAGTTGAATTGTTCAAAATTAGCAAGTTAATACCTTGTGTTATGCAAACATAAAAACTTTCATGTGAAAGTTTCATATAACACTCAGATGTTAATTTTGGAGCTTTATAACAATTAATATTTGTTAAATTATTATTAAACATATCCAATAAGTATGGCCTACTAAGTTTTTTAGATGCTAGTATTACCACGTTTGCTATATTCACTCCCAAACAGTAATTTTGGGAGTTGGATTGCCGAAAATACCCTTTTTGTTGCCCTTGTGTTATTAAATGCCCTTATGTAATTTGTGTTATTAAATGCCCTTGTGTTATTAAATGCCCTTGTGTTATTAAATGTCCTAAAATCCATCAATAGTCAAAGGCTGTTTGTCTTTTCAGAAATTTGAATTTTTTACTAATTTGAATTTCCAATACAATGTACACAAATTACATAAAATCGTTTTTTAAAACTACTTATGTTAACTCTAAATTAACATAACACTATAATACTATAACATTTATAATCATAATAATAACATTTCTATTAAGTTATAGTTAACATTTTCATATTTAAAACGAATTTATTAATACAAATTAACATAATTCTACAATTTAACATAATTAAATCCGAATTAACATAAAATAACAATATTATTTTATAATTAATATCCGAATTAACTTTAAATACGAATTAACAAAATAAGACTATAATTTTAAACCCGAAATAACAAACTAACACTATTATTTAATTATAAAAAACGAAATTGACATAATTAAATCCGAATTACAAAATAACAAATACTAATGAAACAATTTTATAAATCTACTAATAAGTACTACTAACAACATTAATAATAATTGTAATATAAAATGAGGAAGAAATAAAGAAGATAACTTTAATGCCCACCGGACTCCTTGTCCGGTGGGTAACTATGCACACCGGATTCGGTGTCCGGTGTGCAAGAGAATTTGTTTTTTTTCATTTTTTTTAAAGATCGATAATGTATAATTTCGTAAAATATGGTATTCCTAATTATTTAAAACTTTGACCCTTAATGTATATAAAATTGATATTGATAACCAAAATTGAAAATGATAATTAAAATTGATATTGATAATTCAAATTACACGATTATATAATATTATACGCGATTATATGAGATTTTTTACGATTATATGTGATTATACGAGATTATTCGAGTTCTAATTTGATATAATACAAGATTATACGAGATTTTACGGGATTATATGAGATTATACGAGTTATTCTAGGTCACGGGTAACAAAACAT
Source organism: Asparagus kiusianus (assembly GCA_022839385.1). Classification (NCBI taxonomy): domain Eukaryota; kingdom Viridiplantae; phylum Streptophyta; class Magnoliopsida; order Asparagales; family Asparagaceae; genus Asparagus; species Asparagus kiusianus. The sequence goes on along the minus strand of BQKN01001086.1, from coordinate 271,804 downwards.
AAAAGAATAAAACAAAATATGTTAACTTTCTTCTTTACTCTAAATATTTGTGAAGAATATTGATACATTTTATTATCCTCACAAACTCTAGCTCTATAGTAATTACAATTGATTTTTCATCATTGTTTGTCTTTTGAAGATATGTGCCCTTCTCATTCTTAGGAATTACTGAGATCTCACAATCATGTGGTAGATGAGTAGGTTACTTCATCTCAGCTATGCCATCACATTAGGAAAATTTATCACCTAATATATTTATTTTATTTTAACTTATGTAAATTCACAATCTTTATAACTGGTTATAAACAAGTTATCATACATGAATTGATCAAATGTTGAAACATAAAGATTTATAATATACTTCATATAATGCTATACATTCTTGATAAATTCTATCTATATATCTTAAATATGACAACCTACATGGTTATACACAATATATCCTTAGTAATAGTTTTCATATGATTACTATAAAAATTTATTTTGGATTGTCTCTGTATTAAGCTTGATTTGTATTTATGGATTTAAGAAAATAGTTTAAATAATATTTGTTAGTACTATTATGAGGTATCTTTGTGATGATTGTCTAGAAGATAATGATTTTTTAATTGTAGTGCTAGATCTATTTTAAGCATCCTCGCCACAATTTCAAAGAAACAAATTTGAGGCGTTGCATAATTGTATTTTTTAGAATCATGTAGAAAATATAAAATATTTCATTCGGCAAGAGCTCGCCACGAGTAAAAAAAGTTAAGTATATTACCTATGTACAATATTTCATTATGGTATATTTGTGAATAACATATTTGTGTTTAGTCAATTTACCTAATGAAATGTAATTAGACACTAAATAATTTTATTATTTAAAATAATATAGAATATTTAATTTGTTTGATTATATTGAAGGGAATTTAGTATTATTAATGACAACAATTTATTTTCGATAAGTATGTAAGCATAATTGATTAACTAATAATTGATGAACCTTAATGAGTGAGAAGTATTTAATTTGACCAATTATTAATTAACAATAATGATAAATAGGATTAATATAAGTATGTAACTATAATTGATTGACCCATAATTAATGAACCTTAATGAATGAGAAGCATTTAATTTAACTAATTATTAATTAACAATAAAGGGCAATTTCGTCCGTCCACCACTCAAAGTTACTGTTTGGGAGTGGATATAGTTGGACCCTAGTATTACGTAACCACACACTCCCGCGTTACCCTGTATACAACATACCATATAACTCTATGATGACAAGTTTTTAACTCAAATTTACTACAAAAACCTGTCCAATTTTTTTTTCAGCAAGCTGCACCAACACTCCTCATTGGTCAATAAGAACTACCAAATTGTCCACAATAATGTTGGAAATTTATCAAAATAATTAAGATTATAGCATGAAATAAATCCGAATAAAATAAACAATTAAATCTGGCCTGGTCGGGAGCAGGCGTGTATTCACTGCCCTAGAAGATTGAGGACCCGCCTATCGCACTGGCGCAAATGATCCCCTCTCCCCTAGCGGTAAAAAACCCCGGAATCGGCCGGCCTCTGTACTCGGGCGAGAGTACAGAGCTTCTGCTCAGATGAAGAAAGTTGCCCAAAAATAAAACCAATACTATGAAGAAATAATATGAAGATGAGAGAAGAGACTTGTTGTTTTTCTTGTTTTTTTTTTGGTCAATGAAAACTTTTATTCATTCACCAATGAAAGAGATTATATGTACAGCATGATACTCAGTTTTTGTTAACTGAGATAGCAAGAATACAAGAAAAACAAAAAATCCTTACAAAATCAAGAGACAATCATCTCTGTTCTTCAGTATTGTACTTTGTTTTTTTTTTGTTGTTTTTCTTGTTGTTTTTCTGAGAATGTGAAGGACTGCTTATATAGGGGTCTTAGAGAGCCGTTACAAATCCTAGCAATCAATACAGTAACGTACGCCATAATGTCGACCGTTACGTAATAAACCCGTAATTAATACGGTAACGTTCGCCATAATTATATAGTCATTATGCACGTATTAATTGCCGAGGAAAATAAAATATGTAAAACATGTTAAATTGCCTTTTCTTTAAAAAAATATCCAACAAATAATGCCATAATAGGTGCAGCTCTTTTACCCGCCCCCAACCCCCCCCCCCCCCCTTGAATTCTATGTTAAAAATAGAATTTGGGAAGATTTACAATGACTTCAATAAGTTTAATAGGTGAAAAGTTATAAAATCAATATATAAATGTTATATGAGAACTTTCGGATAATAATTCTTATATTTGCAAAACAAAGAATATTAATTTGTTCATTTTAAACAACTTAGAATATATAAATGCTATGAAATACAACCGAGAATATTTAAGTACTAAGAAAGCAAAACCATAAGATATTTTTAAGTACTATTTAGCCAAAATAGATTCATAGACTATGCTTTAGACAAATGACATATTTGACCTTGCTTTTTACATCCCAACAATCTTACTTCACTTTTTCCTTAAGGGGGTGTTAGTCAATAGAAACATTTTTGTTACAAGTGAAATAATTTTTAGCATGAGATAATTTTTTAAAGTGGGATATTTTAGTGGGATAATTAGGAGTAATTTTTTAAAATGGGATAATTTAGTAGGACAATTGCAAGAATATAGTAAAGATAATTATAATTTGCAATAATTAAGAAGCATATACATTATGAAGTTTGATGATATGGCTATTTATATATTTTAATATTTACTATGATTAGTAATTACTATTTACTTTAGTATTATTTACCTTGAAGAACTTTTGCACAGCCTATAAGATGTTATTATTATTATATAATTTGTAATTTTTTGATATTTTATAATTATTACTATAATACATATCTAGAAAAAAACAAAGTTTTCCTTTTTTTCTTTCTTTTTCAATCTATACCAAATTATCCCTGTTTTAGTTCTGAGTTTTACTTGACTAACCCTACTAAATATTCTTATAAAATATGCACTATGTAAGGCAATGAAAATGGATTGAATAAATGGATAATATAACATGATGCCGATCACCCTGAAATAAAAAGGGTAAATATCAAAGAACCCCTTTAGTTTTGGATGATTTAATAGAAAACCCTCCTTATAAGAAGAAACTCCTTAAGTATAGGAATTATCACAAAACCCCTTTTTTACTTTTAAATTTTATTAAATTCAACTTTGAGACTTTATCAGAAACCCCCCTAATTTAGGTGAGTTTTCTGATAATATCTCAAAGTTAAAAGGGGGTTATGTGATAACCTTTATACTTAAGGGGCATTTTTGATATTTTCAAAATTAAAGGGGTCTTTTTGATAATTGTCCAAAGTTAAGGTGAGAGTTTTATTATACTAGATGGAATGCACATGCACTGCACACGATCAAATATCATAATAATTTACTTTAAGTTTATTTATTCACTATAACATGGTTGGAAAAAACTTTATAATTATCATAATATATTAATTTTTTTGGATATTTCCACGTGTGATTTTAACATTTTGTCTTCCAAAAAAATAGTAATGTTTAAGCCTTAAAATATTAATAATTTAAGATTAATTAGTAATTTGAATGTATAATTTCAAAATATTAATGATTTAAGAGACCAATACGAAAAAACCTATAATTATTAATAAAAAATAAATTCTTGAATTCATCAAAGAAAAATGATAGTTTTTATCTAATTAGTAAGGCTTTTGTTCAGTTATGAAAAAATCACTTCCATCTGTTTACTTCCATCTGTTATTTATCTAGCGACCGAGTATTATATATATTCAAGAACTTTTTCTAGAATTTTCCAAGTTAGAATGTGCAAATTCAATCAATAAAGAAAATATAAATTATGTGATCAATTCCAAAATCTGATATTGTACTCTTTTTATATCTTTCCAACTACTAATTGATCTATCAAAATGATTACTCTCTACTTTCAGAAAATTATAAAATATAGTCTGTGAATAATTTATACATATTATGCACTCATATTGATTGTATTTTAATAAAATAATTCATATCTATCCAATGTTAAACAACATAAAAAAAATTAACTTAAGGAGCTAGAAGAATACAATATTTGCAATAATACTCGTATCCAAGCTATGAGCTTTATAAACTTATAAGAAGTTGAGCAATATAAAATAACAACTTAATTTATTTTGTTAAATAATTTATTACAAATCATGAAAGACAAGGGGAATCAGAATGATCATATACCCATCCCAAATAAATATTAAATTTCTTCTAGAGATTCCTATAGCAAAGATTTTCAGAGTTGATGTGTAGGATAAATTTAAGGACAAAAAACCCAAACTAGTTCCTTGAAGGATAGACTTAGCTATAAACTCCACTCTTATAATATTGATGTCACATGTGTCTTAAGCTTTGCTTCTGTTTAAGGGTAAAATTTTAGAAAACTCCCCCTCAACTATGAGGGGCATGTCAATCTCCCCTTTCATGGGTAAATCTTTGCCAAGTTTTGGGTGTTTTGTAGATGATTTATCTTAACTTATAAAAATTTGATTTAACCTCTAAGAACTTTTTTCACTTAAACCTAACCTCTCAAAACTAATATCATTTAGTCTTATCAATTATGCGACAAGTTCTTGACTTGGAAAGACCAAAATATCAATCAATTATAAAAAAAATTATCTTGGCTTTTGCCATATGAAAGAAAAAGAGGTGATATAAAGGGAAATAGAATTGTAAATCGGTTGTGGTTCTTTTATTATCGGTTTAAAGTTTCTTTTTAATTAAAATTGTTTTCTTCAAGAGGGTATTTTGTTTAAATCACATATTGAAGTAAATATGTTAATGGGGCTTGTTGATAGAAGTATAAAAGATTAGGGGAGTTTTTATGAGACAAGTTATAGTTGTGATGTGTTATGTAAAATTGTACCAAAATTGAGAGAGATTATCTATAACACCCCCATAATAAAAGGGTTTTGTCAAATTGAATCAGTCGAGTGGGTTTTTAAGACAATCCTCATAATTGGGAGGGTTGTAACTCTTCTTTTAAATATGACTTATTTATAATTTGTCCCTCAAAATTTTTGTAATTTAATATTAGTCCCTAAAATTATGAGCAATTTAAAACATTTTAGGGAATAACATAAAATCATTGCATATTTAAAGTCAAGGAACTAATATCTAAATAAAATTTACATGTTTGCTCTTATAAGCATCCTATGAAATATTGGCTGATATATTGCTATGTCGGCTAATATATCGGGTTAGAGACTTTATCTCAGTAATATTTTATATTGTTTTCTTTGGTTTTGTGATTTTTTTAATATATCAACTGTTGTCGAAAATATGACCGATATATCTATTGGAAGATATTGAGAAAATCATGTTATTTTTTATTTGATTGTGGGCTCGGATTTGGATTGTGTTTGGTGTAGGCGTCAAAAAAATGCTGAAAGATATCCAAACACAGCTCAAAAGGAAGTCATCCAAAAAATCAGATGAGAACACAAGTTTGGGTTGTCTCGCCGTGCGAGACAGTCTTTACTGTCTCGCTGGGCGAGACAGACTTTTACTGTCTCGCCCACGCGAGACAGTCTACACTGTCTCGCCCACGCGAGACAGACTTTTGCTGTCTCGCTGGGCGAGACAGACTTTTGCTGTCTCGCTGGGCGAGACAGGCTTTTACTGTCTCGCCCATGCGAGACAGCTCTCAGAGGGTCAAAACTACTCCAATAACTGCCAACACATGGCCATCAACTACTCAAAGAACGTGGTGGACGTCGTGGGCGAGAATCACGTTGAGAACTGCCAGAATAACTGAATTTCAAGACGTGGGAAGACAGTTACGAGAAAACTGCCAGGAGTATCGACAGCATTTTGCTGTCTCGCTGGGCGAGACAGCAAATTTACTGTCTCGCTGGGCGAGACAGTAAACACTGTCTCGCCCGTCGAGACAGCAAATGCTGTCTCGCAAGCAAACACTGTCTCGGGGCTATAAATACCCCCCGAGATCATTTTTACAGGGAGGGGGGCACAAGAGAGATCCGGAGGCTGACCAGAGCACATTTCTGAGCAGACAGAGCAGAGTTCTTCAATTCAGAGCCATTCCTTGACATTCAAGCTTTGACTTGATTTCAAGAAGAACGACTATCTTACATCGATAAGATATCGTTTCATATTCTCACTTCGATAAACGAAGGAAGAATCAAACCCCTCACGATTCAATCAGAATCTGTGATTCGGTGGTCCACGAGTCAAAGCGCTCCCGGCACAGGCAAAGATCCCACGCAAGCAGTGATCCAAACAACGATCCTGCGTTTGTTTCTAAAAAGTTGTAATTTTCATTTTGTTGTGTAAAAGGAGTCTTATAAAAAGGCTACTTCTTTTGAATTTGTTGTAATCGACCGAAGATATAATGAATTCCACAGCGAAAACAACTTTTGACGAAAACATTTGGGAAACAAAATCAGACCCCACAAAACCCACAAAGGACACAATTCTTCTCTCAAATCTCTCCAATCTCGGCTCTCCTAAATATTAAGCATATGTCTTGATGCAAATTCTTATATTTAAAATTCATTAATATGTTAGATTACATATTACAATGTCATGTTATGTATAAATATTATCTTATATAACACCCAATATTACATACAAATCCCTGATTTTTGCAATAATATATCATGAATTTTACTTGTTCAATATTTATCTGATGTCCAACACTTTGTAGTAATCATTCAGAAGCCTCTTCTAAAGTTTTCTAAGCGAAATATATAATTTCAGGAAATAGTTCAAAATCTTGAGACTCATTTAAAATATGATGCCTTAATTTTTCCACATCTCCTCTACTATATAAATATATACTAAGCATCTAGCCTTATATTGTATGATGAATATTACTTATCAATGGGATCATATACTATTGTTTGTGAATAACAAAGGTTTTAAATCTTTTATAGGCTTAACTGAACTTAAATACCTTATAGTTTACCACAATTATATTTATATACCTCCACTTGTATCTTGTTGCACATTGTTTAAAAATTTAGATAATGTATCTTGCTGCACTAAAATATCCTAATGTTTTTCAAAATTTAACGTTTGCACATTCTGTCCTGTTACCTAACATAATAATGCTTTGTAATTTTTCTATATGAGTTTCATTGTATAATTTTAGGATAATTCTATGTTTTCTACTCTTTCCATAAATACTTTATTGACATGCAATTATTTATTAATATATTATTTTACATTACTAATAACTAATATGATGTAGAGTTTTAAAACAACGTTGGAAGTTTTAGGGACCAAATTATACAAACTTAAAGTAACATATAACATAATTAATTAACAATGATAATTAATTTAGTTTAGTTAGTATTAGAATGTAATATTAACAAAGAATAGAGATAGTATAGTTCTTGAAAAGTTTTTCTAGAACTCCCTCTTTTAGAGGGAGTATGATATGATATGATTTAGGCAGTAAAAAAAACCCCTAAAACCTGAAATAAGCTGAAAGTCTAAGTAGCGCCTAAACTTTAACCAACTTTTCTATAAAGCCCTCCAACTCATATTTTTATCTATTAAGCCCTTAAACTTTGTCCAGCTTTCCTATAAAGCCATCAAACAGTGGTTTCAGGCTATTAAGCCCCTAAAGTTTGTCTTTTCATTCTTTTTAGCTCCTAAAACTTGTACGTTCATTCTACTTGGCCCTCATGGTTCAACATGACTATAAAAGGGTATACTGGTCTTATTGAATTGTTTTTTAGGGAAGTGAATATTGTCATGCCTTCCATTTGTAGAAAGATATAATTTTATATAACTAAACGGATTCTTAGATTAGACAAAGGGAAAAAAACTAATAATTCCTGATCAATGTTTGACTTTAAAAAACACCCCAATTAAATTCAATTGTGCATGTTGCTTCTATTTCAATCAAAAATTTTATTACATTATTATATCTTGATTATATTTACATCACAATGTTTTGAATTTTTATTATGTACACCCCAAAACTTACATACTGGGTAGTAGCTTTGGACCAATAGCAGATAGATCAAAGCTCAAATTATTGTAAGGCTTTGTCGTGCCATTCTTTTTATGATATTCCAATTATATCGTAGCTAAAGCATGCATTTGGGTGGTGTTTGAGGTTTAAAACCACCATCGGGGCTAGATAGCATGAAATTTAAAACTTTAGAGGCTAGATATATAGAATGAAAATAAAAACTCTTAAGGGCTAAATAGATCGAAACAAGAGTTCGAGGGCTTCATATAAAAGTTGAGTAAAGCTTAGGGGCTTAATAGATTAAAATAAAAGTTTAAGGGCACCATAGAAAAGTTGTGCAAAGTTTAGGCGCCTATTAGGGGCTGTTTGGATTGATTTTTTAGATAGGTAAAAGGGGGGAATGCTATAAAAAATGTCAGCTTTTTGGCAGCTTTCCCCCAAAATCATCTTTTAGGGCATCTCCAACAGCTTCTCTAAAATTTTCTCCAAAATGAGGAAGCAAAAGTCATATTCTCCAAATTATTTTTACACCAACTCCGACAGCTTCCCCATTTTGAAGAATTCCTTTTTTCCTCCAAAAATTTGGAGAATGCTACAGATTTAGGGAAGCTTCCCCATTTTTTCTCCTCCATCCCTATTTTGAGGAATGAGATAGGGAATCTGTTGGACCAAAAACCTAACTATATTCTCCAAAATTGGAAAATGAGAAAGCTGTTGGAGATGTTCTTATCAAGATGGTTTTGGGGGAAAACTGACAAAAAGCTCACATTTTTTGCAGCTTTACCCTCTTTTCCCCAAACAGCCCCTAATAGTGGCCTAAACTTTGCACAAACTTTGCCCCTAATAGACTTTGTGCTCCGCAAATGGGCAAAGGACGATTTCATCGCCTCGAAAGCGATCGCCTCGAAAGCGATCGCCAGCAGGATTCAAATGCCACTGCCACTGCCTGAGCGAGAGTCACCAGCGCCAGATTGCTGCTGCTACGATGGGGTCGGATTCTAAAGAGGGCAAGCGTGTAGATGGTAGGGGAGAAATTGAAATTGAAATTGAAATTCGCAATTCAACCCATTTCGAATTTCGCGGAGAAACCCGCTCCCACGTGTGCAGAATTTGGGTTTGGGGAGGCGGCGGTGGAATCGGGGAGAAACCCTAAAGAGGGCAAGGGTGTAGATGGCGGGGTCTTCGCCGTTGGATGAGTTGATGATCGGGAGGGGCTTGGAGCTACGATGAAAAGTTGTTCTTGCCGCTGTCCATCGCTGCCGTTCAAGGACTTGCAGCGGGGGCCTGCTGTCTGCTTCAATACTCAGTCGGTGGAGGGATAGAACCGTTTACTTCTCTGGTGATCCTTTCACCTTCGGCTTTGTTCTTTATTAGTTTTTTTTTTTTTATGATTTAAGCTTACGTACTTTATTGATATAACCAACGATGGAAACTGCAACTATGAGGTCTCTCTATGATATGGAAACCGCAAGTGTTTTGAGATGGAAAATGTTTTTTAGTATCTTTTGCCAAATTGAATGTCCTGTGAGCTGGAGTAGTTTGGTCTACCTCTATATTTAGAGTAAGACTCATATCAACTTAAGTTGATGTCCACCAAACTTCCTAGCCACTCATTTATTAATATATAAAAAACCTTTTCATATCATGCAAGGATCTCTAGGCAATATGAGTGGCTAAAAAGTTTGGTGGACAACTTTTTACTATCCACTTAAGTTGACACAAGTTTTGCTCCTATATTTATACGCGAGAATAGATGATATTAGGAATATGGAGGAATAAACTACACAAAATTCCCCTTAATGACTGTTAATAAATTGTTTTACACTGAAGAGAAGAGAATAGGCATGTATATTTCCTGCAACCCACATTTTGATAAGTTTTAGTTATATGAATGAACTAGAGCGGCATGAGGGTTCTAAGTAAGAACTATCCAAAAATCTGACTGCATATATCACTTAATTGATGTTACGTAACCTACCGATAACAAAATGAACAAAACTTGATTGATGTTACGTAATCTTTCGATAACAAACACACAAAAAGGATTTTATAATTAAAAAAAATGTTGTCCTGCTGAGCAATATAGTTTTTGTTATCTTAACATGAAACAAACTTTTATTTCAAGGCTTAATCATTCATGATTTGAAGCTAATTTTTTTCATCTTAACATGTACACTACCCATGAGAATCATACCTTCCAACCATCAAACTTCAAATTAGCCACTTATAGCATTATTTGAATAGATTCTGGAACTCCCAAATGATAAAAAGAATCTTATTTATAGGTACGATAGGTGAACTTAATGGTGTTAATTGCTAGAAAAATAGTTGGTGGGTGATAAATGCTATTAAAAGCATGGATGAGGGGGGTTATAGGCAATTTACCTTAATATTTATGAGAAGGTAGCAGTCCTTTTTTTCCAAAAAAAAAAAAAATCATTTATTATCTGCAAAATCATGAAAGCTCATTATTGGACTGAAACTGCAAATATACACTACAATCGGACTTCCTCAAAAATTTCAGAAACGTTACACTATCCAAATTGTCTTTATCAGCCTTTTCAGTTAGCACCGTCGGAACTTTTTTGCTAGAGTACAAACAGAAGGTAATTAATTTAACGCCCAAACAAAACTGAAGTCCAACTTTGTGCGTCAGAGTTATAATCACCAACGCACAATAACATTGTGAAGTTCACCAACAAAAACCCTGACCGAGGAAAAAAATCCCAATTATTCTCTTTCATCTTACTGTTAGCCAGAATTCTGACGGAGGGCCAATGTTCTGATTCCAGCATGCAATCCAAGGTGTTGATCACAAAGCTCCAATTTTTCTTCATTTTTTGCCTATTTTTTTATCTTAGTAGGGAAGTTTTACTATGTATGGTAAGATTGCCATTTATTGGTTGCCATTCTATTTGCATGGTAACATTGTATGTTTATTTTGGGTAAAATGCTTGATTATGTTGCTATTTTTATTGATCTAGTTCTGCATGCAAATGGCTATCCAATTAACTTAATTTTGAGAGCTTTGTCGCCCTGATTCGATATTTCCAATTAATCATGCTAGGGTTTATCAGTTGCATTAGGTTGATACCTTGGTAGAAGAATTCTCGAGGGAGTATACTTAGGCAATATTGAAGCTTGCTCTTAAGGAATCCATCGCAAATCCTAAGATTCCTCTTAAAAGAAAGAATGATTTTCTGTTAAAGTAATATATAGTCTGGTAAATTTTTAGTTATTTATAATACCAATTGCAAAGTTATTCATTTCATGAGGTTCGTGCGATAAGCATTCTCAATGGTATCTTCGAGATGATCGCCAAACTCCTTCTTAGCTGACTCTACCCTGAAAATCCACTTCTTGATTGGCAATGTCTAATCAGCCTCCATTGATAACCATTGAATAGTTAACGCTGTTTTTTGTATCCAGAAAATCATTACGTTCCTCTCAAACTCCAATCAAAACTTCATTCATGAAGGTAGGCTTTGAAAATCTTTGTTTTCCCTTAGTTGGTCATTTCCTTCTAAATTCCTCAATGTGCAAGATTTGGTATAAGAGGGAGTAAACAGATCAATATTCTTCCATCTTGCACCTCCTCCCCATCCTTATCAGTGTATACCACAAACAACACATATGTTGTTAATAAGGTTTTAAATGTCGCCCGACATGTCCGACATGTCGGCCGACATGTCGATTTGAGGGCTTGACCGACACGACATGAACGTTTTCAACTCGTATGTCGGTTTTCAGGGCCAAATCGGAAATATCAGGGTCATATCGGGCATATCGGCCTATTTTTTAGCTTTGAAAAATCGACCGATATTGTACTTTTTTTAAGATCTGTTTTTTGTTATAGGGTTTGGGTTTAGTGATAAATACTCAAACTCGTTTGACCCGTTCTCATGTTTAAGGGTTTCTTATGAACCCGATAGAAAGAATTTATGAACCTAAATCCATATATTATTTACTTTTTTATATGTTTAGTCTATAGAATTTATAAAGTATGCTTATATTGAATTTATGAATGCTTAGATTACATTTAGGACATGATATTATACATATGCGTACTACCCGATATGACAATCCGATATTTAGTCTATGTCCCCCGATATATTCCCGATTTCCGCTATCCGACATGAATTTTAGCTATCCGACATGAACCCGACATCCGACATTTAAAACATTGGTTGTTAATGAGATCTTCAACAAGGGGACCCACTCATATATTTTCATTTTGATGTCCAATCTTCACAACACAATGATTGGGAATTCATAAAAGTAAATTAAAAAAAGGAAATTAAAGTGAAGGATCACGTTCAATACTTGGGTGTGAATGAAACAACTCTAAGACGCATAACTTTACGTTTGAAGTTTTAAGCATTGTGATTGAGTGGATTGTTGGAAATTGTGGTTAAATCTAGAATAAAACAGTGAAAGATGATGTGCTGTAATTTTAAACTTTTTTAAGTTAATTGCTGTGCGTTTGTGAAACGTTGTGCTTAAAGCAATATTTGACCTACTCCGGTGCAATGATTCCAAGGTCAAACTGCTTCCAGGAACAGTAACACAGTACTCTGGTGTGCACCAACCCAGTACTATCAAGATCTCCTCGATCTATAAGATCTTTCAGTCAAAACAAAGATCTCCTCGATCTCAGAACCTTTCGGTTCAAAGCCTTTCGGTTCAAAACCTTTCGGTTCAAAACTTTTCGGTTTTAAGGTAAGTTCATGCGGACACAGTTTCTGTAGCAACAGTACAACAGCAATAACATCGATCCGATGTTCGTTTTCCAAGCTCGCGTGTGTTTTTCAAGAGCTGCCCAAGGACGCTATTTATAGGCCTCTAAGACCAGCTCAAGAGTCACTTGTAATTAATGTGACTGTTATAATTCTCAATGACAATTAAGATTGTAACTTTAATGCATTAAATTACTCTAAATGCTGTTGTAACTACTGCATGTAGTAACTCCTGAATACGAGGTAATTAATGGACGCGTTGTTACGTAACGTGAGGGTCACATCTCAGCAAATCAGGCGAACCTCGTCAAACAGGCGAACCTCGTATGACAAGCAAACCTCGTCGAACGAGCGAACATCGTTAAACAGGTGAATCTCGTATGACAGACGAACCTCGTCAAACAGGCGAACCTTGTCGAACGAGCGAACCTCGTCTGATCTTGTGAATCAGACGAACCTCGTCGAACGCTAGGGTCACACCCTCGTGAGAATGCGTAGCTCGTCCGTATGCTACAAAGCAGCCTGCGAGACAACCTTCGTGGCGACCATAGTGGCAGCCAACGTGGCACCACCTCGCTCCGATGCGCCACTTAGCACCTTAGCCCGATTAGCCTTGGCCCCTGGCCCCCGGCCCACGACCCACGACCCACGACCCATAAGAATTTATGAGGGACAAATTCAAATAAAACACTTCTCGGCTTGCCGTTGGCAAGCCTCGAACAAAAAACCTTTTAAAACACCAAAACATTAACTTTCCATTAGGCTACTAAGCATTTATGAAAAGTACTTGTAGTTTATATATATATAGTTTGAAAACTCATTTTGGAAAGCGGTTTTGACCAAAAAATCCAACATGGATAAACATCATTGTTCTTGTGAAAGGCTCATCTCTCTACCAAGATGGAGGACTCATCCTCGTCAACTCACTCTTTCCTCATTAGCAGTCTACTTCATGTCTTTCTACCATCTTTCTTGGTCTTTATTTCATTATATCATAAAATCTGTCAGAATTATTTTTTGGGTTCATGAAGGAAATAACGAAATTCAGTTTGGACTTTGTATTCTGAAGGACCGAGGAGGATTAGTGAGGTTAATCTCTGGCATCTCCTGATATCTTTGCTAGCCTCAATTTACTTTGGATTATTTTCTAATTCACAACTACTAGAAAATATCTTATATTCATGCCTTCCCAACAATGTTCATTTGTTCTTCTTCTTTGTGTGTGCTCGTGCTTGTGGATACATTTCCCTTTAGGCATAACACAACAAAAACAACTCTTGATTTTCTTCAACATCATTAGATTCATGATAGGAGTTTGTGTTTAGCTTATATATTAATGTTTGTCGAAAGTGATTCCATTATTTCACACTTTAACCTTCACTTTCAGTTGCCAGACGCCTCCTGTCATTGCAATGATATTTCTAAGGGATGGCTTTTCAACTTTAGTTCTAAAACATGGCTGATCATGTTCTACATATTTTGGAACAAATATATGAAGAAAATACATGTTACAACTAATATCTGGATATCTGGAAGTTTTGGACTGGTTGAGAACCTACTGATAAATAATTTCAGCTTTTGTTTTTTATTTTATTTTAATCATCCATCAATTGTTTTGCATGGAAACTTTTTGGGAATTTTAGCATTTCCTATTATTATATGAGAATCCTCATTACGTTAAGAGCTCTGCCACTTTAGCTTAGCTTAGTTGTCCTTCTTATGTGCGTTTATTTATTTTTGCCTTTATAACTAGGCATTAATTATTTTTTCTCGTTGCATTAAATTGTTCACTTATCGTTTTAGTCTCTTTGTTGATGCTACAGTTTCAGATCAACTTAAAAATTGAAAAAATTTGTGACGATGGAGGTAAACAGGTCAGACACAATTCAAGCCATCAAAACCAACGTCTATGCAAGAGAGGGAATGCCCGAGAACAATCAAGAGCTATTTTTTGAAGGCAATCACCTAAGTGACGCATCAAAGACACTAGCTGACTACAACATCTCCCAAAATTCCATGATCAACCTTTTGTTTGGAGGCACTATGCAAATATTTGTAAAGATCCTTACAACTGGGAAAACTTTGAATTTCGTAGTGAAGGACAAAGATACCATCCAAAATGTGAAGGCTAGGATTGAATCTATGGAGGGAATTTCTCAGAATCGTCAAGGGCTCGTCTACATGGGAAAATCTCTTGAAGATAACCATTCATTACTTGCTTGCAATATACAAAATGGTTCAACCCTTCAGATGATTCTATGTCTAGTGGATATGTTTGATATCTTGATCTGCACAATGAATGGGTATCTTATAAAACTTGAAGCAAGATCTTGGTATACTATCCGAGATATCAAGCTGATAGTTGAGGGTATGAAGGATATAGATGCAACCAAACAAAGGCTATTTTTTGACAGCCTCATGCTTTCCGAATGCAGAATATTCGATCGGACAATTCTTCACTTGCATGTTGAGATTTAGATGTTCATAGATATTTCAAACGGGAAGATTATCACACTAACGATTGATAATTATGATTTCATTGATCCGGACATTTTGTCTGGTCTTTAGTAGGTATTACCATATTTGGGAGTTTAAAGTTGTTAAAACATTGGACTTTTGTCTTTCTTTTTATGTGGTAAAAACTTTTGAGCATGAGGGAGTTTATGGAATCAACGCTAATGGTTTTGTGGGGTCTTTCGCTGATTTCAGTGGTTTATCTCTATGAAATTTTGATTGGGAATGTCGTCTTGCTTATGTTCACTGTGTTGAATTGTGTGTCTGTATCTGATGCCTTTCTCTGCCAAGTTTGCCCATGAAATACGAAGGATTGTATCTCGAGTTTTTTCTAGCTCAAAAGATTGCTTTCTGTTTCATGTTAAGTTTTAAGCAGAGATGGATTGTCATTTCGCAACTGGTTTTACATTGAAGGTGGTATTTTGATTTCCAAAGAACTCTTCTCTTTTGTTCGTTTTCTTTTTGCTAATAACCTTTGGATCGTTTATTTACCGTGTTTCTCTGCCCGGATTCGCGCAATGAAATACGAAGTAGTTTATTAACTATGTTAGATGGATAGTAAGTTTGTAACTGCTTTACATTAATGGTGGTATTTTTGATTGCACATATAGGACTGTTCTCAAGAATGATCTAGCGGAGCTCATAAAGTCTTTTCTTCTCTGTTTTTTCTCCTTGTTTGTTTATTTCGATATCGCATTGTATTCATGCTCGTCAACCTACAACGCTGCAATGGAATAAAATCAATGATCTTTTCCGAATGGAATAAAATCAATGATCTTTTCTGTGAAGGATGCTAATGAGAACCGTGAAACTTATGCTGTGAGACTTCAATATTTATACTAAAAGTATGCCTAGTTTTGACTTGTTGCATGATAATCTAAAAAAGCATAGTTCACTTTCCAATTCAATTATTTATCAATGCTCTATCATCTACTGCATTCGCACTAGAGAAACAAGAAGGATGATCAGTCTTTTTGATATATTACAGTCGCTCAAGTTACAAGGAATGTAAAGATCATTGTAGATTCAGATTCTATGGTAGTATTACATAAAACTATTCACTCTATTGAATACAAGAACGAAGAAAATCTAAAGATTTAATTCAATGACTACCCTTTTAGGAGTACAGTTAGGTGGTAGTTCCTCATGTTGAATCAAATGATTTTGATCAGCAAATACCTTCTTGCTTTCACAGCCTATTCGTTTCAGAGGCACAAGGCTCGGCATGAAACTTGTGTGAAGACGCCAGGTAGTTGAAACTGTAGGTTCCTCGTACATTTTGCACCCTTCTTCAGAATTCTTTGCTTCATCGTACAGGATCATCACATCGTGTAACCAAACCTGCAAAGCATCGTCGCGTTGCCACAGGCCAACGAGTCTCGGAAACCTAGAAGGTGTCCCTGCCGGTGCGCGGGGGAGCTCAATGATATGCGTTCTTTCCCAGGACATTATGTTGTGGTATTCCTTGAGAGTCCATATCTTGATGTCTGACTCTGAAGTAATGATGACAGAGATGCCCTCTTTGAGCTGTGTGAGCTGCAACTGACCGTCGTTGTTCGGAACGTTGTCTATTACCTTACCCTCTTCAGTTCCGAGGTCGATAGATAACAGGTGCAAATCTGTTGATGAATTAGCATAGGAGATTGTCCAGTGCATCTTCCCGTCGATATAAATAGGACCATGGCGTGTATTGAAATAAATATCTCCGACATCTCTCCATGACTCTTCGGCGCCCAGAGTGCGTATGGATAGCTTGCCCGGGGACCCTTCTTCTGGGCGAGAAAAGTTGTACCCATGATCTTTAGCAATCACGACTACTTTGTACTCTTTCGTTGAGGGACTGAAGCCCAGCCCGACTGAGCAACTGAAAATATCCTGCATCGGGTAAGCAGGAAGCGTGCTGTACTCAGCACCGAGAGGATTACAGATCTCAATAGGTTGCCGGTAATCATTAGGCATGAAGCAGAGAAGTCCGTTGCAGGTGTTAGCGAGCTTGTAGTCGTCCTCGTTCCACGTACCGTTATTCCACGTCGCGAATGACTGTCTTTTGAGGATATGCCATATCTTAGGCTTCCCTGCGACGTAGTCTTGGGCCAAGGAGATGGCGATGATGGAGAGGTTTCCGTTCCTTCGGTTGGAGAAGAGGAGAGGCGTAGGATTGTCAGAGGGCAAGTGGTCGCAATGCAGGCTTCGGAGATGATGGTCCTTGTGCGTAATATCTCGCCATGCCTTTGAAACGCACGCGGAACGAAGGAGAGACTTGGTCGGAGTTCTGGAGAGGATTTCAAGAAGCAATTCTTCAGGGATTCGCTCCATTGATCAACTTTGAGAGATAATGTGAGAAAATAATTGATTGATAATTAGTTCTTCTCCTGGGGTCTATATATAGACGTATAAGGCTTCCTAAAGTTTCAAGACTCCTAATGTAAGTAACAAAAGGATAAAATATTAAAGGCAACATCTATGAGATCTTTTATTTGGAAGCAATTATTATCTTTAAAATACTTCCTATTGCATCAGAACTCTAAAATTATTAATGATTTCGGGTATGTTGCCAAAAAAGAAAAAAAACATATTCTGTAATCATGGCGTAAACATATTCTGTAAGATTTCAAGAGACTATATAAACGCCACGCTGGATCATCATCATCATCATCATGAGCGTAAACATCTCATTGATGGATAATCATCATCATCCCGATGATGTTTTCTTAGAAATCCTATCAAAATTACCCATCAAATCCCTGCTCAGATTCCAGTGCGTGTCGAAATCATGGCGATCCCTATTCTCCTCCGTCCACGATCGACTCCGGACTCTCTTTCTTGCCCGAACCCCGCCGAATTCTCTGCGTCTGCAACGGATTGCTCCTCCTCTCAAACCCTAATTCCCTCTTCGTCTGCAACCCCGCGACGAGAAAGCGGGCGAAAATCCCAAAGCCACCAAGGGTTTCCAGAGAGCTGGCCCTTGCTTTCAATACCAATTCCGATGCCCGCTCCTTCAAGATCGTATCTTTCCCGTCGCCGGGGGATGATCCCGTGCGCCGCTGGGGCTCCGACGAGGTCGACGTCTTCTCGTCGGATACCGGCAGCTGGAGCACTGTCGGTGGAATCGCCGGCCTCCGTGAGGTTTGCTCAAAGAATGAATCTTTTTACGTTCTTGACGTCTATTACGGCCGTACTTTTAATTCAGACATCAACAAGCATGCCAAAGAAAGAAATAATAAAGATGCGCCAAATTAATTTATTGTGCTAGACTTTACTTGCACTCTTGCCTAGTTTCTAAAACTTGTTATATTTTGTAGTGGTTTTTCTTTCTGAAAAGAGAAGTTTTTTACAAGCCATTTTTCTTGCTTTGTTAACAGAATCCTTAACTCTTCCAACTTTTCTTGCTCAATCATGTTTCATTTTGCAGATGACCTTGTTTAATTATTTATGAAAATGGATATGTTATGCCATCAACCAGCGGCTATTACATCAATGACTTAAACCCTTATTTCCATTTGCCTAATAAAACGTATATAGTAGATATAGGATGATGATGTGTAAATTTATTGTATTCCCAGGCTCTGCGGATTCTAAGCGAGACAAATACAAGATTTTGTGCAAGTATAACCTGATTACATGTGTATATAATTTATGTGGCAAATGTAGACAAATTATGTGGCTAATGTATATGTAGGGGGAAAAAGCATATATGATGAAGAAGTCGTCTTTGCCTTTTCCCTTTTTGGCACTTCCAAAAAGAAAAAAAAAGATCCACCTTGATCAAACTTCTTTGCCTTGTCCCTTGTTCAGGAATTCGAACCTGTTTCTAAAAAATGGCTGCTGGATCATGTTGGTTTTAAGAGATCTCAAATTTAGAATCAACAGTAAAAAAAAGATAATCTGAAACTCGAAAACTTTTCTCAAAGATTTGAGATAGCAATAACATAAAATCTGAAATTTCTATATATAGATAATGATAATATTAAAAATTGTCATTGCCCATGCCTGTGCATGTGTGTTTGTGTGTGCGCACATGCATTCATGTATGCAAGGTGTGTTCATGCATGCATATATAGTGCATGTATGGGTGTGTAATGCATGCATGTGCCTCACGGACATGCATGCAGAAGTGTGAGTGTCAAGAACCTTTGAATTTGAAGAAAATATATTCGGAGATATCTTATTCTACTCACTTTATATTCACCAGATTTATCAGAATCCATGTACATCAAACTGACTCACATTGCTGACTATGCTCCTTCGCTGCATCTGCAGATCATGGCCGTCCTTTACAAATTCCATCATGGCAGATGCTCATTGTGCAACAAATTTTCAGCACCAGGTTCATCATTGGCTCATTGTGCAACAAAGGTAATTTTCGGATTATAACATTTTAGCCTATTTTTTAAAGTAGTTGTGGAGGCTGAAGATCATAGCATGTGATAACAATGTTAGTTTCCTTTCTGTTATATTGGATAACGTGTTTGTCAAAATATTTGCAATGTCTTATTAATGTTGTTTATAAGTAACTGATTCATAGTCTTGTGTCTTCCAACACCAGTTAAAACTTATTTTAGTAGATCTCAAATATAGTATCATACTTCTTGAAAGAGAAATTTTAAACTTTTAACTTAAAACAGGAAGAAAACAATCTCATAGGATTTGATATTTCTATACTAGGTGTATATATATATATAGTTTATTTAATGGCTTTAAGATATTTCAAATTTAGGTATCACAGTAGTGAAAAGAAGATAATTTCAAATATGAAAAGTTTCCTCAGAGTCAAAATAGGGCAATGACATATTATTTGAAAATTTTATGTATAGCTAATCATAATATTAAGAAGATAATGTGATCCTCCTGGCTGACTCTAGGAAAGATACCCTATCTCTTGTTTTCCCATGATTTCATGTTGGAATCCAATGAGTCATCATTAGTTGTCGCCTTCTAACATGGAAATTTGTGGATTTCACGGAGTATCACAAGAGATATTCTATGTTGAAAGTAAGCAAAGAGGTCTCGGCTTTGAATCATATAGGTTGCAATCTTCAATCAGGAGGATACTTGATAAAGTGAGATCATGAGCTTCTGCTTGTTGTCTGTGACTATGAGGAGTCCAGCAATATCCGTGATTTTTAACTTGGAGAGCTACTAATTGAGCTGTTTGTGCCTGGAAAGACTTTATCATCAATTGTCAGTTCTTCTTGTATTGGATTAATATAGACATGTTTATTTCTTCTATTGTGATTCATTCGCCTTCAGTATTGTTTTTTTCTTCCCTTTTAATAATTTAAACCTACTTATCTTGTTAGTACAACCAAATGACTGAAACTGCAAATATCAGGTCTCTCTGTGATATGGAGAACATAAGTTTTTAGCATATTAGAGAAGTTGATGTATCTTTTGCCAATTGAATGTCCTATGAGCTTGAGGAGTTTTGTCTTTCTCGATATGTATCCTTGGAATAGATGATATTAGGAATATGGTAGGAATGAACTACACAGAAAAATCCGTCTTACTTGATTATTATAAATTACATTGCACCTGAAGAAAATAAAATAGGCATGTTGATTTCATGGAAATCCTCCGTTCACTTAGGAGTTTACTATCAGTAATTTTTAATTTTCAGATGTGTGAAGTAATCAGAGTGGATAGTATGGGTTTTGCGTCGAAAGAAAGAAGAACTGTCAAGGATCTGAATGCATGTATCATTTGATGGATGTTACATAGGGTAACCTACTGAAAAACAAAACAAGCCAAAAGGATTTATATATTTTTTTATTTAAAAAAATGTTGTCCTGTTAATCCATATAATTTTTTTCTCTTAACATGAAACAAACTTAAGTACTTAAGTTCACTGCTCATGAGCCAACCATAATACTTCAAATTAGCCTCTAAAACATTAGTTGGAAATTACCTGGGACTCTTGACGTTAAAAAAAATTCTTACTGAGTAATTTAACAACCCGATTTAGGGATGTTAAAGTGCTCATAAAATTAGTTGAAGGGTGATAACTGATTAGCGGCATTGAAGGCATAGATGAGGGGATTATAGGCGACGTTTCTTAATATTAATAACAACTTACAACTCTTTTTCCTAAATAAAAATGAATAAAGCCTATTTAGCATTCCTTATCAACAAAATTCAAAAAATCTCATTGCTGGCTGGAACTGCAAATATACACTACAACTGGACTTCCTCAAAAAACTCAGAAACGTTACACTATCCAAATTGTCTTATCAGCCTTTTTCAGTTAGCATTGTCAGAACTTTTTAGCTAGAGTACAAACAAAAGGTAATTAGTTTGACTCCCAAACAAAACTGAAGTCCAACTTTATGTACCAGGGCTATATCACCAACTCACAATAACATTGTGAAACTCACAATAACATTGTGAAGCTCACAAACAAAAACTCTAATTATTCTCTCCTGGTTATTTTCTCTTTCACGTCATTGTTAGCCAGATCTCCGATGGAAGGCCAAGGTTCTGGTTCCAGCATCCAAACAGAGGTGCTGATCGCAGAGCTCTAAGTTTTCTTGATTTTTATTGCTATTTTTTGTGGTGTAATTGAGTGTATGATTATTGCGATTAGTTTATCTGATTAGGGGAATTTTACTATCTATGGTAAGATTGTGGTATTGGCTATCTTTTTATTTGCATGGCAATAATGTATTTATTGGGCAAAATGTTTGATTTGTTCCTATTTTTAATGATCTAATTATGCATGCAAATGGGTATCTGATCAGCTTAATTTTGAGAGTTTTGTCTCCCTAATTCAATATTTGCAAACAATCATGTTTGGGTTTTGTCATTTGCATTTGATTTATTCCTTGGTATTATTCTATAAGGAGTGTACATAGGCATTGAACCCTTCTCTTAAAGCATCAGCTGCCAATTCTAAGGTTCCTCTTAAAAGAATGGATGGATTTCTTCTAAATTAAAATGTTGATAAATTTCAGCTGTTTAGATATAAAATGCAGAGGTATTCTTTCTTAAAATTAGTGAACTTGAGTTAAAACTTCACCTTGATAGTAGGGAAGAAGTTCATCTCAATCTGTGTTGCTTGGGAGAAAGTATCTACTAAACTGGATCCCTTGGACATGTGGTGTCAAGCTCTTGAATCAATGCGGAACTCTAGGGTTTGGAGATAAGTGTACTAATCCAAGGGTTCTTTTTTATGTTCACCACATAAGCAATCATAACCTTGTCGAACAAAAAGTTTTCCACTGCATGGTCCCAGATATGCTGACATGAGCACGACCCTGAAAATGCACACGTAAACAAGGATACGACAAGAAGCGTCATGTCCAATATGTTTAAGGTTATTATTTGTACTAGATGTCTTCTGATATGAGATTCCTTTTTAGGAGGTTGTTGCTCAGATCTGATCACTCTCGTCAACTGATTATTTTGAGGTCGCATTGACTTCCAACATCTCAACTATATTCTTGCCTCTTTTATCGCGTAAAAAAGAAAGAGAACATTCTCATTTCATGATTTCCATGCAATAAGCATTCTCAATGGTTGCTTCGATGATCAACAAAGTCCTTGTTAGCCGACTCCATCCAGAAAAATTCTCTTCCTGATTAGCAGCATCCAATCGGCTCCATTAATAATCATCGTCTTGTGTTGAAAAAATCACTGCATCCCTCCAAAATCCAATCAGAACTCCATTCACCAGGATAGACTTTGAAAATCTGTCTTTGTTGGTCTTTTCTTTTCAAACCCTCAACGTGCGAAGCTTTGATACAAGATGGAGTAAACCATCTTGCAACTCCCCTATCCTTATCAGGAACCACGAACAACATATATATTGTTAGTGAGGTCTTCAACAAGGGGACCAACTCGTATCTTTTCATTTTGATGTCTGACCTTCACAACACACTAACAGAAGATTCATAAAAGAAAATAACAAAAAGGAAAGAAAAATGAATGATCATATTCAAGACTTGGGTGTGCATGAAATGATTCTAATACACATAACTTTACATTTGAAGCGTTGATCAGTCATGGCTTGGAGACATTAGCCGCTTGTGATTAAGTAGATAAACATCATTCTTCTTTTAAAAGTCTCATATCTCCGCCAAGATGGTGGACTCATCCCCGTTAACTCCGTCTTTCCTCAGTCGCTATCTACTTCATGTTTTCTATCATTTTTCTCTGTGTTTGTTGCATAGAAGTTGAGAACTTGGGATGCTATAGAGAACCATGACCTAGGTTATTGTCCTAGATTCGCGTGGAACACGACCCAATTTAGAATTCATACTAGTTAAAGTTTTGGAAAAAAAACTCTTTTTTAAAAGAGTAAAATAAATAACAAGAAATGCGAGAACTTTATTAGAAGTATGCATATCTTATTGCAACATGATTCTCAAATTTTTTAAGTGTTACCATTTGTGATATCAACTAGCATATTTCTTAAAGTTGACTCTTGCAAAACCTCTAATTCCTACATTTAAGAACTGAACCTAAAGCGTACCACATACCTAGCGTGTCATATAAGTCTACCCACCTCATATCCAACTCCTAATGGGCGGTGTACCATGCTTCCATACCTGTCCACCTCATACACAATTCCTAATGCCATGCTTCCACACCCGTCCTGTGAACTGGATGAACGGGGTTCCATGCAACCGTGGTTTATTGCATTCTATTGTTAAAATCTACAAAACATTATTTCAGAAATAAGTAAATTCATTGTGAACTTTGTCTTCCAAATTACTATTTAACCTTAGCCATCTCAAGATATCTTTTGTGCCTCACAACTACTACTGGAAATCATATATTCATGATTCCACTACATTGTTTTTGGAAGTCTCCTCTTTTGGAATGATGTGGCAAAACCACTTTCTTCAAATGCATTTGGGTCTTGATGAAGCTGGTAGGGCTTCGTCTCTTTTTAGCGTGAAACAAATACCGGTGAAACTACTTCATTACATTATTACTTTTTTGAATGTGCATGCATGGAACCCTTATGTTTATGTGCATGAAACATTGATATTGGTGGTTGTAATTCCTCGAAGTTGAATGATGATTGTGAATTTTTAATTTGTTCACTATGTCAATCTCTCAATTGGCTAAATGTCAATTGATCTCATAAGGACTGTCTGTCCTTGTATAGAGAAGCAAATGAGGGGGAAAATAGAAAATATTGGTCCTTAAATTTTTTGAAAGATAAAAGGTAAATAAAAATATCCCTTTCCTTTTGAGTTAATTATCTTATTTATCTTCTACACTTTAAACTTCAAAAGAGAGAAAAATATTAAAAAGTAGAAGCAAAAAAGGAAGAAGCAAAAAAGATATCAACAAATCATTTAAAGGGTGTACAAACACGTAATTAGTCATTAAAAAGTATAAACGTGATTCTACTTGTTCTTCGTCCTATATTGGAAGGTTTGAACATGAAGAAATTTATCAAGACACATAAATGATTGAAGGAAGATGCATATATATTTATGAAAATGAAACATCTTTCCCTTATACAGTGATGCAGAGATGGGAAAAAGAGAGGGAGAATAAAGATTTATTGAACCAGTTGTAAATTGTATAGAGAATGGAATTGAGAGAAAAGTAGTATCTTAGTAGAACCCTAAAATTCCATAGAGATGAATACAATACTTTTCAAATGTAGATAACAATATTTCAAGTGACAAACATATTATATTGGATTTTAGACAAGCTAAATGATCCGTTTAAAACTGTGATAACCCAAAATGGTATAGTCCTACATCAGTTTTCTATGTGAATGTAGTTAGTCAAGGAAGTCAGGTATTAACAATAGGTAGCACTTTTAGCGGTGAATAGAAAAAAAAAAACTTGTTTCACTCAATGGGTCACAGCGCTTATATCATGCCAATAGGCGCATGTGCCTGATGAAGCCTAACAAATAATACCATAGCAGTCAACCAAGAAGTGTGAAACTAGGTCTTATGTGAGACTAAGTGTTACATTGTGTAAGGGCAGTGGGAATCACCTCTAGAACCCATCGGAGCTACCTTTAGAATCCACTTTGCTAGATGGTGATATGAATGGATTATTGTCATGGCATGATGAGGATGTCATCTAATTAAGGTGGGATAATCGTGATACCCCAAAATGGTGTAGTCCCGCATCAATGTGTGTTCGAATATAGATGGGTTTATATAATTAGTCAACGGAGTCATGTAGCAAAAATAGATATCAGTTCTTGCGCTGGATTGAGCCAAACAACATGTTTCACGCAGTGGGTCGTAGGGGTTGAATAGGACCAACGAACCCGCGCAGGCCTGTGGCGTGAAAGAATCTGATCGATATCATTGATATTGCCTATTACAACTAAAGGAATTGGCCAATAATGTATATTTTACAATGGCAATCTAAGGTTCGAAATACAAAGAAGCTGCTTTCTAGTGGTACATTAGGCAAAAATACAAAATTAGTAAAACCCAATGTATAGACACTTCTCATATTTCTCAAATCAATAACTTGGATCGAAAATTCTCAACTACCCACACTCCATACACCAATAAAGATGAGTAAAAGCCATAAATGCTACTAAGATTTCGAAGTCTAAGACCTTCTTATTGTATGATTGGACCTGATATGGATTGAGAACTATTAGGTTGTGAAAAAATTAATGTTTAGAGGTTTGTTTGGCAACTTGAATGTGATGATAAAAATGTGAATGATACAATTTCAAGACACAAATAAAGGAGATGAAAATGTGGAATGATATAATTTCGAGACAGAGAAAGGATATCTTCCATATGGATTCCACGCATTTATTACTTTCACATTTTCATCTCACCCTTTCTCTTTAGTATTGAAAATCCCTGATTTTCATTGCTTTTTATTTTCATCGTACATGTACCTACTCATTGCTTTACATATCCCCAATATATTCGATATATCCTTTATAAGTCTTGCCACAGAATGATATGGTCTCCATATCTTTTACCGCATTTTTGGCAAATTTTGGGCAATAGATATCCCCGACATGGCAGATATATCAGCCGACATGCCCTTTTATATGGTTTGTTGCAAAACAATATAGTTCTGCGAAATTATTTTTTAATTTTTTAGGAAACATTCTAATGCTATGAAGTTTTTAGCAACATCTAGAAGGTGCTTTCCCTAAGTTTCTACAATTTGTTAGTCCAAAACATATATAATCTGCATATTTGTGTGCTTAGATTTTATTAAGTATGTTTAAATTATACTTTTAGGGCACTATATTATATATGCAAATCATCTGATATGTAACCACAATATTTACTACATATCCTCGATATTTTCCCGATTTCCACCATCCGATAAGGATTTTCACTGCCCAATATTCCCTGATATTCGATATTTAAAACTTTGCTTCTACCTGGCATCTTTTTCACACTTCACCTTAGTGTGCTAAATATCTTGTCTCCTTAACGTCTTTCTGATGTCCTCTTAATGTTTGTCAAAAGTGGTTCTGTTCACATATACACCTTCACTTTCAGATTGCCAAACACCTCCTGTCATGACAACAGTATTTCTACGACTTGACTTTTTAACTTTAGTTTTAGCGCATGACTGATCATGTTGTACACATTTTGGAATAAATATATAAAGAACACACAGAATGATATTTACAACTGATATTTTGGAAGCTTCCGATGGGTTGAACAACTGACCAATAATTTCAGAGTTTTTGTCGTTCATTTTATTTTAATCATTCATCGTTCATTGTGCATGGAGACATCTTGGGATTTTTAGATTTCCTTGAAGTTTTCCAAGTCTAACTCTATGTATCTGCATCCATGCTTAAAGATGTCGTAACAGTAAGGTAAGTTTTTAAATTTCCCTACCCACCATATGATCGTTTCTAGTTTATGGAAGGTGCTTTCTATTTCATAATCACTAGGAGAGGGATTTAAAGATTCAATGGGTGGAGTCAGGAAGAT
This sequence comes from Asparagus kiusianus, assembly GCA_022839385.1. Taxonomy (NCBI): domain Eukaryota; kingdom Viridiplantae; phylum Streptophyta; class Magnoliopsida; order Asparagales; family Asparagaceae; genus Asparagus; species Asparagus kiusianus. The sequence goes on along the minus strand of BQKN01001086.1, from coordinate 244,666 downwards.
AAGTGGTCATGGAAAAAGTCATAAACTTGATCCATCTTATGTTCAGTGCCTTAGTAGATTGAGCACATAGGTACCTGATGCACGTGAATAAGGTACTTTCTTCCAATATTGTTTGCTTTAGTATGCATGCTCGATATGATCCCATATTTCAACTATAAGTGGCATTTCCTATTATTGCATAAAAAAATGAGAATCTTGTATCTATTAAAAGCTCTTCTTCTTTAGCTATCTTAGCAGTCGTCTTATGTACCTTAATTTGTTTTTTCCATTATAACATAACTACGCGTACAGTTTTTTCTCGTAGCTCCAAATTGTTGACTTAATATTTTACATCGTTCTTTACTCTCTTTCTTAATATTACAGTTTCAGATCCATTTGCAAATTGAACAAATTGTGTCGATGGTGGTAAAAAGCTCAGACACAATTCGCGATATTAAATCAAAGGTTTTTGCACGGGAGGGACTGGCAGCGAGTGACCAAGAGTTATTTTTTGAAGGCAACCACCTAAGTGACACATCAAAGACACTAGCTGACTACAACATCTCCCAAAATTCCATGATCAACCTTTTGTTTGGAGGCACTATGCAAATATTTGTAAAGATCCTTTCAACTGGGAAAACTTTGAAGCTCGTAGTAAACGACAAAGATACCATCCAAAATGTGAAGGCTAGGATTGAAGCTATGGAGGGAATTTCTCAGAATCGTCAAAGACTCATCTACATGGGAAAATCTCTTGAAGATAACCATTCATTACTTGCTTGCAATATACGAAATGGTTCAACACTTCAGATGATTCTATGTCCAGTGGATAAGTTTGATATCTTACTCTGCACAATGAATGGGAATCTTATAAAACTTGAAGCAAGTTCTTGGTATACTATCCGAGATATCAAGCTGATAGTTGAGGGTATGAAGGATAT
>BQKN01001086.1:227237-238746 GCA_022839385.1 Asparagus kiusianus | reverse complement strand
GTGTGGACTCTATAAAAATATTTATGTTTGTAGAATGTTAAAAAAAACATAATTGGTCCACATAACAAACTATAGGATTTTTGTTTCTAATTAAGCCATCAATGGCCTTTAACTTACATGGAAGAACAAATAAACTTTTCTAAAATTTTCTTTCTCCATTCATTTTTTAGTCCAGTGGTTCTAATTTCTCCCCCTTGCAATTTCCCGTTTCCTCCCCGGTTACAGCAAAGAGTCTTCAAAAAATTAGAATCCATTCAGGACTTACTACACAAACCTCATCCGAAATCTGGAGGAACCCATTCAACCAACATCACTGAAGAAAGAAATGTTTAAAAATCATATTTTGGAGGAATTATGAGTTAGGAGTTATTAGATTTTGTAAATAAAGGATCGGAAATAAGGACACTGACAAACGTTTATAGTTAATTTGAGCACGAAACCTTGATTTGACTGCAGTATGGAATTAGAAACACAGCTAAAAGAAAGGCAGCGAGTATATATCAACACAACAAAGTGAGTATATATCAACACAACAAAGTGAGTATATATCAAACAAAGATACTGGAGGGACCTGGTTCCTTAACAAGAAATATTTACCATAACAGGCACTTCAGGATCAATAACATTTTTGAAGTTCTTACAAAAATGTTTACCATAACATCGCAGGCACTTCAGGATCCTTAACCCCAAAATATTTACCACAAAAATTCGATCCTCGAGGAAAACATCTGGAGAAGCAAAAGAGAAGACACTTCATTAGGAACTTGCCAAGGTAACAGCCAAAAATGTTAGGAAAAGCAATGACGATTAAAAGGCAAATATAGTTTCAAGGGTTTCATAATACCATAATCTCATCTGAACCTTGTTAAAAAGGAAGAAGTAGCATGAGAAACGAAATACCCACATATTAACCATCACATAGAAACAATATTGGTCGAGAACTTGTTTCCCAATTTTGTTTCAAAAGATACTGGCCAGTATATCCTAAGACTACATGTATTTGACTAGTTCAAAACAATGTCAATAAAACTGTTCAGTTAAAAGAATAAAAAAACAACAAAGCCTTTATCCCGAATTTTGAAGTCAGGTACAAAAATCCTTTATCTTTCATTCAGTTTTGTAAAGGTCCTCGGTTTTGAGAAATCCAGAAGTTCCTCCACATACCACACCTATATAATTATCTAAAGATCCAGATAATGGTAAAATTATATTCATGATTTGTGCATATGCTTATCTAATTATACTACTTCGCAAGTGTAATTGATACGTTGATTCTAGTAGAGAAATAGGTAAACATACACCAAAAGGGAAGGTTCTTATGAGCTATAATGATCTAAAGGCGAAGGAGATAAGAGATAGTAGATGGTTTTAGGGTTTATTAAGCAGGCTACAACAAGGGAAACCCCAATAAATATGTATTCATAATGAATGGTAAACACGTAGTAAAAACATATATTACCCCAGCAAAGGAAAGACAAGATGACAAAGCAATTGATCGTTTGAATACTTTAGACACAACATATTAGATATATTATCAGCACAAAAAGGAATTTGGCCACGAGTACCATTTGGGTGATTTAAATCGTTGACCTAGTCGATTGAGCAGAAGACACAAGTTTAAAACCAAGGGGAAATTAAGAATAAGGGAGGCTTTCAAACCAGTTGAGTGGATTATCACAAATCTCTAAAGTGGACAATCAATAGAAAAATCAGCCAAAACATAACCAGAGTGAATATTTAGTGAATTTGACATTTGCTTGTAATCAACATGAAAGAGGAACTAAATAATTGTAGCAAGCCCTGCTAGTTGTGGACTTATAGATGTAATCACAAGTTGAAGGCACAATCGTCATATTTCAAAGGAAACTTCCTCCTTAGACGAAAGTTAAATTGAAACAGCACAATCATCACTTAACGATCGTGTTAAGCTTTGACTCAAACAATAAGCACTGCTTTATCGTATGATGGCTACAAACTTATTAGCAAGATGGAGAGATCTATGCAGTGTTCTAACATCTTGTTGAAATGCATAAAATATTTAAGATAGACAAGTAGGTTAGGCTTGCATAGGGGCTACTATGTCTCTCCCCAAGAATCTAAAAGGTAATTGGTTTAAAACATGAATAAATATAAAAGAACAAGGAAACAGTGTAAAGTTATTTTGAGAGCAGGAAGAAGAAATATGCCAAGGTCAATGAAACTGATGTATTACCTGATGTCGACAGAGTTTGAACATGATTATCAGACTGCAAAACTCAAATATATAAAGCTCTATTAAGAAAAGTGAATGGTGAATCTTTTATTCCACTAGAATGTAAACCAAATTATTGACGTTTTTTACCTCCTCAAACTTTACAAGTCTTGAGTATCCAATTCATCTTTCACTTCAGGTAAAAATGCAGACTCCATTTGATATAATTTGTCCCATTGGACACCTTCAAGCCAAGGGTGATCCTAAAATTGACAGAAGCAGAACAAGTGAAGAGATTCTAACATGTAAAAAATCTCAACTCAAGCAGCTAGTCTGAGAATGTAAAAACCTTTATTTCATCAGACCATTCAAGCCAAGCCTCTGTCAGTATTGAATAGACGTTTAACTGATAAGAACTTTAACTTCTGTAGTTAACATAGCTTCTTTAGGGAAATTCAAATGTGATCTCCAAACAGCATCTGTATGAATCAATGTACGGGGGGGGTGCTGGGTGAGGGGGATGCGTTATAATGTGTTTTATAACGTAAGGCAATGATTATGTTATGAAACAGGCCAATAGAACGCAGGGTAGTGTTTAACAGTGAGTTTTTTTAAAGGGGTTTTTGTTTCTAGGCCCAATTGTTTACCCTCATTTATCTATAAACCCAATAACTTTTTTTGTATCATTGAACCCAATAACTTTATGTATTTATCTCTAAACCCAAATAATATAACTTAGAGATATAGTATCTTGTATTTATACATTTTTGGGTAAAAAACCCAAAATACCCCGCCCTCAATCTCCACAATCTCCTCTCCGTTCTCCTCTACTCTGCATTCTCTCTCCTATTTTAATTTCTCTTTGCCACTGTCTCTCCTTTCAAGGTTTTACTCATGCTCCCATGGCCACCTAAATCTCAACACCCTTAATTTTTCCACCGATCACCAAAATATCTTCTCGATCAAGCCTCAACGCTCGCTCGAGCTTCCTCTTCACTCGATTGATCGAAGGGATCTATCGGTTCGATGTAGCTTAGATTGGGACTTGGTCAATGGATCTGGATCCAGATCCGCTGCTGAGTGTCGTGGGAGAGAGAATGAGCAATTCATTGGCTGGTTTCGAGAGGCTTGGCCTTATAGTAGAGGTCACAGAGAGAGCACTTTCATGGTTGTGATCTCTACAAAAATTGTGCCTAGTCCTCATCTGTATGCCATTCTCCAAGTAATTGTTAATTGATTTGACGATTTTTTAATACCGTACTCATAAGGCTCTGGTTGTTTATTTATTCATTTATTTTTCTGAAGCAACGCATCTAAAGTTTTAGAATAATGCAATAAGCTATATCTAGTGCTCTTGTAATCTCAAACCGAGAGTGTATGAAGTTGTTATCTTTGGCGGAATTAGTATAGCTCTATTAAGCTGCTTGACAATCTTCGATTAAGCAAAATACCACATGACGCGGTACATTGGCCTTAATTTGAGGGGTAATAGGTTTTGTTCAAGGTTCAAGCATATCGCTAAATTCTTCAAAGACGTGATAAAACAACACAAGGTGGTGGGTAGAAAATACTAGTCGTTCAAAATAAGAGGATGATGTAGATTATGGCATACTTATGAGACCTTTTAGCCATTGCTCGTGCTTTGGACGACATGCACGATGGTGGAAAGCAGTTTTTGTAAGGTAGAGTCTGCTCAACCTAGCCACACAAACCGTAGTCTAAAATCTTTAATATGTTTTTTTTAGTCTAAAATCCTTAATATGTTTTTTTCCCCTCTTTAGAGATCTTATATAGTTGTTACTTTTTCAGGAAAAGTTAAGCTAAGCATTATTGTGTTAAATTTTTCCCAAATCTGAAGTATTAGCATATTGGTAATTGGACTTGTGGTAGCATAGGAAACAGTTCAAAAGTGGTTATCAAATGATGTTATTTTGCTTCTCTTTGGTACTATCCACTGCCACTTGCAGTCAACGAGGAAACACAATTGGGTTTTTGCATTATAATACTTAAAATATCATCACGTTATATTCAAGAATTTTCTCGCTATAATGTTTTGATGATAACTCTATTCATCTGTAGAATGCTCAGATTTAGACTGCAAAAAGAGAATGGACCACATTGGTATTCTTACCGACTAGTCAGGGTGGATCAATTGAGCCAAGTTTTTGCTTATCAAAGATCTAAAAAGAAGGGAATACAGTTATGATATTATCATTTGTACATGCTCAGTTTCATGTATGGCCTTTTGTTGTTGATTTATTGAGTCCTGCTCTTTGCTTAATGTATGATGGTTCACCTCTAGTTGATGCATTTGCTAGAAGTGGAACTATGTTTCTGTGTTCTTTTATCATGAGCAGAGAGCTATCCTTCTGTGCATATTGTTAATGTATGGTTAATGTTTATTGGATGAATGTAAATACTGAAAGTTGTGTTGTGTCTATGCTTTTGGTATTTTAAGTGAATTTGGTATGTGTTGATGTATCCAGGTAATTTTATGTTTTATTTTTGGTTTCCTTTGCGCGGATCCAGTTGAATTTATGGAAATTGACTTATAATTAGTATAGAAATCAAGTGAAAAATATATGAAAGTATAGCGGGATATTCTTAAAATATAGCGGGATAATATAAAAGTATAGCGGGACAATATAAAAGTATAGCGGGATATTCTGAAAGTATAACGGGATAATATGAAAGCATAGCAAGATAATCTGAAAGTATAGCGGGATAATCTGAAAGTATAGCGGGATAATCTGAAAGTATAGCGGGATAATATGAAAGTATAGCAGGAAAATCTGAAAGTATAGCGAGATATTCTGAAAGTATAGCGGGACATTCTGAAAGTATAGTGAGATAATATGCAAGCATAGCGAGATATTCTGAAGTATAGCGGGATATTCTGAAAGTATAGCGTGATAATATGAAAGTATAGCAGAATAATATAAAAGTATAGCGGGATATTCTGAAAGTATAGCATGATAATATGAAAGTATAGTGGGATATTCTAAAAGTATAGATGGATATTCTGAAAGTATAACGTGATAATATGAAAGTATAGAGTGATAATATAAAAGAATATCGGGATATTCTGAAAGTATAGCTGGATATTCTGAAAGTATAACGTGATAATATGAAAGTATAGAGGGATAATATAAAAGAATAGCGGGATATTTTGAAAGTATAGCGTGATAATATGAAAGCATAGCAGGATATTCCAAAAGAATAGCAGGATATTCTGAAAGTATAGCATGATAATATGAAAGTACAGCGTGATAACATAAAAGTATAGCAGGATATTCTAAAAGTATAACGGCATAATATGAAAGTATAGCAGGATAATATGAAAGTATAACGGGGTATTTTGAAAGCATAACGGGATAATATGAAGGTATAATGGGATAATCTGAAAGTATAGCGTGATAACATGAAAATATAACGTGGTAATATACAAGTGCACAATCATACCAAACACATAAGTGTTTACAATCATACAAAACACATAAAATAGGAAATAATTTTTATGAATTTATGAATAATAATGTGAAATAATTTTCATGCATGAAATAAGAAATTAATGCTATAAACTAAGTAGTTGAGTAAAATGTAAAATTATACCTTAAATTGCTAAGAAAATAATTTATAAGAGTGGTTGAGATTTAATTGATGGATTTATAAGAGTGATTGAGAATTAGTTGATGGATTTATAAGAGTGAAAGAATGAAATAAAGAATAATGGATGAGGGGAATTAATTGAGAAATGAAGAGGGAGAGGGAAATTAATTGAGAAATGAACAGAGAGAGAAACGGGGAGAATAACACAGGAACAGCCCCACATTTCTCTCTCTCTCTCTCTCATCATTTCACATTTAATTTGGTTTTTTAAAATTAGATAAGGGGCCCATATATGATACAACACAGGAATAGAGGGAGGATGGGAAAGGGTAGAATTGGATTTTTTTTAATTTAGGGAGGGCACATATGTATGTATTGTATCTTGAAAGTTGACTCTAGAGATAAATACCAAAAACTAATTAGGTTTAAAAATACAAGCAAAAGATGTTGGGGTTAAAGATAAATCAGAGTAAACTTTTGGGCCTAGAAATAAAACCATAACATATATAACTTAATATAACCTAAGTTATATTGTTTGAAGATTAGGCCACGTGGATTAATATCCACCATCCATTTTTACAAAAGAAACCCCAATCGGTTCACTTCTCAGAATCAATCCCCTACTTCTTTTTCTTCTGTCTCCTCAAACTCAAAAAAACCCTAGTTCCGCCTCCTTCACTCCAACGACGAACTCCTTCAACTCCTTCAACTCCTCCCCCTCCTCCACCATCAGTGATTCGCCCAACAAACTCCTCCCACTCCTCCACCATCAGCGACTCTCCAGCGACTCCTCTTCTCCACCTTCAGCGTCGCACGGTACCCCATCTCCAGCTCTTTGTCGCCTCCTTTTCTCCCCCTCCACCTCCAATGATGAACTCTCCTCCTCCCCTAATTCTTATCGACAAAAAAAATAAAGGCTCCTCAATCTCATCCATCTCCGACTTTATCACCATCATCTCCCCGCTGAGAATTGATAGAAGTAACAACTTTTCTAAATTTTTAACGATTTTTTATTGAATTATAGTTCTAATCATAGTTAATTACAATGAATTGCTATTAATTTTAGTTTAAATTACATTAACAGTAGGCAAAATTGGAGTATTTAGTTTATAAATTGATAATTTGATAGTTTGCTTTAGTAACTTGGTTTATAAACTTATTGTTTAACTTTGATGTATCACAAACTATGAATAAAGATGAAACAGTAGGAATTAAATGGTGTTTTTCTTTGGTAATTTTGTTTTATAAACATAATAAATGATTGTTTGACGTCTGATTAGAAATGAACCAGTAGGATGGTTGTTTCAATTTGGCTGTGATTGTTATGAATTGATGTTATCTATTTGTAATTTGATAATTTGATTTGTGGATTTGTTTTTGAATATGTGCAGTAATATAGGATATTGAACAATGTCCAAGAGTTTGGATCTCATGAGAGAGCATGGTATTTTCAAAGAGGGGGAATCCTATCAAAATATGTATTTCAAGTATTGCAATCACCATATCACGACGGGTGTAACACAGCTGAAACATCACTTAGCCAGTTATACGAAAGGGGAAATGTAACAAAGTTTCAGAAGCAGTAAAAAGCAATGTATGGAACTTTTCAAAGGAACGTATTATGGAAGAGAAAGAAAGACGGCATTGATTCAATTAATTGCAAGGACGGAAGAAGATTCAACCCAATAGGAGATTGATAGCTTAGAGGCACAAAGCGGACATGATTGCAGCAGCCAGGTCCAACAGTCCAGAACATTTGGTCCATTAGACCAATTTTTCTAATATCCAAGGCTGTCAAACAACAATAGAGAGCAGAGTCAAAAAAGAAGAAAGGGATGCAATGGTACAGAAGATCGACCGATACACCTTTGCTAACGAGTTGTCATTTAACATCTTGAACAACCCGTATTGGAGAGAGATGGCCGAGTCAATTGGGAAGTTCGGGCTTGGGTTGAAGCTTCTTACCCTTTATGAGATTAGGACGTTGGTACTAAAAAATGAGATGAAGAATATAGATGTCGTAAAAACAAATAAAAGAAGGCTTGAGAAAAATATGGGTGCACTCTTATGTCCGATGGATGGTCGGACAAAAAGAGTAGGAGTTTGATTAACTTCCTAGTGAACTCACGAGCTAGGACTTTTTTCTACAAGTCCATTGATGCATCAAAGGTTATTAAGGATGAGTATCTTTTTTAGTGCCTTGATCATATGATGGAGGAGATTGGAGAGAGTAATGTTCTCCAAGTCGTCACATATAATCATTCCTCTTATGTGCTTGCTGGAATAAAAAGAAGTCACTTTATATAGGAAAAAAGAAATCACATATAACCATTCCTCTTATGGGAAAAAGTCACTTTATGGGTCACCGTATGAGGCACATTGCATTTACCTTATGTTGGAGGACATCGGGAAAATGAAGATTTACCAGGAGATTCTTGATGATGCAAAGGGAATAATACAATTTATCTGTAACCATTGATGGGTTTTGAGCTTGATGAGAAAGTAGACGGGTGGGAAGGAGCTATTGAGGCCTGTCATTACTCACTTTGCCACATCCTTGTCGACACTATAGATGTTGTATTCTTTAAAAGACCCTTTGAATAACATGTTCTCTTCTGAGAAGTTCCAAAGAAGCAGCGAGGCAAAAAAGCCAAAAGGAGTGAAGGCAAAGGAGAATGTTCTTTACACATGAACATTTTGTGGAAAAGTCATTTTCTGCTTCACAACTACACTTCAGCTAGTTCATGTTCTCCAGGAAGTAGATTCCGATGTGAGACCCTCTTATGTCTTTTTTGTATGAGATGATGGACAGTGTGAAAGAGAATATTGCCAATGCATATAGTGGAAAAAAGAGGATATACATGCCTTCTTTGGAAGCTTATTGATTCTAAATGGACAAATATGTTGCACCAACCTATCCATGCCTCTGGTTACTATCTTAATCTGAAATATTTCTATGGAGACAAATTCAGTGATGATTTAGAGGTGAAGAAAGGACTTCACATGTGCATGAGTCGCATGATCCCTAACGAAGATGAAAGCAATAGTTGATTGTGAGCTGGATCTTACAAGGAAAAAAAGAGGAGAATTTGGGACATCCATGGCTCAAAAGACTCTTACTCATCGTAGTCCAGTATTAATTTCATAGTTTCATTAGTTATCTAGTTTATTATATTGATTTTTGATTTTTGAATATATAGCTTCTTGGCGGGAGAGATTTGGCGATGAGACTCCTACACTAAGGCGATTTGCAGTTGGTGTTCTCTCTCTGCTGCTAGTACATCCAAATGGGAGCATAACTGGAGTACTTTTGAACACGTATGAAAATTTCCTTTTCTAAAACGCAGCTTAATATCTTTTATCTCAAAAGCTTATAATTTAATTATCCTCTCATGAAGGTCAACTTGAAAAAGAGATTTCGTTTGGAGCAACAGCTCCTAAAATCTTGTTTATGTCATGTACAATATCAAGCTAAGAGAAAGAAACATGCGGAGAAGGATGCGAAAGATGGAGCTGGTTTTGTTAGATGAGGTATCTCTCGATGATGAGTGGATAGTCGAGGAGGAAAAGCTTGTCTTCGAGACAATCTGAGTTGGGTAGATGGTGATGGCGGGGATAAGAGTATCTTGATGTTGCTGCAATTAATAGTATAGCTACTGTGGAAGAAGATAAGGAAGATGCTCTAATGGCAAAGAAACAAAGAGTTGACGGTTATTGTAAACTTTCTTATTATCTTTCAAAGTTATGTTTACTTGAATGATTATATAGTTTTTTATTGAAATTATTTCTACAGCATCCTCAACACAGAAAGGAAAAGGGATCGCCACCGAAGATGAGGTGGATCCCGAGGATGCAAACTATATTCTAGACGAGGATGACTTGGTTGCTTTTTGAGATATGGATCTAGAGGACGATGACTATTTTTTGTAGGATTTATCAAAGCTTTCAGACTTGGATGTGTTTGATTTCGTGAAGACTGTTAAATTGCTTTAACCTTGACGTAATTGATAATTTCATCATGTGATGATGCTTTATGGCATGGTTATTAGTCATATGTGAATAACTTTTATTAAGAAATTATGATACTATATTTCTATATTTGATAGGTGTCATGTTGTGTTTGAAAATACTTTGATAATTCTAATTATTAAAGTCATTGTTAATTGTTTGTATTTATAAAATATATAAATAATTAATAAACCAAATAACCTACCTTATGCGTTATGTTTTTTTTTCTATAACACTTAACATGAGGTAGAGCGTTATGTTATGCATCATGGCTATTTTCAGCATTGGTATAAATCAATCAGAAAGAATCTCAGCAACAGATTGACTGAAAGGAATTAATAGTTATAAGCAGACAATTTTTTTACATACATAATATGTAAAACATTCTTCATATACTGGAGGCACTAATGATGTGTACTACTTTCTATTACTAAAAGCTAAGGTGTTTTGTGCAATACATCGCCTATTCTTTAAGTTGCAATTCTTCAATGATGCAATCTTTACTAATTTACAATATATGATAATATTGAATGTTTTCAAAAATTACTGATATCTTTAACCGATGTGGTTTGGAAACTAGTTATTTGATTCTGATGGGGAGAAAACATCATATGCCGCATCTACAAATTTTCCAACCAATGCTCACCAGATTAGATACATGCCTCAACTCAATCAAATTAGAGTTGTGACCATATATAAACAACTCAACAAGGATACAGCCCAGGGTGCACTTTCATCTTGAAATAGTGAAATATCTAACTACGCCTAGTTTCCTAGAAAAGCAAGTGCCAACAAAGGACCGTGGTAAATTCTATTTGCAGTTTGCAGTGTGCAAGCTTATTGGCCTTTCTCAATGGAGTGCGGGTTGGTTGGATGAGTGAACACAAGGTTACTACCTATATTAACCACAAATGGGTGTTAAACATAAGAATTCGACAGCACATATCATTGTCAGGACACGATTTGGATGGACTTTATGTGCTAATATATCGGAAACATGCCACCCAGTATCACATCCAATCGTTGTCGTAAGACCAGTAAGAGAAAAACTAGTTTTTCCTCACTAAAACATGCATCCAGGGCGAGTTCTTCCCTAGATTTTCACGTCCCCATCGAAAAAAGAAGAAACAGAAAGTTATTCAGTCCATTTGCTATTTTTCTCAGGTACTCCATTCAATCTTATATTAAAACATTAGTGCAGTGTCACAGGAAACTCATAGCCTACAAGGTGTAAGACACAAGCATGTCCTGAGATGGCATGGTTGATGGACCGATACGGCAAAGAAATTACCATGACGAAGAGATTCTGAAAGTTGTTGGGAGCTTTCATGTGGCTACAAAGACTAGGTTACATCAGTGCTGTACAAAGCGGAACAAAGTCGGCGCTATAGCGGCGCTATTCGCGGAAGCGGAGGTTAACCGCTCTGATAATCCTGATTGTGGGGTGTAATCGCTGGTAAATCCGCTTTTTACTCGAAATAGCGCGAAATAGTGCTGTTTAGCACTTAAAAGCACTAAACAGCACTACTTCATTTGAAAAATACCAAACCCGAACCCGACCCAAACATGACCCGAACCTGTAAATTAAAAACCATCGTCATTCCCTCTCTCGCCTCTCTGACTCCCAAGTCCAGACACGAACCCTAGCCACTGCCTCTCTCTCTCTCTCTCTCTCTCTCTCTCTCTCTCTCTCTCTCTCTC
>BQKN01001086.1:213028-226274 GCA_022839385.1 Asparagus kiusianus | reverse complement strand
AAAAATGTATTACGTGGAAGTTAAGTACCCAATAGTTACTGGTCTGATAGTTACTGGTCTGAATGTTTTGACTATAAAATGTCTGGGTAAGATTGAGAGATAACATCTTTCCATCTTCGGCATCATATCCTCAGCTAGAAAGTCCTTAATATTTAGAGGTTAAAAAACTTTGATGTGAAATGTCTTCGTAAGGTTTAGAGAAGATAATCTCCTCTCAGTCTTCCTCAGATTCATACCTATGGTTATATGCTATTTCTCAGCCCAACATCTACTTGTTCCTCTTCAACTCGTCCAGCGTCTCTGACTTCCATCCTCACCCCCAACAAGATGATTTATGTTAGATTTGTTTATATTTTTAAATTTTGAACTACAGTAGAAAGTTACATTATTATAAAGTCTAAAAGGTTCAGCATATGCTGCGCTGGTAAAATTAGGTGAAGACAACCCCATCTACCTCAATCACAGTCCTCTTTCATTATCTCTTATGTCTACCCAAAATATCCTCAATGTGCTCTGTATTTCCCTGCGAGGTATATCTGTCTGTGTATTTATTATAGTAAGCATAAAAGAACAATAATAGTCTTTCAAGGAGATCTGCATGAATTGCAAACCGTTACATCTTCAATCTCATGTCACCTTCTTCTCTTATCTACCTCTATGATACTTTCCGCCAGCATAAAGCCCCTATCTTCCTAAGTGAGGTTGAAAAGAATAAAAAATAGGTAGGGATGATGTCATCAAAAAAAAAGATGATAACAATATGCGGTCAATGATAAATTATTTGGCCAGAACGTTGTAGATTGAGGAAAATGCAAGAACCTCTTCATGTAGCTGCATGATTTTACCTAGAGGTACAGTTGCATTTTATGCTCTGTTATGCTTATATTATTTTAAGTACCACAGGAAGCTAGATTATTACCTCTATAATTTGAAGCAAATATTTATAAACCACTAAGCCCATAAAATGAACATGACTAGATTTATTGTGATGTAGTAAGATGTGCTCCGTACATCTCTTGTCCCTTTAGTTTACTCAACTAACTAGTAATCTCTTCCAGCAGTTTTATTACTATTTTTAATGACCTTTTAGAGGGTTGTTAGTTGAGATAACTTCAACTAAATAATTATATCTAAAGATGGTCGAAGGATGTCAGAAAGTTCAGTGTAAATTGTCAAGTGCGCATGCATCTGCTACAATCTTGTAAAGGTAACTTAAAGTACTGTATCATGAACAAAGTGCATGAAAAGAGAAAACCTTCAAATTAAATGTGAAAGTGAGTATTGGGAATATAATTTATTTAATAGGTATAGTTTACTTAGTAGCTAAATAAAAGATCAATATTCGACAACTATGGTTGACAGTTACTTTCCTATATATTGCTAATAGTTCATCGGATAAAATGGAGGGATAACCCACAAACATTTCATACATCATAGCGTCAAATGACCACCTAGTCCAGAAACAATTTAAATATATAAATATGCACTAACCGGTACTGAATAGGAATCCTCACCCTTCTTCAATAGAACCTCAGGAGCAATATTCTCAGGTGTGTCAATACTGGAGTGGACCTGTAATAATTGGAAACAAGACAACTATACTCAACCTGATAACATCTCTGAATCACACACCACGCGCGCATACGTGCACACGCACGCGTGCACGCGCGCACACACACATATGATCTAAAAGTTTTTAGAAGTGTATCCATTAATATAACATTACTGATAACTTCAATCAGCAAAAGCTATTAAACAATCATGCCCAAGTATTATCAAGAAAATCATAGCCAGTATCATTTAGAAGATGGTGTAAAATGATGTAGATGGCAGTTACCAGTGTTCTTCTGTTCTTTTGCAAGTGTTGCCAGCCGTTACTGTTGTGAGTGCACTTGTCTGTCAGTTTGTAAGACCCGCCACTGTCATTATACCCTTGGGTTTCATTCAGATTTGAAAAGTTTCTGCAGTTAGTAATATAAGTGAAAAAGATAATCAGATCATCCAGTTTACTTAATTAGCTTTTGATTCCACTAAACATGGAAAAGGTACTAAAGAGATGGTAAATAACCTTGTTCAAGATGTATAACAGGTTGGATTCACAAAACCCTCAAATTTTAGAGGAACTGTTCCCCTACTTGGGGAATGGGATGAAAGAAAAAACAAAACAATACGTCATCATTTAAATAGTCATGTTAAGAACATCAAACAAACAAACAAACAATCAGATGCAATATAAGAACAGAATAAATATAATCGACATTAGTAATGTATGATAGTCACAAGGCACAAACTTGCTAGTAATGTAGATAGACCTATGCAATATATGCATAACTTATACTGTAACATGTAAGGGTACACAAACCAATTAATCATGCATTAGTGGCTACTACATCTACCCTCAAGAAGCAAATGAAATTCAAAATTAGATCAGTATGTTATATGATAGAGTAAATGAAGCAAATGAAATTCAAAAATACCTCAGTATGTTACATGATAGAGCAAACAATGAGAACCTGAAATTTTGAAATTTATTTTCAGGACAGGAAGAACGAACAATGACTTTTCTATGCAAACAAAAGATTCAGTCACCGAAAGTTATCTATTTTACCTTTCTTCAAGGGTCTTGTATTGAAGAAGTTTAAGCACGATTGCAAGATACACATATTACAAATATAAAGTTACATATAATGAATCCTTTATTCTGTTAGAAAGTAAACCAATTTATTGGTATTTTACCTCCCCAAACTTCTTGAAATTTTGAAGATCCAGTTCATCCTTCACTTAAGGATAATGCAGCCTCATGATAGAGCTTGTTCCATTGGACACCTTGAAAAACCCAGGATGATCCTAAAATTGATGAAATACAGTTAATTAAGAGATTCTAACAGGTAGAGAAATTTAACTCCAAAAGTTAGCGTGAGGAGGGGGGAAAACCTTTATTTTTCATCAGCAACATTTCTCCCAAGCCTCTGGTGGCAAGGTCTTTAGCTTCTTCCTTCAGCAACATCCCAAAATTTCTTGACACATGAAAAAAAAAGGGAAGGAATTGGCTGAAGTGCAGGACTGCATGAAGGAGCATCTTTAGCTTCCTCCTCAATCCAAGATTGTTCCTTTCTGCAACAAACACATGCTGATCAATCAGCTAGAACAAAATCCTCAATAGAAAAAGATGTAGAGAAGAAGGAAAACAATATATCAGCATAATTTCGGTGTTGACTGAAAATTTCAGGTAAATTGTCCAACACTTCACCAAAAACCACCCAATTGCCCAACACTTTTAGCCATTACTCTCTCTGAACCCAATTTTCCTTCAAAGTCCTTAAAAAAAAACCTAATCCATCGTCCACCGATGATCCAGACATTCAGCGGTACTGCAATTAGTAATTCGAAACCCTAGTTTAAACAAGAGAAGAGAGTTAAGAGGGAGAGAAAAAAAACCTCTTTTCTTGCAAAATTCCACAGGAAACCCCAGGCCATTCGTTGTCCTTCAATGAACTTTGATCTTTGCTTAGACTGCAATACACTGATTCGAAACCCTAATTTAACCTAGATTGAGCATCATCCATCTGCTGAGTTTTTGAAAGGAGATAGAGAGGGAAGAAAGAGGATGAGAGCTGTATTTATAGACGAAGCCGAGCCTAATTTTAATTTATATGTTCTTTTTTTTTTTTTTTTTTTTGGTGGTAGCGTTCATCCTCCGCTATTTTGCGAGGTCGCGTTCATCTTCAGCAACGCGTAAAAAAGGAAAGGGGTAAAATGGTAAAAACAGTTAGAGAAGGAGGAAATACGCGTAAACTTGCGTGTATTTGTACGCGTAGAGTCAACGCAGAGCGGAAGGTGAAACATGCTGTTTGACATCGGCCCACTGCCAAACCCTTTATGTGGGGCCCACAAAGAATGGGCCCTTGCAAGTAAAGTTTGATTGTCGGACGAGCTTTACGCAATCCGTCCGCATTTTCCGCCCCGCTAAACTTAAAAAAAAAGAGGGGTGTTAGGGACACACCTCTGGACACACCACCAACCACACTCCCCCCTATCTACAGTGCAGGGGTCTTACATGTGATTTTTTTTTAAAAATCACATGTAGGGCTCCTGCACTGTAGATAGGGGGGGGTGTGGTTGGTGGTGTGTACAAGGGTGTGCCCCTATCATTTCTTTAAAAAAAACCCACAACAAAAGGGAAATAAAATACTCTCTCTTGCTATAGTAAGCCCACAGTCTCCCCACTCCTGCTCGGTGCTTCGTCATTCTGGTTCGAGTAATCATATTTGCAAATTTATCCTCAAAATCTACGTATTTACTAATATACTCTCAAAATTTACAACATTAAATTCAAATACGCAAAATGTTAAGAAGTATTTTTCGTTTTCTTTTAAGAAAAATGTGTCTTTAGCGTACATAAACAACACCCGCAACCACATCTGCTACACATTTGGCACACATGAGAATCAAATCAAACCCCCCCAGGGAGCGACACGGCTTTGTCGTGACCTGTTGGGCTGTCAACGAAATATTTTTTATTAATAAAATACCAAATTGACATTAGGAAACCCTTGTTTACAGCATGGTTTTTTTCCCCTTTCACTAGCTATATTATAGTATTAATATCGAAATTAACAATTTGATTGTTTTTTTCTCAATAAAAAATTACCAATCTTGTTATTTTTCTAATGTATAATACTGCTAAATTGATGGCAAAAGTCAACATTAATATTATAATGTTGCAAGTGAAAAAAAAATATCACAATGTCAATATGGGCCTACTAAAAGTACCAATGTGGTGATTTAAGATTTTTTATTTTGTTCATTAGATGGAAATTCCCCCTTCCACTCTGAGAAAGGAAACGCGTTTGGATATTTTAATTCAAAACAGTAGAAAATTTTCAATTAATTAAGACAAGATGTAATTGATTACCTATCATATGCTGCTTTTAACTTAAAAGCAAAAAATTACTATTTATGCTACAATAAAAATATTGTTCTTATAGCAGTATGATTCATATTAAAATTATTGTTCTATCTTACAGTAAAACTGTCAGCCTTAGCCATATGGTTGGCATTGTAATGATTTTTCCCTCATAAACATTGTTTACATATAGTGTGAAAATTGAAAATTAAACATGCCTTAAATGCTACAATAATAGATTCTTTGGCCGTTTATCATGTATTGTTCAACCCGAAGTAATATTTTTGAACTCTGAAAACAATGTTTCTATCTTTTTTTTTTCCTTGCAAAATGATGGATTTATTAACCTCAGACATTTTCGCAGATATAAATGTTTTCTAGCTTTATTATAAAAAATTAAACAAAATTTATTAATTATCGTATTATTTTATAGTTAATAGGACCGGAGGGGCCAAATAAAAAAATTTAATAATGTTGGTGACCGTCGAGCGATATCAATCTCTAATAAGAGCTTTGCTACAAGGACTCAAAATATGAGACCAATAGATGAGACAATTCATTATCAAATAAAATGGGGATACCTCACTCTATTGGTCTCATATTTTGGGTGCTTAAAGGATTTTTCCTCTAATAAACCTTTTCCCCAACGAGAAGGAATCAAAATCTCGTCCAGGTTTCTCTCATCAGTCCAAATCTCGAACGCCATGTCGTCATCGCCTTCATTCGACCAGGACGACGAATCCTTCGAGCACACTCTGCTGGTGGTCCGAGAGGTCTCGGTCTTCAAGATCCCGCCTCGATCAAGCAGCGGCGGCTATAAGTGCGGCGAGTGGCTCCAGTCCGACAAGATCTGGACCGGCCGCCTCCGCGTCGTCTCCTGCCGCCACCGCTGCGAGATCAGGCTCGAGGATCCCAACTCCGGCGATCTCTTCGCCGCCTGCTTCGTGCTCCCCGGACAGAGGGAGGGCTCGGTGGAGACCGTGCTCGACTCGTCGAGGTATTTCGTGCTGAAGATCGAGGATGGGGCGGGGAAGCACGCCTTCGTAGGGCTAGGGTTTGGGGAGAGGAACGAGGCGTTTGATTTCAATGTGGCGTTGTCGGATCATGAGAAGCATGTGAGGAGGGAGGGAGAGGGGGAGGGAGGGGAGGAGGGGGAGGACGGTGGGAAGATTGATATTCATCCCGCCGTCAACCATCGCCTCAAGGTATTTGGATTTTGGTGGTTATTGATTTGAGTTCCGCGTTCGATTTTGCAGCTGAACACTATCATGACAGCCCAAAGTTTGTTCCATGGAATTTGATGCCGATTTGTGTGGAATTTTCTAACCCACGTGCGCATTAGGATTTACGATGACCAGTCATGTTACTATTTTAGGAATGCTTGGTTCGAAGTCTTAAAGATCTGATCTTGTGATGGAACTGTTAGGTTAGATGTAATGGGATTTGGAATTAAGTAGCGGTTAGCATGATTCGTTACTATACTGGTTCTATTGCAGCAATTTCACTTTAGGGCGATTGAATTTTTGTTGTTACTCAAGTTTCCAAGGACTTTGGTACTAGAACTCATATTAGTGTTCTACTGTGTGCTGATTGATAGAACAGGAGAGGAAGAGAATAGGTGTGTATGTCTAGATATTTTCTACGTGTATATTAGTCTTTAGACTTGTGTTGCTTCTGGATACTGTTTAGTAGGATTAATTGTTGATAGACTCCCTATACTGTAGTTCGATTGCAATCTATCACAGTATCGTGGAGAGGGAGAAGGAGAGTTTTAAGTTTGTTAATCAAATGATTACTTGTTAATATCTAAAACGAAGTGTGATAAGTTGCAATGGATGTATAATACACGAGGTATATATGCAGTTATCCATTTTTATTACTGCTGCCAATTAGAGGGCAGCATAACTGCATGCATAACCACTCTTCTAATACTCCAAATTCTGCCTTACTAAGCATCTCCACATGCGTATTGAGCTGATAGGTTGCATTATTATCCAGTATCACAATCAATAATAACCGATCATAAAACCAATAAAATATAATCTTGTTCTGATGATTGACTGGAAACACACTTCAAATATTTGCATCAGGGATCATATTGATTACATTCTAGTTGGTGTTATTTTTGAGCTTTAAAGCTTTGATTTTGTGATGGAATTGTAGGTTAGATGTAATATGTTTGGAATTTAGTAGCGGTGAGCATGATTCATGAATTTAGCACGATAGCTGAAGTTCTTAGGGCTTTGGTATTTAGCTTCAGAGTAGTATTCAGTCACGTGTTAACTGAGAGAAATATGAGGATGAGGATGAGGATAAATTTATATATGTAGGGCTTATATTTTAGTCTCCAAAGATCAGCTTCGATGGCTGACCTGCTCTCTGTAAATTCCAGTTTCCTTGATGTGATGCATGTGCACTCATTTTTCTGATATACAAGAATTTGATATTCTATAATTCATTAATTTGGAAGGTAGAGCTTTTATTGTTGTGTTGAATATCCAAGACTTAGTGTTTGCCGAGAATATATTGGTCAGTCCTTATATGTATGGACCAGTTGGAGGCACACGATTTAGCTTATTGGTGAGACTACTAGCACAAAGAGCGAGTGGTTGTGCTTAAGGTTGTCAGCTGATTTGTGCTAGGAACAGGGATGACTCCCGACCTGTTTTCCAACCAGAATGTTGGTATTGTTTCATGTGTTGTCATTAATATAGGAGAATGTGGAATAAGCTATTAGGAAGTAACTTTCCTTGTTTGGTCTGGGTTATTCTACAAGTGCTAGGTATTGTCATTAATATAGGAGAATGTGGAATAAGCTATTAGGAAGTAACTTTCCTTGTTTGGTCTGGGTTATTCTACAAGTGCTAGGTAGATCAATAATTATATTGAGATGCTGATGATGAGCTCATGTCTATTTCCAACCCAAGGCTGAAATTTGGATATAGAACAAAGATCACTCAACTTGAAATAGCTCAGAGAATGTTCACTTTAGCTTGCACATATCTAGGCTATCAAGATTGGTTTGTTTACAGTTACACCTCTTCCTGAGAATGTGAAGACTCCATTATCACAATTTATAATGTTTTCTGTCAAGTATTTGATATGAATTGCAACTCTTATGTCAAGGGATCGAGTTAACATTGACAGCTAGGTGTCTACGCAGCTCTTTTACTTCAGGTACTTGGTGTCATATAGTTGGCAAGGCAATGTCGAACGTGAGAGGGGTTTACGCAAAAGTAGAAGGCTAGCTGTCTAGCTGATGAGAAGAATGATGTTGGTTCTTTATGCCTTCAATCTAAATTACACTTCACAACCTGCTTTCTCTTGTCTGTACTCAATTTTATGCCCAGATGAAATGGGGGCCTACTGGCCTAGCCAGTTAACTAATTAGGATGTGGAGCGCCTACTATTATCTTAACATCTGACCAAGGAACTTGGTAGATTATGAGTAATTCTGCGAATTTGTAATATATTCTCAGCATAGAATATTAAGGGTTATCTTCTTTCCTTGACTCATTAGGATGTGAAATGATTTGACATTTATAAATAGCCTTTTAAACCTGACTATTTTAGCCAATTCATTAAGGGGTCAGGTCTTAGTGGGTTCATATTAAAAAATAAATGCCCATTATCTCATGCTAACAAGTACTCCCAATATGCCAGTCATCTCTTGAACTTTTGCATCCACTCAGTATGGAAACTTTTCGCCAATGGAAACTTTTACGTGGGTCAATATTCATCAAAGTACGGTTTTTTGACAGATTTGGAAATTTTGTGATAGGGGAGCATCTTAATGTTGGACCCTCTATTACTAGTCTATTTATCAAGTTACCTTGAGATATATAGCAGGAAATCTTCAAGGTTTATTTGCAGGTACTGTTATCTTCATGACAAGTGCTCTTCATTTGGGTAAGCATTTGCTAGTTATATCTCACTGTATAAGTGTATAAGTGATTTCATTCTTAACCTTCTCGTAATGTACAATCACTTGGTGTCTTCATACAGTGTTGGTGATATAAGTTCGTGTAACCCACGTGGCATCATACTTGCACCATATGATCATTCAGTGTAACAGTTTGAATGAAACTTTGTTGGATGGTCTATAAAATCTTGGGCCTGAGTTTTTTCTGGGGCACGAGTGCACTGGTTCGTCTCAGAACCGGACCAGACAGGTCTGTTCTGGGCTGTATTGGGACCGGCCCTGTAATTCCGGACATTTTCGCAACCGGACCGACTTAATGCCAACTCATCTCGAGGTTGAAATCCAGACTGAACTTGCAGCCCAGATGAATGGGAAGACAGATGGTTTCAATTTTTTTGCGATAGATTGAATTTTGTGATCTACTGATCTTAATGACATATGATAGTTATGATTTTGGTCGTCAGGGCGTAACAGAGATCATAACTGAACTGCAGATGCTTAAGTTTCTCACCTTAAAAGACCTGACTGTATTATCATTGTTGCATATACCAGCCACATTTACTTATATTAGCTCTTATAGCATCCTTGTATGTTTGGACAAGTCTCTCTAGATGCATGATTAGTGAAATGCTCCCAACTATGAAAGACAGTGTAGAGGACATATTGCTCTCAGTGTTAAATCAGAAAAAAGAAGAAATAAAACTGATTCATTAACTCATGCTTGCTCTACATACTGTATATGTAGCTATACATGAAGTATTTGGCCTACTATATATACGGGATGAACAATATCATCATATCTACATAATCTGTGGTTGTCGGTCAAAATTTCAAATAAGCTCATATAAGGGCTCAATATACGAGAATAGTAGTCTACCTATTAGAACTGCACACACAATCCTCTCAATCTAAGCTCTTGTAAGTTGTAACCCTTCTGCAATGCTATGTACCTCAGTAGCAATTTCAATTTGTATACTTTTTTTAAGTAATAAGCATGCAAAAATAGACTTTATGATTCTTTTTCTTATGGCATTCATATGGATATACAAACAATTTGAAAATTTTTCTCTTTGTGATCTACACCACTTCAGTTATCATTAATTTAAGACGTAATATAGAACTTCCTTTTCGTATTAAAGTATCAATTGCTGCAAGGACTATTTCTTTCCTTATCCAGTTTGGAGGCACTACAGTGGGTTTCTTCTTTCTTAATGCGTAAAAGTTGGATATTTAGGATTTAGTGTTCAACAGTGTAGTCCTAGAGCGCCATTATATAAAAGGACCGACAATGCTAGACGTAATCCAAGTGTTCTCAAGCAAATTTGTAGTAAGCTATGATTCATTGAGTACAATTCTGTTGAGGGCATCATTATCATGTACCAACGTTTAAATGACAAGCCAATAGCCATCGTCATGATATAAAAAACCAACCAAGTATTAGAGGTAAATAGGTAGCTAAGACTTTCAGCCTTTGTAACTTTGAAGGCTAGTTTATGGGCAGTAAAAGTACGTACCACATAGCAATACTATTTATAAGCCCATCTAACCTGAGTGAATATCCGGATATTCCATGCTCCTGTTCTGGATTAAGCAAGTAGATGTTAATGTTTGCTATAAGTAACTGCTTTTCATCTCTAAAGCAGCATACAAGCCAGGAGGCAAAATATAAAAGCAAAAACAGACAAAATCAGGAGGAAGTTTTCAGTAGCAGACAGATATATTTGCTACATAATTTCTAGTGGCTCTTTGTTCCCTCCGTAAACTATGATCCAGAATGCTACTGCACCCCTTGGCGGCTTGTTAGCATGATTGCATGTGATGTACAGTTCACATTGAGGCTGATCGTCTCACCTGTCCTTTTTTTCACCTGACAGATCCTTTTCTTCCTGGAAAATGCCATTTGGCACGCAAGATGGGCGCGCATCCCATCTCGCGTGCCACAATAGGGTGGTGTGACCCACAGCCAGATGTGGGTCCCACCCTGGCACCCCCCCCCCCCCATTTGTGGCACATGAGATGGGCTGTGTGCCCGTCCCGTCTTGCGTGCCAAATAGCAAGGTTGTTTCTTCCTCTTCTGTTGGCTGCTAATTTGTACTTAAAAAAATCTTACTCACGGAATTTGCTGCTTGGTTAATCTTTTTCCCAGCTGTTTTAACTCTTGATTTGGTGGAATTTTAATGTTATTTAGGAAGGTGAAACCATCAGGATAAATGTGAAAAGTAAGCCAACTGCTGGAACTGGCATGCTCTCAGCTGCTGGCTTATCTGCCGGAGGCTCTGGTGCAAAAAAACCAGGACTGCTTCTTTCACCCCCACCTGCTACAACTGGGAAGATCAGGTCTCCTCTTCCGCCTCCACCTAATGACCCTGCTATTGCTCGGATGAAGTCAGGTCACGGTGCTGATGTCAAGGATTCCACAGAACCTGCAAGGCGACCGGTTGATCCTTTATCAGATCTTTCCCAGATTCAGGTAGGCCTTTCTTATTATCTATAGTAGTTACAAAGTTTGATTCTAATGTTTTCTTATGTAGCAGGATGGGCAAGAAACTCAACCGGATAAGGAGCAATTAGGATAACAGTAAAAAAATTAATGATGAAAATATTACTATGTGGTTACAGTTTTCACTAGAGGAAATAAATAATCAGTAAACCAATAAAACGAAATTATAAATCTTTTCTAGTTGACATTTTTATTTTTTTACTAACATATATGGAAATTTTAGATAGTTGAAAATGGACAAGAAAACTAAAGCTTTGTAACATTAGCATAAGGATTAGACAAAACGATATTAAAACTTTAATAATTGAGGCAAGCCGCATGCCCTATCTTGAAACCTTTCTAGCTCCGTCCATGCTTATATACCAAGTGTACATAGGGAGGTAGTTGTGTCAGATTGAGGTGGAATGATTTAAAGATTAGAACTCAAACTTGATAAGCTAACCGACACGAGTTGGTTTGGCGCTACTTTTTTTATCAGAGTGGACCTGACATGGAAGATCAGGACCCCCATCTCAATGACCATTATTTTGCGGGGTGAGCGTTTACATAAGAAATTTTTTGATGATTGACATTGTCATATTGAGAGCTAGATTTTTTTTGCGGACTCTTTTGTTGTGGTTACTGTTAAGACTTAAGAATTTCCCACTTTTTTGTTGTGGTTACTCTTTTGTTGTGGTCACAGATTTCATTCATGCTTCCTGTTTCGATCCAACCATAGATAAACAACCATCTGTTCTCTAAAGGTTGTATCCGGAATTTGGTCATTCAACTTTTCACAGCTTTAATTGAATTTTTTAGTGAATCATTATGAAGTATACTTTATATACTACAAAGTTTCTTTTCAGGGAGTTAAACCCTATATGGTTCTGGTTCTGGTTCTGCTATTGCAGCACTTGGACTAGGTCCAAGTGCATTGTACTCGAAATCTGTTAATTTACTTATATTTTAGAGATAATAATGAATAGGTGACGAATACCTAAGATAGGGACATCAAAAAGTTATCATCCTGCATCTATAGGTGTTTGCTTGATCAGGGTTAGTTATTAAGCAACAATTTTTCAGTTGAGTTATAAATTTTGATAAATTAAATTTTGCTGTGACGAAAAAAATTAGTGGAGTAGATAGCTCTCGGAAGAAACAAGTGGAGGATAGGAATCATGCGCTGACCCAAAAAGTTGGAAGAAAGGATTTGATGATGTTATGACATTTACTTGTGATTGATCTGCAGAGAAGCCTGCCTTCTACAACTGGGTCGAGGTCAACCAAGACCACAGCGTCAGGGTGGGCGGCATTTTGAGTTTGTTGAAGCAGAGTCTCAGCTTGAGTGATCCATGTCTATACGAGGGAGGCAAGAAATGATAAAAGAGAGAAATGTATGAGAGCTGAAACTAGAGGCTTATTTTCGTTCAAAGGAGACGCATGTTTGTGGGTTTGTGTATTTCCCTTATAACTTAAAGCAATTCTTACAGCAGATATATTTACTTTCTTGATGTCATATGACTTTGAAACTTTGTACGTGTGTGTTTTGAACATCTCATTTACCATAAATATCATCACACTTTTCTTCCCCCAGTATGTTTAATCCTTCAAGTAGGTTGGAACTGTCTCCCTTCTGTCCCCCTTTTTGTCTGTGTTGATTGTATGTGTGTGTTTATATATATATAAGAAAAATGGGTATGTTTGGTACCAAGCACAAAAAATTGTGCTAGGTAGTGAGGTGGCACAATCACCTCCACTCATTCAAATGGTTGCATATCTCTATGTATTTCTCAACTTATGTGAATGTGGTCCCCCATTTGAATGAGTGGAGGGGATTGTGTCACCTCACTACCAAACACAAAATTTGTACTTTTATCAAGCATACCCATATTTCTCTCTCTCTCTCTCTCTCTCTCTCTCTCTCTCTCTCTCTCTCTCT
>BQKN01001086.1:140761-173722 GCA_022839385.1 Asparagus kiusianus | reverse complement strand
TATCTCAGTCATTGTTAGTTCTATATGTCTTCCTGTTAGTTCAAGCCAATATCGAGTTAGTTCTACTTCTTGCGCACGATATTTTTAGCACAAGTGTTTGTACTCGGGAAGTTTTGTACCCTAGTTAGTTCTAGATGCCCTCCTGTTAGTTCAAGCCCATCTCCTGTTAGTTCTACTTCGTGCTGGCGTTATTTCTATCCCAAGTGTTTGTTCTGTTATGTCATGATATCCCTAGCTCACTCCTTGTTAGTTCTAGCTGTCCTCTTGTTAGCTCTATCACATATAGAGTTAGTTCTATTAGGTTGCTTTAAATATTGTACCCACTTAATCAAGCCTTGTACCTACTTGTAAAAACTTTTATACCCACTTAATCAAGTTTGGTACCCACTTAATCAAGTTTGGCACCCATTTATTCAAGTTTTGTACCCACTTAACCACGTTTTGTACCTCAATATACTGGAATCAAATTTTGTACACACTTATTTTGGTGTTTTGTACCCATTTATACACGTTTTGTACCTATTTAGGCACCGTTTTGTACCCATTTATACACGTTTTGTACCCAATTAATCATACCTTGTACCTACTTGTATAAACTTTTGTACCCACTTAATCAAGTTTTGTACCCACTTAATCAAGTTTGGTACCCATATATTCAAGTTTTGTACCTACTTAACCATGTTTTGTACCTCAATATACTGGAATCAAATTTTGTACACACTTATTCAAATAGGTACAAAACGGTACCTATTTAGGCACCGTTTTGTACCCTGTTTGTACCCATTTATACACGTTTTGTACCCAATTAATCAAGCCACTTGTAAAAACTTTTGTACACACTTAATCAAGTTTGGTACCCATTTATTCAAGTTTTGTACCAACTTAACCATGTTTTGTACCAACTTAACCATGTTTTGTACCTCATTATTCTGCTGTAAATTTTGTACACACTTATTCATGTTTGGTACCCATTTATACTCCTTTTGTACCTACTTAGGCACCCTTTTGTACCTCTTTGCTCTGGATTCAAATATTGTACCCACTTAATCAAGCTTTGTACACACTTAAGAAAGTTTTGTACCCACTTAATCAAGCTTTGTACCTAATAATGCCATTAAGTTATTTTTGTACCCACTTATTCAAGTTTAGTACCCACTAATTGCTCGTTTTGTACCCACTTAATACTGTTTTGTTCCTCATTGTTCTGGGGAGAAAAATTAATTCAAATTATCATCCATACATGATTAATCCATACAACCACATTATCATCCATCCATACATAAATCTTAAGGGAAAATTGAATAAATCAAATTGTGAACATTCAACCGAAACACATGCTTTGTTTTGGCCCTCCGTAAACTTTGTTTTGGCGATGCCGTTAAGTTTCTCGACCTCGACCTCTACCAGCAACATTTTTGTTCTACAAAAAAAAATTGCAACTTTATCATGACAAATGCAAAGACATTGAAAAAATATTAAATCAAGATTAAGTATAATACCTTAGCTAAAGGACAACTCGTTATATAATGGCCTTTTCCCTTACAAAACCCACAAAATCTTTATTTTTTAATACTCTTTTCTTGTGCTATCTCCACTCCCGACTTAATTCTAGTAGCATGTGCTGGTCGTCCCTTCGTGGCAACAGGCTTATCTGGATCACGAATAGTGATTTGAGTTGCTTCCTCTATAGAGATGGGTATGGATGAAGTAGGTATCTTATTGCTGGCATTGCTCTCATTTCCATTGTCGTTATGTTCCTTCTCAATCTTGGCATTCTCAACTTCTTCAAAAAATGAGTCTAAAAAAGCACTAAACTTATCATGAAGTGTACTTGAAGTCAATGTATCTTCTAGTGCCTTGTTACATCTACTCCTAAGGGCCCAATGTTTAATGATAGATAGTTGGTCTTCAGTATTTGTAATGCAATTTCTAACAACTCCGCAACCAACATGTCTTGCTTTAATTGTCCATCGTTGCATGATATATCTTGATGGAATTTCTAATACTTGCTTCTTTACTAAAATGTGCAAGCTATGTTTGCATAATATACCTTCCATCTCAAATCTCGCACAAGAGCACTTAATTCTTTTTTCTTTGGATGTATCGAAAACAACATGATGCTTTACTATCTTCTTGCTTTCAGCCTCGCTATCTATATTCCAAACGGCATAAGTAGCACTTGCGCCGTCCTTCGACAACTTTTCATGAAGCATGGAGTAACTATCCTTGAGTTCTTTCTGAAAGATAGTAAACAGATTCTTCGTATAATTCTCCCGAGCTTGTTTTTCAATGGGATGTTCAATTATCAATGTAGGAACTGAGTTTGTGGATTTAAAATCTTGCTCAAGTTCAGCGGCTCGGCGAGCTCTGACAGCATTGTCATACTGCTTAACAAAATCATGTAACTCGGTATTTACATTCACAAAATGATCAAAAAAAGCATTAATTCCCTCACTCCGCTGAGTAGATGTCATTCCTGCAGTAAAAGTGTCTTTAAGATACACTGGAGCCCAATGATCTCGATGATTGTATAAATTTACTAACCAACTCCTTTTATCTGCACCATATTTGTCCCTCATTTCTTCCCAACGCTTTTCAAATTTTTCTTCCGATTTACTCCAATACCATTTGTTAAACTTTATAGAAACATCCTCGCCATAATCATTATGCATTGATTGAAGATTTTGTAAGGCATTCCTACGAAGGTGCCAAGAACAAAAGCGATGGCGAGTTTTAGGAAAAACTTTGTGAATAGCACCACACATAGCTTTATCTTGATCAGTGATGATTGCTACTGGTGCTATACCCGACATACATTTTAACCATTGGCTAAATAACCATATAAACGTCTCCTCCGTTTCATCGGCCAGTAAGGCACACCCAAATAGAGTAGACTGTCGATGATGGTTAACGCCCGTAAATGGTGCAAACGGCAATTTTAAATTGTTGGTTCTATACGTAACATCAAAGCAAACAACATCTCCAAATTGCAAGTAAGAAGTCCTCGACCTACCATCCATCCAAAAAACACTTCTCATCGTCCCATCATTTTCTAAATCAAGTGCGAAGTAAAATTGAGGATCAGATACCTTTTTCTCTTGAAATTGACGAACTATGTTCACGCACTCATGGCCGACGTTGTTTCTTCGTTTAAGTCTAAGTTGTGCTTGGCATTCTTGTGGAGTGAGAGAGCCTTGTTCATTGCCATGAGCAACGTCTACAACCTTACAAATGGCAGAAGGCCGTAAACCTTGATTGTCAAGAGTATCTATCAACCTTTTTGTCGATTGAGCTCGATGAAGTGTCCGATGTGAGTAGTGCTTCTTTACCCGAGTTGGGGTGGTTAATGGATGACCATTATGCTTACTGTTTATCTTTCGGACCACCCATTTTTCAGTGCTTCTATCAAGTCCAATAACCATCCTTGCGTTGCATCCACATCTTGTATCGAACTTTCGAATTACATTCCGACCATCTTCTCTTTTATCTTTTAAAGATTTAAAGCCTTCTTTGTCGCATACAAATATTCTAGATAGGATTGCATCTTTCTTTCTCGACCAAGCTGTGTGACCCTTGCGAACACCAAATCCCTTAAGTCTGGCGTATGCATTGTAGAAATTATAAGCTTCCTCATGAGTAGAGAACTCCATTCCGATATATGGACCAACGCTGTTTAAATTATCTTCACCATTTTCAACGCCCATAAGCTCATCACCATTCTCCTCATGCTCGGATGCCTATAAAAATAGAGAAACAAAACTCATGCTAAAAGACAACTATTTTGGTATATGTCATTAGTTAGTAGTACACTATAAACAATAAGATATTATCACCTGAGGGGGAAGCCATGTTGTAGATAGTAGATCATGGTCCTGGCCTTTATCTACTTCCATTGTTGCCTCACGTGAGAGAATTGTTGGAGTGTCTATACAAGCTATCAAATTATCACATATAAGAAGTTCAAAATCGCTCAAAAAACGTCATCAAGTTGATCTTTCAATTTCACTAAACAATTTCATTACCATAGTTTAAACCAAATTTAAAGTTTATATCCAATTTAACAATACATGGCAAAAATAGCTCTAAATTAACCGGCTCGTAGCCATAGAGTGAGTGCTGCAAACCAAGTAATGTATGAGCTGAAATTAAAAGGAAGAATATAGATCTAACAGGAATATGCATGAGGGAAGATAGAACCATCAAGAAATCCACTAGATCTAACAGGAACGCCAACTAGAACTAACATGCCTTGTAAGAGAACTAACATCATCTCCATTAGAGCTAACAGGAACGCCAACTAGAACTAATATGCCTTGTAATAGAACTAACATCATCTCCATTAGAGCTAACATGCATCCCGGTAGCATTAACATGAATTTCAGTTAAAACTAACACGTTAATTTAGAGCTAGCTAACATGCATTTCAGTTAGAACTAACACGTTAATTTAGACCTGATGCCTTACCTCGGTGGAGGCGAGCTCGACAGCGGCGAAGTGCGATGAGCCGGCGGCAACACTGAGCGGGGACGGCAAGAGCAGGCTGCGGCGATTTCGTGAGGTGGAGAGGAGGGGTGAGGTGATGGCGAGGCTGACGTCGAGGGCTTGGTCGATCTCCGGAGGCGGCGATGAACCTGAGGGCTGAGCTCGAATACCGTCGGAGGCGTGGAGGAGGGGAGGTGATGGCTAGGGCAAGGGGACGGCGGCGACACTGAACGGGGACGTCGAGGGCTTGGCCGAGCTTGGGCGGCGGCGATTTCGGGCGGTGGAGAGGGGGAGGGGGTCGGTGATGGCGATCGAATGCGCGATCTTGATCCGGCGGCGACGCTGATCGGGGGCGGCGAGCTCCGGCTGCGATTTCCGGCGCGGGAGAGGAGGAGGCGGGAGGTGATGGCGCGATCTGGGCGGGAGAGATGAGAGAGGGGTAGGGATTTTGGGGGGATGGGATTTTCAACGAAGGGCTCAGATCTCTCTGAGGGGTTTTGAATAAACGGCCCAGATCGCGCATCCTCAGATGACAGCCTACGGAGTCACCGCAGATTCACTTGACCCATATATATATATATATATATATAGTAAAACTTGTGTCAACTTAAGTGGGCGTCCACTAAGTTTCTTAGTCATCGATGATCACTTGATTGAGCTACATTGTGGATGATCCGTTCCGTTGAACTTGATCTACATATTCTAAAACTCCTGCACACCAAATTTAGGGTGAATCCGTCGTGGTTTGATCTTTCATCCACTCGTATTAATTTTAGCGGTTTTGAATGAATAGAAATTTTTATATGACTCGACGGAGGGTCAAACCATGACGGATTTACCCCAAATTTGATGTGTTGGGGTTTTAGAATATGTAGATCAAGTTCAACGGAGCGGATCATCCATAATGTAGTGTTTGGTGGAAATTTGATGTAAAAAAACAGTGAAAGAAAATTTGATTTGTATTCTCTCAAAATCGATTACAATTTGGATTCCGATTACAAAAGAGAGGAGAATGAATTTGATTCTCCCCTTTGTTTAAAACTGGGTTCTTCACGGTGACGATGGAGTGCCTCCCTCGAATGCTCGCGTCGAGTTTGCTCTCCGTTGACGATCCGAACGTCTTGATTCACTAGAACGATGTCTTCTCCTCATGATTTGACGCTGTGGAGAACTTGCGTGGCAAGTCTTAAAACTCTGACCGAGTTTTAGAAGAACTTACAGGGCAAGTTTGAAACTCTGACCGAGTTTAGAAGAACTTACAAAGCAAGTTAAACTCTGGACGAGTTGATAACTCAGATCGAGTTTGAAACTCTATGAAAGAGTTGATTTAAACCGAAAGTTCGGTTAATAAGCCAAGGCCGAATAATCTCAAAGGCTTCAATAAAAGCCTTCCAAAATGATTTAAGAGCTCCTTCAAGTCGCTGATCTCCAAAGCTCCTTGTTGCTGCAGAAAGCGGCAAGATGCCCGATCAAGGATCCCCAAAAAGTCAGCCCCTTAACCGAATTTCCCTTTGTTGATGAGAAAATCCGATCCCCTAACTCTGAATGAGTTTCTGAGATTTATAGGGGGTTACGGGTGGTAACTGCCCCCTTAATCCGCTCCTGAGTGGGGCGGAAATCCCTCAAATCGTGGGGGAAAACAGTTCCTAGAACTGTTCAGTTCGTGCTTTGAACGAGTCAAACGCTGAGAAATAGCGTTCAGGGTTTGAATTCTGCGTTTTAGGCTGAAAATGCAGAGTTAAGCCTATTTTGGTGGCTGAACGCACAGGCCGCACAGCGTGATGAACTCTGCGTCTCAGAGTTGTGCTGAACGCACAGGCTGCATGCGTGATGAACTCTGAGACGCAGAGTTAGTGGTTGAACGCACAGGCCGCACAGCGTGATGAACTCTGCGTCTCAGAGTTGTGCTGAACGCACAGGCCACATGCGTGATGAACTCTGAGACGCAGAGTTAGTGGCTGAACGCACAGGCCGCGTGCGTGATGAACTCTGAGACGCAGAGTTGGGCTGTTTTAGTGGCTGAACGCACAGTTGAGCCTGTAAACGCACAGTTGGCCCTGTAAACGCATAGTTGGTCCGTTTTAGAGATTAACTCTGCGTTTTGATGTTGAAAATGCAGAGTTGAGCCTGTTTAAAGGCTGAAAACGCACAGTTGGGCCGTTTTAGAGATTAACTCTGCGTTTTGATGTTGAAAACGCAGAGTTAGGCCGTAGCTCTGCGTTTTGATGTTATATCACAAGGATAACCTCTGCGTTTTGACGTTATAACGCTGGTTCGACCCGTGCGTTTTGACTCTGTAATGCAGAGGTGAACCTTAGGCGGGCTAGGCGAGCTTCAGGCTAAGTCCAATGTTCTGACGAAGTTCGGTCTTGCAGACGGACTTCAGAACATAACTTGCTATGAAGAACATGCCATAACTTTCAAACCGTAAGTCGGAATTGGACGAATTATATATGAAAATCGCTTATCTCAACGAGACAGAGCCATCCGAACCGAGCCGAAGGCTTCGGTTCGCTTCCTCCATTTCGCCAAATTCCTTACGGTTTGAGAGATATTTGCATTTTAATATGAAGAGACCGTCGATTTGTAGTCTCTTTTGCTAGAGCGCCGCAAAGATCGTCACCTTGTAACTTTTGTCTTGGCTCTTTGAAAATATGAGAGTCGTCAGATTGTAGCTCCCGATGTTGATTGTGAATGCTATTGATTAGAGCTTTCATCAGTTATCGTGAAGATCGTCAGATTGTAACCTTCAGCGATCTACGTGAAAGTCTTCAAATTGTAACCTTCTGGAAGTCGTCAGATTGTAACTTCCATCATCGGTGTTTGATGGGGGATAAGCTATCTATTTGTGATTTTTAGATAGTCTACATGTAGCTCAATCAATTGATCATCGATGACTAAGAAACTTAGTGGACGTCCACTTAAGTTGACACAAGTTTTACTATATATATATATATATATATATATATATATATATATATATATATATGTCTTTGTGTGCGCGCGCATGAGCGCGCGTGTGCGTGCACACACGTTTTACTATTAGTATATGCGTGCACACACACGTTTTACTGCTTTTCTTGGTGAATAAAGCGAAGGTGGTGTTAATTTAGCCATAGTGTGGAGAATGCTATTGGAATTTTGGAAATAAGAGCATATACTGCATGTCTTGACGTTTTACTACAGTTTTATTGTGAAAATTATTATTATTATTGTTATGAGCTTCACAGTCAGATTGACTTATTCCTGAACATTGTAATAATATTTTTCTCTATAAGCAGCGAGTAAGTTTAATTTCTCGATTACAAGGGGGTCTATGATGTGTACTATAAATGTATTACATCTTGTACTGCACCTGCTCACTGGCCTATTACCGCTGCAAAAAACATCTAATGTGCGTCCATTAAGGAATTCGACCCAAAATAATGTTAGGGGCACACCCCCTAACACATCACCAACTACACTACACCCCCCCCCCCCCTCTCCCATCGCTACAGTAAACCGGGTCTCACATGAGAATTTAAAAATTTTAAAATCCTATGTGGAGCCCGGTTTATTGTAGCGATGGGAGAGGGGGGTGTAGTTGGTGGTGTGGTAGGGGGTGTGCCCCTAACACCACTCTTCGACCCAAGGCGCCTCCGTTGCGCGCTGCCCACAGTGAGGATTTCACAACTGTAAGCCTCCCGATCATCATCGATGCCTAAATCAAAAATCTCATCATCGCCATCACTACGTAGATATCTGGATTTATCTTTTCTCCCAAGCATTATCTGCGCAAGTTAATACATTGAAAGGACTCGTTAGTTTATACCTATCGTGATCACTATGTATATGTCATGGCCTTTATGTATGTATGCATGCGTGTGCGCATGCGCACATGTGCATGTGTGTATATGAAGAGACGAAGAAATTTTCAACTATACTGGCATAAAATAAGTCATTTTCCTTTTCTACTATATTTATTGGTAAACAAATTTTCAACTATACTAACAAAGGGCAGGATTGTGAAAGCCTGCCTACCTCTTTCAACGGACAATTCTTCTTCTTTGCTATTAAAATTTACCAATGATGCTCTTTTCCTGCTGCATTGAAGAATTTCAAGATTTTTTTTTGGCACGAGCGAACAATTTTATAGGATTTGGAAAACTATGTGATTATTTTTAACATAAAAAATCACGGTCGTAACCCGTGCAAAGAAAAAACTTAAAGAGAAGAAGAAGAAAGAGTCTACCCTATAGGACGACACGGTGATCAGGAGAGAAAAGAGTATTAAAAATATTTCTTCAAGATAAGCTATTAATAGCAAGTCATCTTTGAGATCCAACGGTCAAGATGGACAAATTTTAAATATAGACCTTATTAGGAGTTTATTTTTAAAAAACGACTCATTTCAAATTTATTTGTCATTTTCGACCTAAATTCAACCATCTGGCTAAAACTGGGTCGAAAACAGCAAATTAAGTTTGAAAACTATGAGATTTAAAATCTTGTGGAGTTTAGTGACTGATTAAGTGATTAGTCATGCTAATAAAAAAATTTGCCAAACTTCACGGGAGTTGAAAATCATGTGAAATTTGGCCGCAACTTTATGGGATTTCAACTTTCGTAAAAGCTATAGAATGCCACTACCAGAGAACTCACGAGCTCTCTGCCAAATGAGCCTATAACTTCACGGGATTTCAAATCCCGTGAAGTTGCAGGTCATGCATAAACATGCACAGACTGCGTGCATGTACAATCTAACCATATATATTCTTGGAATTCATAATTCATACTATAAATTCCACATACATCCTAAAAACTCCTCTCTTCCCTCTCTTACCCCCTTCCTCTGTCCGTGCTGATGAGTCTCTGTGATCGTGAGCTATCTGATAGTTGCACCCTGCAACTTCACGGGAGTTGAAATCCCGTGAAGTTGCGGGCAAACTTCACATGATATCAACTCCCATGAAATTTCGTGGTATTTTCATTAGCCTGACTAATCAGTCGCTAAACTTTACGGAATTTTAAATAATGTGAAGCTTTCGAACTTTATTTACCATTAAACTGGGTGAAAAATGACAAATAAATTTCTAACGAGTTATTTTTTAAAAATAAATTTTTAATAGCGCCTATTTTGGAAATTTGTCTGCACCGACATTGATAGCCAAGTTTTAACACTAGAAATGTTAGGGACACACCCACAACCACAATCCCAACCACACCTCTACTCTCTCTATAGTGCATTGGGACCCACATGAAATTTTATTTTTAAAATTTCATGTGGGTCCCAATGCACTATAGAGAGAGTAGAGGTGTGGTGTGGATTATGGTTGAGAGTGTGTACCTAACACCCCTCTTTTAACACAGCGTCTCCCGCTCTCTCAAAACCCGGGAGAATCTAAAAAGATTCATAAACTGGTCAAGAGAGAGGTTGTCGCCGCCGCACCTCAACGGTGACGGGATCCCGCTGGCGTGGGGCCAACGTTTCTCACGGCGTTTCTCCGGGCCATTAATAGCGGTCGATCGAATTAAAAACGTAACAGCCCAGCCCATAACGCAGGCCCTTTAGACGGAACACGCGCCGTGCACGTGAGGCTAGGGTTTTGCCTGGAAGGCGGAAGTTTTTGGGGAAATTTTGAGAAGCCCTCTCGAGAAATTTTGAGATGGCGTCGGGATTCTCATTCGGGGCGCCGTCGGGATCGTCGTCGTCAACCTCGGCGGCTTCAACCCCAGCGGCTTCAACCCCAGCGGCTTCAACTCAGCCGCAGGCGCAGGGCTTCTCCTTCTCTCAGACGCCCTCTTCGTCATCCCCACCGTCAGCATTCTCCTCACCATTCCCATCCCCTCTATTCTCTTCATCGTCGTCGTCATCGTCGTCGGCTTTTTCTTTCGGGTCGAAGCCCTTATTCGGTTCGACTCCGAGCCCATCCGCCGCCGGCCTCTCCTTCGGGATCCCCGCCGCCTCTTCCTCCTCCTCCCTCTTCACCTCATCATCATCGTCATCGTCAAACCCTAGCGGCTTCTCCTTCGCCTCTTCCTCTCCCTTCTCCTTGTCTTCCTTCTCCTCCGCCCCCGCCGCCGCCGCCGCCGCCGCCGCATCCTCAGCAGCAGCGCCATCTTTCACCTCCGCTTTCGGTTCCTCCTCCGCTGCTTCTACTTCCTCCTCCGCCGCTTCAATCCCTAGCTTTGGATCCGCAGCGGCTCCTTCTCCCTTTGCTGCTTTCGGATCATCGGCGCCCCCCGCCGCGGCCTCCTCCCCCTCACTCTTTGCTGCTGCTGCTTCTGCCTCCTCCTCCTCCTCCTCGGCAGCCGCCTCCCCTCCGTCCTTCCAAACCTCGTCACCGTTCGGTGTTGTTCCTCCTCCTTCTTCAGCCTCAACCCCCTCCTTCTCAACCTCCCCCTCACCGTTCGCCACCGCAGCTTCTTCAGCGGCGTCCGCTCCGTCTTTCCCCTCCTTTTCCCTCCCGTCCGCCTCTTCTTCTTCTTCATCAACCCCTTCTTTCTCTTTCTCTTTTGCAACCACCGCCAGCACCGCCGCCGCAGCCACCACCTCGTTGTTCTCCGCTGTTAGCCCTTCGACTACGGCGGCGGCGACGACAACAACGGCCCCAACGACAACAGCAGCAGCAACCTCTTTGGTCCCTTCCTCCTTTCAGTCCTCTCAGCCTGCGTTCAGTTTCGCCAATGCGGCTGCACCCCCATCCTCAGCAAAACCCACTTCATCCCTATTCACCCTCCCTGCATCTCCTGCTACTGCTTCGGCCACAACCCCTTCTCCCCCTTCTGCGGCCACCCCTTCTTCTTTCTTTACTTCTGCTCCGCCCTCAACGACACCAGCTGCTGCGCCTGCTGTCGCTGCTCCGCCCGTCACTTCAACACCCACAAGCTCACCTGCCACTGCCTCCTCAGGTTTTGCCTTGCCCTCCGCGTCTACTCCGGCCGCCACCACCACTTCATCAGCTTCTCCTTTGTTTGGTAAGCCCTCTCAGTGATATACATGTTATCATCTCCGATGTTAAATTCCGGTGCACAATTTCACGGCGCACGTTGGCATCCACACTACTTCATTAGTCATGAGCAACGGGTGACCTAACAACGCAGTTGAATCGTTTCGCTGCCCCCAACATCTAAATTTGACCGCAGTTTATTGTTACTGTCAAGCATCTTGTTCTGGTATATGCTATGGAACTATACTCATGTGTGCAGACCCCTAAAGCCTTTCAATTTTGATTCAATCTGTCGAACCGTGCTATTGTTCTTCTTTATATTAGCGCTTTATAGCTAGTTGTCTGAGTTTACATAGTTCTTCTAGCGATTCAAACTCTGCCAGGTACATAACTTTGATATGCTGCCAATGCACGTTTATCTTTGTCAGATATTTAGTTTTCAATCATGATACCCTTATCATTGCACTATGGAAAAAGCTAAGTATTTCCATGGATCCAATTATCTTAACGAAGACAACATTAACATTAACATCAGAAACGTGTGATAGTGTTAGAAGTACCATTTCAAACATATCTTTAGAATGCTAAGAAGGTGATCTGTATGCCCATAACATGCTTTAGCAGGACCTTGTGACTTTCCAATGAGCTATGGCTGATATATTTCTTGAAAGTAGTTGGTGATATGAACATTGCAGTTACTTCTCTGTATCGATGGAAATAGATTTCATGAAAAACTTGGTTTATACCAAGTTATCAAGAGAAATAAAATGCAGTCATTTAGCCGAGTTATATAATTATTGTGACGTAGAAAATAGGCTGTGATATGAAGTGAACAATACTTGCCTTGAAAAGCTTCAGGTTTTCTGATTCCTTGTCCTCCCCTTTTCATTAAATTGATTTCCTCTTACTGTCCTTGTTTTGTTAAAGAGCAATCACAAATTACTCATTCTATTAAGATGGTTTGATGTCTTTGTCTTTTAGAATCTTGTTTCATATGCCTATATGTCATCATGGGTTTAGAGTTATACATCACCTGAATGCAACCTTTTATCAAACTGTGAAACATTGGAAGCTGACACATGTTACAGATGCTATATGACTACATGCACGATGTTTACAACAAACTGGGGTATGGGTAGGGTAGAACATGACATTAATTATTTTTAAACATAACTATGTATGGATATAAGCTCATACATATGTAGATATGACATTTATGGTCACACAGATAAATCCAATACTAAAACTTTAGTTTACTTATATGTTGTGGATACATCATTAAAGTTATACTCTGTATGTTTATATTTTTTTTATTAAGAACCTGGAGAAATTATATAAATGGAATGCATCTTCAAACCAAATACACTTGTGAACCCTATCATTCAATATTCAAAAATATTGACTTTTTAGCGTGTTTTTCATTTATTATACGCATGGTTGTAAAAAGCGGGGAATAACGGCGCTATAGTGCCGCTATTCGCGGAAGCGGCGGTGAACCGCTCCGCTTAACCTGCTCGCGGCGTAAATAGCGCTGTTTAGTGCTTAAAAGTGCTTTTAACCGCTAAACAGCTATTTAGCTCTGTTAAATTTTCTACCTAAACCCGAAACCGACCTGAAAGTATAATAACCCCCCTCTCTCTCGCCTCTGTATCCCGAGTCTCGACCCAAAGCCCTAGCCGCCTCCTCTCATCTTCTTCGCCTCCGCTAAACAGAGCTATTTAGCTAAACAAAGCCGTAACCTGCTAAACAGAGCTATTTAGCTCTGTTAAATTTTCTACCCGAACCCGAAATCGACCCGAAAGTATAATAACCCCCCTCTCTCGCCTTTGTATCCCGAGTCTCGACCCAAAGCCCTAGCCGCCTCCTCTCATCTCGTTCGCCTCCGCCCTCTGCCTCCCCCTCCACCCTCCGCCTCCCCCTCCGCCCTCCTCCTCCGCCTCCACCCTCCGCCTTCAGCCTCCGCCTCCGCCTCCAGTCTCCGCCTCCGGTCTTCGAAGCCGCCTCCGCCTTCATGTCTGCCTCCTCCTGCGGCTATCTATCTAGGACCACTCCACTCAGGTTATGACTTATCTGATCCCTTCTCTAATTAGGGTTAGGGTTTTGAAACTATCATCGGTTATTTGATTTTTTTTTTTAAATCAGCGTTTGAGACAGTTAGCTAGATTTTTCATGGCTAAGGTTGGGATTAATCAGATTAATAAGTTTTAATGTTGTGTTTTCTTGTTGATTTGTGCTTCCGGGCAAAAAAAGCCTCTTTTGAGATAAAATTAGGTTTATGCTTATTTTTTTCCTTAACAGTCTTGAATTATTGTTGGTTAGTTGATAATTGTTGTTGGTTAATTAAACAATACAATTGTCTTGTTGGAATTATACTTTTGTTATTTGATATTAAACTTAGGGGTTTAGATTGTTCTGGTGATTGTGGAGTTCGTACTATGTTTAATTAAATATATTTATATTTAATTGCTATTTGACTGTGCGCTATTTGCCGCTATTTCGCCGTAATAGTGCGCAATAGCCTTAGCGGTACCTCACCGCGACGCGCTGCGATCCGCTATCAACAACCTTGATTATACGTGTTTGATATGCCTAGAACATGATGCAACTTTTAAAGCTACATCAAAATGAATAATGACTCATATCCATCAAGTATCAGGATACCACTCAACAGATACAATATTCAATAAGTGTACATCTTCTTCTTTGAAGTGCCAATGTTACATAGTTCTCAAGTGATGGACTATGGATATGCAATGCTCTTTGCTATAATTATTTGACTTAGTTCTTCTTCAAATTCTCAATTAAGATGTTTCAAGACGTTTCCAACAATCAACAGCCAGTAATGTTGCTCTTGTAAATGATTTACCTTACTGCATGAGCTTCTAAAAGCTTCAAAAATTCTGTTTTCTTTGAGGCTAACTGTATCTTCTACTCAAATCTCTAAAAGTTCATGGATAGTTTTACTGTATAGCCGCTTGGAAATGCATGCA
This sequence comes from Asparagus kiusianus, assembly GCA_022839385.1. Lineage (NCBI taxonomy): Eukaryota > Viridiplantae > Streptophyta > Magnoliopsida > Asparagales > Asparagaceae > Asparagus > Asparagus kiusianus. The sequence continues at coordinate 159,321 of BQKN01001086.1, read as the reverse complement.
TTTGATTTATTGTTTTTTTTGTGTTCAATTCATGTCAATTATGAAAATTTTGTGGAACTAATATCAAATCATGAGGCTGGTTAATGATATATAAAAAAGCCCTTACTTTTGTTCCCTCCATTTCTATTCCTTGCTTATTTCCGAGGTTTGATGTATTAATCTTACCAATATTAGTGAATGTTCATAGTGATTTTTGTCATGAAAGGTCAATGCGACCAGTTATTGGGCAGAGTCTGATATCATCTTCAGTATGCCCCTTTCTTATCTTGAAGAATATATATAGTTTTGCTTGCATCAATGACTTTCTGTTTCTAGAGTTTTTCACTCGTTTTTGTTGTCATTGATACTTGCCCATGCAACTCAACTTCTGATCTTCCTTGCCAATAGTTAGTGAAGATAAGCATGCATACGAGCCTTTTGTATTGTGAATCTTTATTTGTATGAAGCTATTTTGTAGGCACTTCTGCATTGATTTCTGCAAGCACTTCAGCCTCCAGCTCAACTACAAGTCAGACATTATCTTCCACAATTGCAGCTAGCAGTAGCGGGTATTTTTCTTTGTGTTATCTTGTGGTGGATATTTAGATGAGATATATTCCTAGTTGGTTGTTGTTGGATTTTCTCTCCTGAGTGAAAGAATAAAAAAAGAAAGAAATAATGAGGGAGTTATGACTATCTTCATTGTTTTTTGTTGTTTATTGAATCGTTCCAGAACATCAGCTTCCATCAGTTCAACAACATCACAGTCACCTAAGTTTCCATCAGAGATCGTTGGGAAAAATGTCGAGGAGGTAATAAGTTATAAGATATTCATTTAAAATGGATTTTGTTGGAGTCTGCTCTAGTTTTTTATTGCTTCACAAATCTACACCTGCATTAATACTATGGATCTCCATATTTAGTTTTTTTCATGCTTAAATGCTGTCATTGTGGGGTAAGTTATGAATATGGTAAGGCATCTTGGCTAATGTGATAATGTCTGTGCATGGTAGATAATAAAAGACTGGAATTCTGAGCTTCAGGAACGCACTACCAAGTTCCGGAAACATGCTGTTGCAATAGCTGAATGGGACAGGAGGATCTTGCGCAATAGAGATGTGCTTCTCAGGCTTGAGGTGTGTTTTCTACATTTTGGGGCCATGACTAATGATGCTGCATGGTGAAGAGTTGTCCTAGTGGGATATGGACTTAATGGGGGGTACCCTCCTTTGCCACTTGATTGATACTCTATTCTCCATACTAATAATGTATCATTTGTATAAACGTTACTGCGATATATGCAATCGAGTTCTTACGCTGCTTCTTTCAAAAGCAGTCATCAATCGTTGGGAAAATTGCAATGCCTTCTGCCCCACCTATGTGTTTCATTTGACATCTGGCAATCGTAGTAAAAGATAGTTATTAAGACATATGCACACTCTTTGTCTTGGGAAATGAATTGATGTGTGTCAAGTGCCGAAGGATGTGTAGTTACAGAGCGTTATGTGTAGTTGAAGAGATTTATATGTTGCAGTTGACCTAGAATGTTTGATGCCATTCCCCCATGTTAGGCATTACTTTCTTGGCCAGGAAATTGGCTTCAGCTTCAGGGATGATATAAAGTTATTTTGGGGTCTTCTCAATATGGAGCTGAACTATGCAGAGGATTGCATACTGATAGGAAAAGTCCCAGGGAGGATTATTTCTTGTTTTTGTCACATATATGATATATGATATGTCTTGACTATACTTATCTTATCAATTTTAATCTTTAATGATTATGAAATTACATAACGAATTCAGGTGTTGCTTGTACTTTTGCTTATGAAACCACCTTACAGTTCTATTTCCTCTCATTTTGTTGATTTATGGGCTTGATGGGAAGAGCAGTTACCTTTTAGACTCTTCTTAGGAAGAAGACAAACATTAGGATAAAGCTGAATATTTGTTTTGTAATCTCTGCCAGGCCCATAAGACTATTTTTTACAGTGGTTTCTTATGAATAACATTATTTTCTTACATTTTTAGTAAAGTGCCTCATCTTGGCATCATAAATTCTTATTTCAAGGTTGCCAACTTATGTGCAGGCTGAGGTGGCGAAAGTTGTCGAGACTCAAGCTTTCTTAGAGAAGCAGCTAGAATTGATTGAAACTCATCAGCAAGAGGTTGGCTCAAACTTAGTGTTATACTAAAATAACCAGTCAATTCTTTGTTGATCACTTTCCTTGTTGGGCACGCCATAACTTTATAAGTTTGTATTTTTCTTTAGTGGATTAGAAACTGTGAATAATTCTTTTGATCTAATTTAGAGAAAAGCTCTTTAAGTAGTCCTTGCTGAATATACTGGCTTCGTTTTGTGAAAAATAGATTTGTAAAATCCTTCAGTCTGTCCAGATATTTGGTTAATGGCTTGTAAAGTTGTTTATACAATTATTGTGTACCATCCTTCAGGGTTTTTTTCTTATATTAGAGCTCCAATCAAATTACAGTTTGTAGTTAAAAAAAATGTGAATTTTGTCTTCATGATGTATACCTTGTCTAGTGATCTGAACCTTGCCTAGTGTTTGTTAATCAAATATGCAATTAAAGGTTTCATACGCTATTGTACATGCTGTTCTAAATGAGCACAATATATGTCACATCCTGTGAACTAAATGCAAGTGATCGACTCGAGATTGGTAAAATATAAGTCGACTTACCATTATTGACAAACTTGTGGGTCAGTCTGTTTTAAATAGTAGATACTGGTTGTTTGGGTTAGTGGGTGGTCCCCCCCCCCCCCCCCCCCCCCCCTTTTTTGGGCTGGGGGCTGGGAGACATAAATCATATTAATGAATGCCACTTCAGTTACTTGTGAAATCCGCATTTTTTGGGTAGTTTTGAAGGGTGGAGGGGTAGGGATGATATCATATATGTGAGAAAAAGTTGTGTATGAGTTGAGAAGAGCTTGATTGACTTCAGAGCATTCTTGCCAATTTACTTTTGCAGTGTCTTCCATTGTTGGAACTCGTAGTTTTGCTTGTTTTTGCTCCTCCTATAAGCCCCTTGATATCTTAGTATGCTAGACTATAAATGATGTTCATTTTGCAGAAATTGCATACTATTTTGCTTTATCGCAGCTTTTGCATAATTTTTAATTTAATTTTTTGGGGTGGCATGTTTTTTTCATTAATTTTTGGGGTGGATAGGTTATGTGCTTCTTTACATGTACTTGTATTTTTACCACTTCAGGTTGACAAGGCTTTGCAAAGCATGGAAGGAGAAGCAGAGCGTGTATACGAGGATGAACGTGGGTTACTTCTTGAAGATGAGGCTGCTTTTGCAAGAGATTCAATGTCAGTACTTACCTTATATTTTACTGATCTTTGATATTTCCTATTTTACTTAATCTTTTCAACCTCCTGGGTAAAATTCGGAACAATTGATGCATGCTGAGAAAATCTTGATCTCCTTTTACTTGCTTTCCATCTTTTCTCCTCTTCTTTCCTTCCTTTTTATTAATAATGAGAAGAGAAAAGAAAACTTCAAATTTCACAACTACGTGTATGGACAACTGTGACTGTAAGTTTAAACAGGTTATTTCATTATTGGATTGATGTAGACTAGTAATCTGAACCTGATAAGAAAATGGTATGCATGAACTGGAATCCATATCTGATAATTACTACCCAGTTATCACCTGATACAAAGTTGGGTTTGGTACTCTTTATTTTTGACAAGTGAAGTCAAAATAGTTGAAATATTAAAGAGAAGATGATCATGATCACGCAGTTATTTAATTTAAGATAACCAATAAAAACTATTTATTTTTATATCAACTTGTAAGACCTATTTAATGTGTTCTGCCTATCATTGCTGTTCCTAAGGATGCTTTTCCCAAAGTTTTAAAATAAAGACTCTTGGACTTATGGGTAAAGAAGTGTTTTAAGGAAATTATCTCCTTATATCACATACAATATGGGACTGAGTTTGAGTTTTTCAGATTCAAGATAAGACATACTTGAAAAGCCTTCCCTAAAATACAATCAGGCTTTATAAATTAGCACTGAATCTGACATGGAAGCGATCCACAAGGAAGCACCCTGTCTTTGCACATATACCTCACTATACTAGCAATGCATCATCTAGTGTGGATTTGGGTAACTTGGGTCCAATTGTGGTCTTAAATTTGAGAATAAGGTGATGGTAAAGTTGATTGCTACTACTAATTATAATCACTATTTATGTTGAGAAAGAGATTCAAGGATGTGACTTTATGTAATTGAAGTTTTAAGGATAGTACTTAGTTCTGTGTGTTCTAATTTACAGATTCAAATAGTCTGATTGGTTTTTTCCCCTTCTATCTCATTTTGGTAACTTGTAATGCATTCTACAAATAGGAATCTCATCCAAGGTGCTTATAATCGGTTAAGAGACCTTTTAAACCACGAAGAAAAGGCCCTTTCTTCCGTTATTTGGGAATTTCTGGCTAATTTAGAAGTGTTGTTTTAGTCTGTCGTACTACAAAGTATAACAATGATAATAGGGTTGTAATAATGGGTGCCCTCATGCACTACTACTTTTTATATAAGTTTTGTGATTACATGCTTTCAAGGAAAAACTGGGAATTTTCCTTTGTTAGACAGTATTAATCGCTTCATATAATTGGCCCGTGATAATGCTGCCCCAAATCTTAATGCCAAGTGTTAGGCATTCTGTTTATATCACTTAAATCATACCCTATTTAGCTTCTTTGTGATTTTTAAAATTATTTTCAGGTATGAACAGGCTGAGTTTGTTGAGAGCGAATTGCAAAAGATGGCTGAACAAATTAAATTGATTATCGAAAAAGTAAATGCAAAACAGGTACAACTATGCAAGTTTACCAAGTAAAACAGCATTTTTCTTTTTCATGCTCCGTTTATTTAATGGTTACTGTCATCCTCAAAAATTTGCTTGTTTAGGGTGGTGATCTGAGTGCAATTGATGGTATGACTCCCATTGATTTCGTTGTCCGGATATTAAATAATCAACTGAGTTCACTAATGTGGATCGATGAGAAGGTCAGCTTGGAATTGCTTTCTTTTACAGTATTTTCTATTTGCAATGTGTCTTATGGTAATTCTTTATGGATATCTCTTTTGCTAATTTCATTTCATTGTCCTCTACATTTATGAGTAAAAATGTTTAGTAAAGCTTTGTTGCAACACAACAAACAACACACAAAACAAAATAAAGTGGTCTCAGATTCTCTAATGTCTTTGGCAAGATGCAGAAAGATGATGAAATTCCTTGTCCTTGAAATTGTAGGGTTTCTGCTGTTACTTTCTTTGCTTTTTCCTATTTAAAGTCTGTTGAGTGTGGATAGCATTATCAAAGTAAAGTATTTAAAGTGGGTAGTATACAAATTTTAAATACTATGCACCATCAGCTTAGAGGTAACCCTCAACAAAATTGAATGAGAATAAGACTCGTGTACCCTTCCCAGAAGTTTGAGATAAAGGTTTTGTTAATTTTGTTGTATTTCCCATCAGTTATGCAATGCAAAATTTTGTCATTTAAGTTCGATATATGTCAACTACCATGATTCATTCGGTCTTATATATAATTTCTGGTGTTTGCTTTTATCAAATGCTTTGTTAACTCCTTGCTGTCTCCCCAACACACACACAATCCCCGCCAAAAAAAGAAAAGGAAAAAAAAAAGAAAAAAAAGAAAAAGAAAAGAAACAACACACACAAATAACTCTCCATTTGAAATAACTCTCCATTTGTTAAGTTTCCTTGCTTTTGTTTGTTCGACTTTTGTTAAACATATAATATAAGTGATAGATAGAAAGTAGAAACATATAAATGGTAGATAGAAAATTATAAAAGATAGAAACATATGAAAGATGTACGTTTAAATGAAAAGTAGACATAGAAAGATTTATAAGAAAGGTAAGACAAGTTGATATGAAAAGTAGACATATTATATAAGGTTAGAAAGATTTATATGTAATGCAAATAAAAATATACAAAAGTTAGATGTAAACATAAGAAAGGTGTGAGTAATATACAAATGTAAGGCAGTGAAGCATTTGTTTATTATTTTTTTCCTTAAAATTTTAACACAGTGATTCTAGCTTTTTTGCATTTTAACCCAGTAATAACCCAGTGAAATAGTTTTTCGATCATTAAACCAAGTGTTCAGTATTTCTAACTAAAGCATTACACCCATGATTCTAGCTTTGCATTTTGACCCAGCAAAATAGCTTTTCAATCATTGAACCAAGTGTTTGATGTTTCTAACTAAAGGTTGTTTACTTTCTGAATTGTTTTACTGAAAGAATTTGGCGAGTAACAAATGGAATTTGCAAACACTATTTTCCTGTCGAACATGTAAGCTTAGCTTAGTGTCTTCCGAAAACTTTGTCGCATAAATTTTATCTGGCGATCGTAGACATAGGTCCAAGTTAAAAGAAACAGCCATACTCGGGGTGAATTTGCATTTATATACCTGGCAACAAGCGGATCGACATATGGGCATAATTTATCTATCAAAACTGTCTTTGTTCAGATTTTTTATCTGATTCTTCATTTCCCCCTAATGTTATGGCTGCTTCTTCCGATATGGAGTTGCTCCATGTTCTGTACAAATGATGACATGTTATTTGCTGCTGCTTATTCTATTTTAATTCTCTTCCAGGCCAATGAGTTCTCAACCCGTATCAAGAAATTGGCAAGTCACGGAACCGGATCTGATCATGATACGGCAGGTTCAGGATTTTGGTTAAAATAATTTAAAAAAAAAAACCCTTGTGATGATGGGAAGAAGAATATACTAGGAACTTTTTAATGCTTGAAACAGGGAGACCAGCGAAGACAGATTTAGTCTTGGAAGTCCTTTTCTCTCCATAATGGGGGGGTATGAAGCACTTTGTAAGTTTTTCCGCCTTCAGATGCTCCCCCATCACGCGCTCCTGCGTCAACGACGACGCTGCAACACTGCAGATTAGTGGTTCTGGTCCTGTTGTGTGTTTGTTTGCAATTTTCTGAGATGATACTTAGCGGATAATACACCTCTGTCATCAGATCTAATGTCACTACTGTCTATTAAATTAGGGCCAAATTGCATTATGTTCCTCTGGGTTTTTAAAATCGGTACCGCGTTTCTATTATTATGTTTGCATATTGTCACATTTTATCATGCTGTACGCTCCCCTGGCCCCTGCACATGAATCAAACTTCCCACCGTTTCTTACTATGTAGTCTCGTATGTTTTAATCACGGATTAGTGAACTCAGAAAATTTTACAAAACATTGAGATGAACTCAGAAAATATACGGGACTACTAGTCTCGTATGTTTTCTGAGTCACTAATCCGTGATTAAGTTGGCTCTAAACATACAGGACTAGTAATCTCGTATGTTTTCTGAGTTTTGTTTTTCAAAATCGACATTTTTTTTAAAAGAGATTTATTTTGCTAATAATTTAGCAAAATGGTCTATTTTGTTAAATAATTAATAAAACGGACTATTTTGTAAATTTTTACTTTGGATGATCGTGAATGGTCAAAGTTTGGGAGCAGCGCATGGGTTGTACTTTCCTGGAATAGAGATGGGTTTTAGGTGGGCCTCCATTTCCGAGGGTTTTGTTTGGAAGGGTTTTTGAGTCTTTCTAAAACGGGCACGATGAGCACCTAAAATCGAGCTCCCCCCTAACCAAGTTTTTCTTGTAGCCTTGAAAAAAATGGTAATGACAATAATGATAAATCTGTGAACATACCTGTCAAGTTAGAATAATAACCTAACCTCTTTTTATTGTAAGATAACATCTAAAAGATGAAAGAGAATTATATAAGAAGCCCTTGTTCAAAGGAAAAAGAGGCGTTTTTATAGTATTAACTCCATACCAGGTTACCCGATTGCGTAAGTTCTTTCAAATTTATCCCTCCAATTTTTACTTGTGTTCGAATGGAGATCCTATCAAAACCACTCCTATAATAATGGGGCGGTTTTTTTAAACATAGATAGATTAAACTAAAATTCCCAAACTAATTCTCTAACCACCTATGAACAATATAGAATTAGATCAACTTATTCTATAGAAGTGATTTTATAGAATATTTGTTTGGAGAGACGAATCCAGGAAAAATGGGGTGGGGTGGGGGGTGGGGGGGATAATAACAATTCAAGGATTTGAGGGACTAGTTTTGAAATAATGTAAGGGTTGGGGTAACCAAATAGCAATTTCAGTGATTTGAGGGAATAATTTAAAGATTTAAGGAACTGATATGGAAAAAAAAAATTTAAAAAAAGAAGAAGCCTCCTCTGTCTAATACTCTAATGATCAGGTTTAGGGAACAGATTGTTACAATTCGGCCCAAAATGGTCGGTTCATTAAAAACCTTGCCCGTTAGAGATTTAGGACCTAGTCATCTTCACGAGAATATTTTTTAAGTTAATTTCACAGAAGCCTCCCCAAACTTTGGAAGTTGTTGCATACTATCCCCCTAAACTTTGTTTATTGCACATAACTTCCCTGGTCTTTGGGGTGTCTCACAAAACTCCCCTAAAATTTTGAACTTTTCTCATCGGACACGCTATATGAAATTTACAAATAACAAAAAATTTCTTGAGAGGAAAAAACTCAAAAATTAGGGTGGAGTATGTTGCCTATAAATGACAAGAAGTGATTTTTTTTTACTCATATACATTTTAGTTATTTACAAATTACAGGCAATGGTATCAGGTAAGATAAGGTATAGATCAAGAGAGTTTTGTGTGGCACCCCATAGTTCAGGGGGTTATGTAAGATAAATAAAGTTTAGGGGGGTTGCGTGCGACGCCCCTAAAGTTCAGGGGGCTACGTGAAACTAACCCATATTTTTACGCGTACCGTCAGCGCAGCGCTAAAATATCCATCACAAATTCTCCCTCTCTTTCCCTCTTCAAATCTCGAGAGTCTCTCTTCAAGCTTTAGGGTTTTCTCCTTTTCAGTGGCGAGAAGAAATTCCTGATTTAGGGTTTTCAGGTATCCTTTTCCCTCTTTGATTAGCTTTTATCAATTTGAAATCTTAATTGATGTAGAAGAGTTTCAGGTTTAGATTCAGGCAGAGAGAACCATTTTTCTTCCTTTGCATTGAATCTTGTTTAAGATTTTATTATTATTATTTTTCCTATTATTGCCACATTTTAATCGACAAATTTTATTATACATGTTTTTAGCATGGTGTTCGGTGTATTATATTTCAGTAGACTAATTTAACACTTAAAATTTTATTAATGTATTATCCTCCCAAAAAAATTCAGATTTAGAAATAAAAAGATTCGGAAGGATTATCCTCCCAAAAAAAAGGAGATAAAAAAGATAAAATAGAAGGCAGGAGGATTGAATACTTCAAATTTTCAATTAAAAACCTTCATTAATTAATCTAGTTTCTCATGGTAAAGTAAGCCTTCAATTAGAGAGAAAAAATGAAGAAGCAGTGATGTCACTATATAAAAGCATTGTTGATTAAATAAAATGGAAGTGGCATTCAGCAATCTCCGTTACAATTCGAAAATTCAAGCTGAGACATTACCAACAATTTATATCACTATCACTAGAAGTCATAATTAAGAGAATTAATTTCCTCAAACCAAAAAAAGGCATAAACAGAAACTTGGACTCCTATGATCGTTATATAAGTATTAGTTTAGTTTTATGGATTAAGTCGTAATCAACTGGAAGTTGTTTAATGATTGCCGATTAAATCAAAGAATGTTGATGATCGGCTAAGATCATTCCATTTTCACAAACAAAACGATATTAGAAAACTTAGTTTTGACTTAGGACGGTTCATTAATGAAGCAGACAGCGATTTAGAGGTTTTTTCTGTCAACCATTTTCACGAGGAGAATTAAATAAGAGTTACTGCATTATGGTTGACTAGGAAAAGAATCTTCTTTGTCAGGGTTTTTTTTTTCCAAATAGATTTAAGAGTTTAGGAGTTAAAACTAAAATTCCCAACAAGGATTAAGCGACTCTCCAAGGACCCTAAATCCAAATCTAAAGTTTGTTCATCTATAAGAGCATCTCCAATTCTCTAGGGATATTCCAATTTGGAGAGTGGAATTTGGAGATTTGCTCCAACCCACACTCTCTAAATAATTTTCTTTTTCTTTTTCTTTTGTCCAAAAAAGCCATATAAATTAATAATGTTGGATATAGTTTACATTAATAGTTTTATTTTTAATAATTTATTTGGAAAAAAAATAACATTAGAAAGGTGTCGACGAGAGCTTTAAAACGAACCTAATATTAATAATGCAATACAACATATTAAAAAAATAAAATCTGAAATAACAATGACAAAGCATACATCGATAGAATAAGGAAGCAAACATAAACCTCTAATACAACATATCATAGGTCACAAACATAAACCTCTAATACAACATATCATAGGTCACAAACATAAACCTCAAACATAAAATATGATAACAGACAATTAAAACTCCGGCCTCGTTATAACTACCGGTTCCATCTCGATCTCTCGATGAACCCCCATATTCATTTCTTCCTACAAAACCAAATTCTCCCGCAAACTAAGAAAATTCTCCTTGATCTCCAGAGGGAAATCCATATTCGTTTTCTCCTCCTACGGCTCCTTTAAGAAGCTCAGAAAATCCTCTTGGCCCTCTGGAGGAAAATCCATAGTCGAATGATGGAGCTCTATATTCCTTTCTATTAATAATTTCTTGTTTTTTGTTGATAGAAAGCACGTTCCTCTTGGCCCTCTGGAGGAAAATCCATAGTCGAATGATGGAGCTCTATATTCCTTTCTATTAATAATTTCTTGTTTTTTGTTGATAGAAAACACGTTCACTTTGATCGACGATCTTACTTAGATCAATCAACATAATTTGTCTATCCTCACTTTCACGCTGAAGAGCTAATTGTTGGTCACGTTGTTCTATTTCTCTAGCTTGTAATTCTAATTTTATTTTATTTTTCATTTTCAATTTTTATTATCATCAATCGCTCCATTTTCCCCCTGCTCATTTCACGTTTAGCATCCATCTCTTGCATACTCTTATAATTCCCTCCTCAGAACTAAACTCCGTCGACTTTTTTCTCTTTGCCTTTTCCTTCTTTCTTCCAATAGGCCGACTTGTTGGGCTGTCCATGGGAGACTGGCCATCACTCATGTTCATAAAACTTTTGCTCTCTGTGTTGAGATCCATGACGTCCTCTGTTGCATTAGGCCTACTTTGTGTTCGACGCTGATCCTTCAGAGATGCTCTCAGCTGCATGATTGGTTTTAGAGTCAGCCCATTTCTCGGCATCCTTGAGGATCGTCCAAACATGATCGAACTGAAATTCTTTCCTTTCTTTAACATCTTCTTCGTACATGATTCTAACTTGAGTCAACTAACAAAATTACAAACAAAAAAAATACTAGACAGTTGAAAATGATATTATAAAATCCATAGTAAAATTATTTACTTACTATATCGAGTTCAGAAGGTCCGCTTGGATTCAGTCGCTCGATTTGTCGAACATAACCCCAAAATTTATTTGTTGCCTTCTTAATTGTGTCCATACGACATTCCAGAGACCTTGGTGTTTGTTGTCTATAACCTACCTTTTTATGGAGTACTATTGTGATCATTTACCACATCTTATCTTTTGACATATGCCTGAAACTGGGTCTTGAGAAATTTCAAGTCATGCCAAACATAGGAACTGATCTTTTTGGTTACTGAATGATTTTCCTCGAACAGATGTCATAGTGGATGAAGAAAGATTGGTGGACAAAAGTAGTTGTCTAAATAAATCAGAAAGAAAGGATGAGAATGTGACCATATGGGATAAGAGCTATCATTATTTATAATACAAGTTTCCCAACAAGAGGTGATGGTGGGAATCTAGTGATTGCAAGAAGACAAACATAGGACTCGATATTGATATGATCGAACATGGATCTTGGAAACATCACCCAACAAGAGGTGATGGTGGGAATTTGGTGATTGCAAGAAGATAAACACGAGACTCGATATTGACACGACGTGACATGGATCTTGGAAACGTCACCCAACAAGAGGTGATGGTGGGAATTCGGTGATTGCAAGAAGACAAACACGAGACTCGATATTGACACGACCAGACATGGATCTTTCACAACTCTTTATTAGTATGAACTCTAAATGCAAAACTCGATATTTCACAACTCTTTTCTCATCATACAATAAAATATGAGCTTTGGAGAAGGTCCATCTTGGAACCACTCTTCTTATTTCTCCAATGGAGAGACCCTCAATCTTTGCTTTCAAGACTGGGAGAATGAACTGGCTGAGCAGGAGGAGTGAGATAAAGTCTTGAAGAAAATATGGGCTCGTCGTCTTCAAGAGAGCAGAGAACGAAAATGTAAAGAATCGATTCCCGGTCATGTGGTGACCAATCATGGAAGAGAAGAAGGTAACTCTCGACTTTGGCATGATTATTTTTCTGAGAAACCCACATATGGGGATGCTCTTTTTCGCAGAAGGTTTCAATATCGAAGAGATCTATTCCTTCGCATTGTCAACAGAGTAAAAGAGCATGACAACTACTTCATGCAGAAGAGAGATGGTCTAGGTGTATTAGGATTATCGACTTTACAAAAAGTAATAGCAACACACCGTATGTTGGCGTACAGAACTTCGGTGGATAGTACCGATGAATATATTAGGATTGGTGAGTCAACTGTAATCCAATGCTTGAAGAGGTTTTATCGGACAATTATAGAGGTGTTCGGAAATGAATATTTGAGATATCCCACCGCGGGTGATGTTACACGGTTGCTACAGAAAGGCAAAGAGCGTGGATTTCAAGGAATATTGGGCAGTTTAGACTGCTTGTACTGAAAATAGAAAAACTATCCAACAGCTTGGGCGAGACAGTACTAGGGATGTCATGAAGGCTCAACAATGATTCTCGAGGTAGTAGCCTTATATGACTTATGTATATGATATGTTTTTTAGATTACCAGGATCTAATAATGATATTAACGTTATAGGCAATAAAAATTTCCTTTATATCAAGGAGAGCAAACCTCGCCTGTTTGCTTGACTGGCTAGCACAAGTCAAGCTTGCCTGCATTCAAGAGGCCAAGCAAAAGCTCGTCTGTTTACTTGACTTGCCAGCAAGCAAAGATTGCATGTATTCAAAAGGCCAAGCCAAGCTCGCCTGTTTGTTCGGCTCGCCTGCACGAGCCAAACCTCACATGTTTGTTTGGCTCGTCTGCACGTGCCAAACCTCGTCAACCTCGCCAACCTCGCCTATTTGCTTGACTCACCAGCACGAGCCAAGCGTGCTTGATTATCGAGCTCGCCAGCATGAGCTCGACCTTGCCTAAAAGCCTTGATTGCCCGCATGAGTCAAGCCCGCCTGCAGTGAGTTCGCCCATACGAACTTAGCTTGTCAACGAACGCCAGCTCACACGTCCGAGGGTCCCGCCAGCCTATCCCGTCTATTGCCAAGCTCGCCTGAACGTTCAAGCAGCTTTCAAGCTCACCTGTAAGCCTGTCAGCCCTACCTGAATAGTGCAAGCGACTTCTTGCTTGTGGCAGTGGGCCCACCCACTTACCACGTCTTGGTGTTTGAAAAAAAAAATTACAGCAAAAGAAATGATGAAAGAATCGTATTTGATTTATTCTCTCTAACTGCTTAGAAAAAGAATGATTACAACTCTCTTAATCTCGATTACAATTGGATTTCCTGATTACAAAAGAGAGAAGAATAAATTTGATTCTCCCCTTTGTTTAATTCTGGGTTCTTCACAGTGGCGATGGAGTGTCTCCCTCGATTGCTCGCGTCGAGTTTGCTCTCCGTTGACGATCAGAATATCTTGATTCACTGGAACGATATCTTCTCCTCACGATTTGACGCTGTGGAGAACTTGCGTGGCAAGTTTGAAACTCTGACGGAGTTTAGAAGAACTTGTAGAGCAAGTTGGAAACTCTGGACGAGTTAATAACTCAGATCGAGTTTAACTCTGAACGAGTTTGAACTCTTGAAAAAGAGTTGATTTGAAACGAAAAGTCGGTTAATAAGCCAAGTATTCAAGCTCCACGAAGATCTACTCAAGAGACTTCTTCTTTGCTATCGAAAGAGAAGATGAATTGGAGATGCCCTTTGCTGCTCTCTAGATCCGAAAAATATTCAAGGATCCAAAGATAATCCGCCAGCCCCTCTGAAGCTCCTCCAGATCTAAAAAAGTCGATCTTGACCGAATCTCCCTCTGTTGATGAGACAAAATCCGATGCTTTAACTCAATTGAGTTTCTCGTATTTATATAGGATTAAGGGTGGTAACTGCCCCCTTAATCCGCTCCTAAGTGGGGCAGAAATCTCTCAAATCTTGGGGAAAAATGGTTCCTGGAAATGTTCGGTTCATGTTTGAACGAGTCAAACGCTGAAAAATAGCGTTCAGGGCCCAAACTCTGCGTTTTTAGACTAAAAACGCAGAGTTGGGCCTATTTTGGTGGCTAAACGCACAGGCCGCGCAGCGTGATGAACTCTGAGACGCAGAGTTGGGATGTTTTAGGCTGAAAACACACAGGTCGTGCAGCGCAGGGATGAACTGTGCGTTTTGGACCTGGGACGCAGAGTTGGATTCTGCATTAACTGTGCATCTCTGGACCTGAGACGCAGAGTTGGGTTCTGCATTAACTGTGCGTTTTTGTCGTTGGATGCAGAGTTGAACTCTGCGTTTTAAGTCCACAAAATCTGCGTATTGAGTTTAGAATGCAGCCACGACCTCTGCGTTTTGAGTTTAGAATGCGGGCATGACCTCTGCGTTTTGAGTTTGGAACGCGGGAATGACCTCTGCGTTTTGAGTTTGGAACGCGGGCATGACCTCTGGGTTTTGAGTTTGGAACGTGGGCATGACCTCTGCGTTTTGAATCTTGGATGCAGAGGTGAGCCTCTGGCGAGCTCGGTGAACTTCAGCCTAAGTCTAATGTTCATACGAAGTCCAGTCCTACAGACGGACTTCAGAACATAACTTGCTGCGAAGAACATATCATAACTTTTAAACCGTAAGTCGGAATTGGACGAATTATATACAAAAACCGGCTATCTCGACGAGACGGAGCCGACTAAACCTACCCCATAGGGTTCGGTTTGTTTCGTCAGTTTTGCCAAATTCCTTACGGTTTGAGAGATATCTGCGTTTTAATATGAAGAGACCGTTAATTTGTAGTCTCTTTTGCTAGAGTGTTTGCAAAGATCGTCATCTTGTAACCTTCGTCTTGGCTCCTTGAAAATGTGAGAGTCATCAAATTGTAACTCTCGATGTTGATTGTGAAGGCTATTAAATTAGAGCTTTCATTAGTTATTGTGAAGATCGTCAGATTGTAACCTTCTACGTGAAAGTCCTCAAATTATAGCCTTCTAGAAGTCGTCAGATTGTAACTTTCATCATCAGTGTTTGATGGGAGATCAACTATCTATTGTGATTTTTAGATAGCCTACACGGGTAATGAGACATGACTCCCATCACCCCTATAATAGTCATATCCCATAGCTATAGGGGAGTATATTACTCATCACTCCTATTAGTTGTCACATCCCACAAATCAAGTGATGGCTCATGCCATCTCTTGCCTATTTATAGGACCCCTCTGCCAACGTAAAAGGGGTTCAGCTAACAAATTGGTTGAGAAGCTTGGCATTTTCAAGACTCTTCAACCAGAGGCTGGATCATTTGGAGGCTTTCTATTAAGGCTCTTGGCTTCTTCTTCTTGGAGACTAGCTAATTGGCTCCCTCAAGGCACTTCAAACAAAGATCTTCATTGACTTGCTTGATAGGACCTTCCTAGCTTTTTGCTTGGATTATTGAAGTAGAATCAATCAGAACTTTCAGATTTGAAACTTATTAGCTCTCTACAAACTCTTACATTATAGCTCTCTCTAAGCTTTCGGCCTTGATACACATCAAGCTCGGATATAATCAAACTCAATCACACGAGCTTCTACTGTGTACTGAAGCTCAACCGCAATTTCGATCGGATCATCCAAGGGAAGTAAACTCGACGCAAGCATTCGAGGGATGTGTCCTATTGCTACCGAAGAACCCACGTTAAACAAGAAGAGCATTCTCTTCACTTCTGTTGTAATCTTGATTTGGTGAGTCAACCCGTAATCCAATGCTTGAAGGGGTTTTGTCGAGCAATTATAGAGGTGTTCGGAAATGAATATTTAAGGTATCCTACTGCGGGTAACATTGCACGGTTGCTAAGAAAAGGCGAAGAGCACGAATTTTCGGGAATGTTGGGCAGCTTAGACTGCATGCACTGGAAATAAAAAAAACTATCCAACGGCTTGGGCGGGACAGTACTCAGGACGTCACGGAGGCCC
This sequence comes from Asparagus kiusianus, assembly GCA_022839385.1. Lineage (NCBI taxonomy): Eukaryota > Viridiplantae > Streptophyta > Magnoliopsida > Asparagales > Asparagaceae > Asparagus > Asparagus kiusianus. The sequence continues at coordinate 142,997 of BQKN01001086.1, read as the reverse complement.
AATAATGATTCTCGAGGTAGTAGCGTCGTATGACTTATGGACATGGCATGCTTTTTTTGAATTATCGGGATCTAACAATGATATTAACGTACTACAATCTTCAAATTTGTTTGACCAACTAGCACAAGGTACTTTTCCTCCTGCTAATTATAGTATTTTAGGAAAGAATTATGATATAGGTTATTACTTGACCGATGAGATATACCCCAAATGGTCTACTCCCTAACCACAAGGGCCTAGGAGACAGCTCTTTGCTGCTATGCAAGAAGGATATCAAAAATATGTAGAGCGGGCTTTTGGTGTTCTTCAGTCACGATTTTCCATTATCAAGGGACCATCACGCTCTTGGGACAAGCGGGGACTACACGACATAATGACTGCTTGTATCATACTACATAACATGACTGTGGAGGATGAACACGATGCAGAATCAGAGATTATTATTCACGACGATTCTTCAAGACCTGAAGAGATGGAGATTGATGATGCCGAACAATTCCAACGATTCCTTGATCGACATAGGAAGATTTAAGATAGAGAATCTCATTTTATGTTTCGGAACGCGCTAATTAAACATTTATAACAGAGGCACGACAACGAAGGAATGTAATTTAAATATTGTAATTTATGTTTGTATTTTCTTATGATGCAAGTTAAATAGATCATCGTATTTAAATTTTCATGTCTGATACTTATTTATTTAATTTAAAAATAATAATTTTATAATAATAATAAAATAAATTAATCTTAGTTTCATTTTGAAGATCTCGACGAGACCTTTCCAAATATATAATTATTTCAAAAATTAGATTAAATAATTTTTTAACTATATTTATTTAAAATTAAACATCTAATTGAAATTACTAAGAATGATGGCAAAGTGGCAATTTTTAAGAGATTAAATACTTAAAAATGATAAAGTTGTAAATAATAAAAGTTTGAATAGTAATTTAGAGAGTTTCTCCAAATTCTAGCTTCACTATCCAAATTTGGAGAGTGAACCATCTCCAAATTTAGAGATCTCTAAATTTGGATAGTGATTGAAGATGATTCACTTTTCAAATTTAGGGGGTATTAGTCATTTGGGATATTTTTTATGCAAAATGAGATAATTGTTAAAGTGGAATAATTTTTTGTTAGTGAGATATTTTAGTGGGTTAAATAGGAATAATTTTGTGAAGTGGGATATTTTGATAAAATAACGTGGGATACATTTTTATAATCATGAAATATCTATTTATGCATTTTGAAGATATAATATTATTTATGTATTTTAAATTTATTATTATTGATTGATAATTGTTTACAAGAATGTTCTTTACTATTAAATAACTTTTGGTTAGACTATAAGATTTTGACAATTATTATTATAATGATGGTCTAATGATGATGATAACCATAATAGGAAAGAAGTAAAAATAACAAAATAAATATGAGTTCTAGTTTTTTACCACCTAGTTCCAAGCTAAAACTTGGAATAATTTGAGAGATTAGAACTCTTATTTTTGTATAAAAAAATAAAAAAAATAGGATAATTTTGTATCATTATCCCAATTCTAGTTTTGTTAGAGTTCTACTTGACTAACACTGTAAAATTTTGTTCTAGTTTTAGTTTTGTGTGACTAACACATTAAAAATTTATCCCACGTATTATTCCAGTTCTAATTTTAAGTTCTAGATGACTAAACTTTTCTTAGAGATCTTCAAATTTAAAGAGTGATTATAGATGGTTCAACCTCTAAATTTAGAGGGATGGAGATTCTACCGGGATTGGAGATCCTATAAGTACGCCCGTTATGATCTCCAAATCCCAATCCCCAGCAGTCCATTGCTTGAAACCTCTCCAAACTCTAAGTAATCAGACCCCCCACTATCTTTTTCATATTTGCAAAAGAAGGACAATATAAAATGGAAGGCCACCCTCTTCTCAAAGGAACAAAGAGAGGGGAAGGATACAAGTACAGCCATGGGTTCTCAAGGTCACAGATCACATCAATGGCTGCCGTGTGTGAAGCCCTCGTCCCCTCTCTCCCTGTGGAAGACGTCCACGTCAGCGCCGGCAAGGGGGGCCCACCAAGCAAGACCCTACAAGCCTTTTACCTGGCCTCTGCCTCTCAAGCCCCCATCCCTGATGAGGTCCATTTTTATACATCTTTTTTCCATTTCTGAATATTAGTCATCTGGGTCTGTTTTGGTGCGCGTTGTTGTTCAAATTTTATGTCAATAACTTCGCGGG
>BQKN01001086.1:122404-140361 GCA_022839385.1 Asparagus kiusianus | reverse complement strand
TTTCATTTTTTGGTAAGTATGAATGAGATTAGTCCCATCTCAGATGAAGCTAATATCATAAAGTTGACATTTTGAGCGTGTTTGTTTGACCCAAGAAGTTTTATTGTGTTTTTAATGCAAATAACAAAGTGGGCAGCATTAATTCTGCATGGGCATGTACATTTTGGGCTTAATTCATGAAAACAAGCCAGTACCTTGTTTTCTGAGCTGGAACTAGATGGATGATCATGATTTCATCATTCTTGATGCAGCAATCATCTGTGTACTTTTTATAATTTTATAGAAAATTCTACGATTACTTGAAGCTCTCTTCAGTCACACTCACCATCATCATAAACGAGAAGGGGAAGAAAGAATTAGATGTTTCTCTACTTATAAATATTGCGTTTCCTTTTGAGTAAATTGAGAGTGCCAAAATCTGGGCTTTTATGATTATGCTTCCAAAATTGTTGTTTAATAATCCCATAAGAAAAAATCCTCTCTAATTTAATCATTAATGCACGTTATTGCTTCTTTTTAAAAAATGGCTGCCCTTTTGTGATAGCTTTACTTCCTGCCAAATTGAGTGGTGATGAGAGCATTTACTTGTAATGTTTGCAGGTTGCAGAGCTCTTGGTGAAAAGGGGAACAAAGGAGGGTATTTTCTTGGTGAGATTGATCCTGTGGTTGCTCGGCACAAGGCTTGGGACCCTCCTCCTTTGTGGGTCCTCCCTCGGCCTTCGCAGAGAGTTCCCATTCATTAACAAGTTCTCAGAGATGACAGTGGATAAGAGAGAAGCAGTTCTAAAGAGATGGAGCAGGGAGAAGTCTTTTGTATTTTTAAGGTTGGCATTTCTCATGGTCAAGTCCTTCTGCTTGTTTGTCTTCTACTCGATGGTAATTTTCAAACTCAAAAGCAGGAATTCTTTTTTTTTTTAAAGTTGAGTCAACAAATTTTGATTCCGGGGTAATTATAGATACAGCCCATGTACTATAGGAAAATAGTCAGTAATTACCTCTAAATTATTTTATTAGCACGAATTTATATATTAGTCATCTGTATTTGTCCTATATGGAATAAGGAGTCTCTCTACAATACACGAAAGACCAGAAGATTTTTGTGAAACATATTGACGTCACATGTGACAAGTATGAATAATGCTGAGAAAACTCCGTTAATTTTTAGTATATGTTCTAGAAATACAAGACCTTGATTTGGTTTTTAAGTGCTCTTGTATGCAAAGAAGCAAATTTACGGATAGCATAGAAATAAGTAATTTCGGACTATTTTTTTCCCCTTTCTTAGTTACTTTATGCTCCCATTTGAAGGTAGTTATGGAAGTTGTGGCATGTCAAGTTTATAGTCCTTTTAGGTCTATTAAATTGGCACAACCGAAACTTCAGAAATATGAAATTTATCCTTGTGATAGCTTTGATTTCAGAAACATTTTTTATAGCTTGTGGGTTGATTCTCTAATGTTCTGCAAAATGGCTAGCTTTCTACGTAAAACAAGCAAGGAAGCACATCACATTTAATTGTTAAACCTCTTCAGGCCATATGTCTATTATACAACTCAGTCCACTTCTATGAGCAATACAGCACCTGGCTACTGACAAAGCTTAAAAATTTGTACATAGATATTACAGAGAACTGCGTTGAATTATGCCATCTTGTGGATCGATAAGGTACCTGTTGGCCATGTAATTATGCTAGAATCGTTGAGCTTATCAACAACTCATCTATTATTGACAGCAATATTGTGTCCAAATCTTGTTAACCACATAAAGAACCACCAATTGTCTTCGGCAATATCAACCGCGGGTATTGTGGATAATGCTAAGTTTTGTCCGTCAGGAGACGGTATCTATATAGAATGACATGTAAAACAAGAAAGGAGGAGCATCTTAACTTTGGGTTTTAGTCTGATTAAGTTATTTTATCATTGTTATCATCTACCTTATAGGACCACACGGTTATTATACATTTTCATGAACTGTTGTTCATAATTTAGCAGATTAGTGACATAATTGATGTGGACTATTGAGTACTTAATCATTTATAGTTAAATGTGGTCAGTTTCATTCCCTACGTTATGATGTAGATCGACATGGACCTGTGTGGTTGATGATTATTAATATTACGGATGTAAGACGTTGGTTTGATTCCTGTAGTCAGTACACTCAGAAAGCTACAAAAAGAAAGAAAACCTAGGAATCCCCATGTTCAGTTCTTGTCTTGTTGATCTCGAGCTATGAAGCCAGTAAACGCTCAAAAAGTGCTTGCTTATGATTGCGGCTGTTCTTTTTTGGTTGTTAACATGTTGAATCTGAACTTGCCTTCTGAAGAAACTAATGCATGGTCTGATACCAGTGTTCTCGTTTCCTTACAGATTAATGAAAATTCAGAAAACCCGACATGGAATGCAATTGGGTATAAGCTACCAACTCGAGAAAATCCCTTAAACCCACAAACAGAGAGACCTCTTGAAAAAGGCATCGTAGAAACAACTGATCAAACTATCGACTCATCCCTTCTCAAATCTCTGACGCAAAAGGGCCTAAAGGTGATTGAAGATCCAAATCAAAAGGACACTTACACTATTGAATGCGATGCTGTTATTATTGGCTCAGGCTGTGGTGGTGGAGTTGCAGCTTCTATCCTTTCGAGCTCAGGCTACAAGGTTATCGTCATAGAGAAAGGAAATTACTTCACCTCACAAGACTATACGTCCATTGAAGCTTCATCACTGGACCAGATGTATGAATCTGGAGGATTTCTCAGTACTCTGGACTGTAACATACTGCTCTTTGCTGGGTCAATGGTTGGAGGAGGTTCAGCTGTCAACTGGTCAGCTTGCATAAAGACACCCGATAATGTTCTCAAAGAATGGGCAGAGGAAAAAAAGCTGAATCTTTTTACGAATCAAGAGTACATATCGGCAATGAACAAAGTCTGTGAAAGGATTGGAGTCACTGATACCTGCACAGAGGAAGGACTGCAGAACCAAGTTCTTCGAAAAGGCTGTGAAAAACTCGGTCTTGATGTTGGTTTTGTTGCGAGAAATTGCTCGGAGTCTCATTTCTGTGGGAGTTGCTGTTATGGATGTCCAGCAGGAGACAAGAAAGGAACCGATACTACTTGGTTGGTTGACGCAGTTAACTCTGGCGCAATTATTCTGACCGGATGTAAAGCCGAGAGATTCTTGTTGAAAGGGAATAATGCTGGCAAGAGATCCATGAAGTGTATTGGAGTAATAGGAAAGATTTTGAGCAAAAATGTGACGAAGAAAATACAGATCAAAGCTAGGGTGTCCATTTCTGCTTGTGGCGCCCTCTCGACTCCCCCTCTGATGCTCGCCAGTGGGCTAAGGAATCCCAACATAGGGAAAAACCTACACCTCCACCCTTGTGCCGTAGCCTGGGGATACTTTCCAGAATCAGTATCAGACCTCAAAGGCAAGAAATTCGAGGGGGGGATCATCACTTCCATCCACAAAATGAAGGATTCGAATTCTGATAATCGAGCAATCATCGAAGCACCGGCTGTGGGCCCCGCCTCATTCGCGTCATTCGCTCCCTGGGTGTCGGGGAAAGACATGAAAGATAGAATGCTGAAATACAGTCGAACCGTGCACCTCTTTGCCCTTGTTAGAGATCTGGGATCAGGCACAGTGCAAGGCGAAGGGAGAGTGGTATATAGAACAGGTGAATTAGACAAGGAAAATTTGCGCAGGGGGTTGAGGCGAGTGCTGAGGATTCTGATAGCAGCGGGGGCGACGGAGGTAGGGACCCACAGGAGCGACGGGCAGAGGATGAGGTGCAGAGGGACCAACGACGAGGATGTGGAGGAGTTCTTGGATAATGTGGGGATTACAGAAGGGCCGAAGGCGAGGGAGGAGTTATGGACTATGTATGGTTCAGCACATCAAATGGGGAGTTGTAGGATGGGGGCGAGCGAGGGGGAGGGCGGGGTTGACGAGAGGGGGGAGAGTTGGGAGGCTGAGGGCTTGTTTGTGTGTGACGGGAGCGTGCTTCCTACTGCGGTCGGGGTGAATCCTATGATCACCATCCAGTCTGTTGCTTACTGCATCTCCAAAGGGATCGTGGAGTCTTTGGAGGGGAAAAGAGGGTAATTAAATAGCTTGTTTTCCCGCTCTTTGATGAATTCAAATGTTGCAGTTGCGAGCATGATATTTATCATACAATATCTTGTTTATTTGGTAAGTAGATGATCACGACGGTCAGAGTTTATGAGTGTAGCCATAAACAACATTGCAATGTTTATGAGAAAACACTGGATAAATAAGATTAACATAAGAGTCTCAAGCTTCTTGATATTAATTTTTTTAATATTATTAATATCAATTTTTTAGTACGGTTAATACTGTTTTTTGCAATGTTTGTTAATATTAGTTGCAGAGTGATTTAGATGCCTTACAAAGATTTTTTTCTTAGCTTCAACATTGCTTCCTTCTGTTGTCATAACTGCCTTAATTACATTGAAGGTGTTTCCTTCTGTCTACTCATTTTCTTTCTACAAATAGAAAGTCTTTTGTTGTTTGCATACTGTTAGGATATGTGCAGCCTAACTATCAGACTCGTCCTTTTCTTCTAATTGAAGAAGAAACATGAGAAACAGGATCGACGACAACGAAGTTCAAGCAAAACGACGAAGCATGCAATTTGAGTGGATCGCGGTCGACCGCGCATGGCGCGGCGGTCGACCGCAAATGTGCATAGGCAGGTGCATTTGGTCAGAAGTTCGTCGCGGTCAACCGCGCATGGCGCGACTGTCGACCTCCAAAATTCCCGAGAGCAAACCCAGCAGCAGGCTTCGTCATGGTCAACCGCGAGTGGCACGACGGTCGACCGCCAAAAGTCCATAGACTTTCCTGGATTTCGAGCAGCTGCGCGGTCGACCGCGCGTGGCGCGGCGGTCGACCGCGAGTCGGGTTTTGGCCCAGCTTGTTTTTGGATCTGTTTCCTATTCCTGTTTGTAATACCCTTATATCTATAAAAGGGTTGATTAGGGCATGATGTAATTAAGACGGAAATAGTAAAACTTTCTCCTGCGGCGGTCGTGGACGTAGTTTCTCACATTGAGGAACGAACCACGTAAATCTTGTGTGTTTGTGATTGTGATTATTTCTCTCCTCTCTCTCAAATCTCTATTTCCAAATCGCATCAGGGGGGTTGTGCATCCCCAACAAGTGGTATCTGAGTGACCAGGTTCGGCGCGGGCGATTTGAGGTCAGAGACATGGGATCTGAGAAGGAAACATCCAAGATTAAGAAGTTTGATGGAACAAACATTGGGTTCTGAAAGATGCAGATGGAATATTACCTCTATCAGAAGGATTTATACCTACCATTGGGAGAGAAGCCGACAGATATAAAGGGTGCGGAGTGGAAGTTATTGGATCGAAAGGTCCTTGGAGCGATCAGGTTGACCTTGTCGAAATCAGTAGCGTTCAACATCAAGAATCAGAATACGACGGCGGATCTCATGGCGGCGTGTCCAGTATGTATGAGCAGCCCTCTGCGGCGAATAAGATACATCTCATTAAAAAGTTATTTAATTTGAGAATGTCCGGGAGCTAGAAATTCAAGGAATACCTGAACGAGTTTAATGAGGTTACGGATCAATTAAACTCGGTCAATATTCAATTTGATGATGAAATCCAAGCTCTCTTGATACTTGGTCAATTACCTGATAGTTGGAAGGGTACCGTTATTTCATTTAGCGGATCATATGGCAAATCAAAACTAAAATTTTCAAAAGTGGTGGACATGATTATGACTGAGGAGATTAGAAGGCAAGAGGAAGGAATTTTTAATTCAGGGTCGTCTTTGAATTTTGAGAGCAGAGGCAGAATCAGAAACAGAAATAGAGGAAATAGCCGAGGAAGACCTAACTCGAGGAACGGAAGGTCAAAGTCCATAAATCGTAAGAGCAAGAAGGAGATTAACTGCTGGAATTGTGGCAAGTTTGGCCACTATGAGAATCAGTGCCGAGAAGGACAAGGAGAACAAGACTAAAGCGAACGTGGCCTCAGAAGAATCAGATGATGCCCTAATATGTTCGTTGGAGAGCAAGACTGAGTCGTGGGTGCTGGATTCAGGAGTTTCGTTTCATGCTACCTCAAATAGAGATTTATTTGAGAACTATGTTTTAGGAACCCTAGGAAAAGTCTATCTTGGTGATGATCAGCCCTGTGATATTGTTGACAAAGGAGTCGTGCAGATCAAACACAATGGGTCTATATGGAAGCTGAGTGATGTGAGACATGTTCCTAGTTTGAGGAAGAATTTGATTTCTATAGGACAATTGGCGAAAGAGGGATATGTATCAACCTTCGCATGTGATACGTGGAAGGTTACAAAGGGGTGCATGGTTGTAGCCCGTGGTATGAAGATTGGGTCCCTCTACATAACGATAGATGCACGTGGTTCCATTGCAGTGGCTGAAAGTAAGGAAGATCCAAATTTGTGGCACCAAAGGCTTGGTCACATGAGTAGCAAAGACCTGAAGGTTATGCATTCAAATGGGAAGTTACCAGGATTGAGATCGGGTGATATTGACTTATGAGAAAGCTGTATTCTTGGGAAAAAAAGAGAATAAGCTTCAAAAGGGTTGGCAGAACTCCTAAAGAAGAGAAGCTTGAGCTAGTTCACACAGATGTGTGGGGTCTAGCATCGGTATAATCCACTGGTGGAAGGTTATACTTTGTGACCTTCATAGATGATCACTCGTGGAAGAGTTGGGTCTATTTCATGAAACACAAATCAAAAGTGTTTGAAGTCTACAAGAGGTGGAAGGCTATGGTAGAGAACGAAACCGGTTTGAAGATCAAGAATCTTCATTCCGACAATGGCGGTGAATATGAAGATTCAGAGTTCAAGAGGTTCTGTTATGGCAGTGGCATCAGATTGGAGAGGACAGTGCCAGGTACACCCCAGCAGAATGACATAGCAGAACGGATGAACAGAACGTTGACTGAGAGAGCCAGAAGCATGCGTCTACAAGCAGGTCTTCCAAAGCAATTCTGGGCAGAAGCAGTCAACACAGCTGCCTACTTGATCAACCGGGGACCATCAGTGCCTTTGGAGCACAAAATACTTGAAGAAGTATGGAGTAGAAAGCAGGTAAACCTTTCTCACCTGAGAGTATTTGGATGTGTTTCATATGTTCATCTGAGTGATCATGCAAGAAACAAACTTGATCCTAAATCATTGAAATGTTTCTTTATTGGCTATGACAATGATGAGTTTGGCTACAAATTCTGGGATGAGCAGAACAAGAAAATCATCAGAAGCAGGGATGTGGTCTTTAATGAAGCATTCCTCTACAAAGATCGTGATGCCGTTCAGCCAACTAGTTCAATGCAGTGTGAGCCCACATACTTCGAGTCAGATGATGCCTCAGATGGAGGCAACCTTGAAGCCGGTTCTGATGAGGAAGAAGCAGAAGAAGAGTTGATGGATGAGACTACCTCAGAGGGGACAAATGAAGATGGAGAGCCTGTTTCGCCCGTTAGAGAGTTGAGGCGGTTAGCAAGAGTCCCCAAGCCCAATCCGAAGTATCCATCACTACAGCGCAGAGCTCATCTGAACTACCTATTCCTGAGTGATAGTGGAGAGCCAAAAAACTATGATGAGTCACTTCGAGTGGATGATGCGAGCAAGTGGGAGCTTGCTATGAAAGATGAAATAAAATCATTGAACACCAACAAGACATGGAAACTTGTGAAGCTACCAGCGGAGAAGAAGGCCTTGAGCAACAAATGAGTGTACAGAATCAAGCAGGAACATGATGGTTCCAAGAGATACAATGCTAGATTAGTGGTAAAGGATTTCAACAGAGAGAATGAGTTGATTACACAGAAATCTTCTCTCCTGTAGTCAAACTGACTACCATCAGAACAGTCCTGAGTATTGTTGTAGCTGAAGATTGTTCGTGGGAAAAATTATTTTCATTGACGTCATTGTTTTCTTAAGCAACAGTTTATCAGTTACAAAAGATCCGGTCTTTTTATAAGATCCGGTTACAACAAAATCAAAGAAAAAATCTTAAAAGATTACAACTTTCCTTTTCTGGAACATATCGTAAGATCCTATTTTGCGGTTTCTTGCTTGTGTGGGTTCTTTACCTGCGCCGGGGTTAATCCGTGGACCACCGCGTGATCTTAATCCGGTCGGATCTACACGGTATGACGGGTGTTATTTCACGAAGGAAATAACAGCCGGGGGGATTATTTCACCAAGGAAATAATAGCCCTAAGTAATAGAAATCGACCAAGCGAAATCGATACTCTTCTCGAGATCAAAAACCAAGTTTTGATCCGGAGGATGACCGTGTGGATCTCAGATCTGATCTCTCTCGAACTCCTGACTTATTTGACGTGGATGATCGCCAAGAACCAGATCTGAAAAGTCCAAGTTTTCAAAGCTTCAAGAGTCTGAAGTCGAGCTCTCAATCCAGCAGAGTTTCCCCTTAAAAGTTCACCAAAAATCCAACCCCTCAAAATTAGCCCTCCTTCTCTATTTATAGGCATCTCAATCTAGATCTGGGCTCAGATCTGGGCCCAGATCTGGGTGGGTCGGCCACTGAGCCACCCAAAAGGTGGCTCGGCCTGCCACCTAGGTGGCTCGGCTACCGAGCCACCAAGTGGTGGCTCGGCCACCGAGCCACCTAGAGGTGGCTCGCCCCGGATCCGATCTTGATTTGATCTTGATTCGTTCGAATCCGCTCCCGATCTTGTTTGATGTGGTGGACTCTACGGTTGGATGACTCGTTGATTCATCGACCCGTTAGCTTGATTGGGCACGCGATTAGATGTATTCCGTTATTTGCGTGCGGTTCGTTGACCTCGTCGCCTCGTTAATCCGCTTCGTCGCGCCTCACTTGACTTCGGTGTTGTGGTCTAACGCTCATGCTTGGATATATCGCCTGATGGTTTGTTGGTTTGTCAAATCACCGTGCCGAGCTGTGGTAAGGGACCTATAAGCAGTTTTATACGCCTACAAAGATCTACATCTCGAGCAGCTAGATGTAAAGACAGCTTTCCTCCATGGTGACCTAGAGGAAGAGATATATATGCAGCAGCCAGGGGAGTTCACTAAAAAGGGTAAGGAGAAGATGATATACAGATTGAAGAAGAGCTTGTACGGCCTGAAACAAGCTCCAAGACAATGGTACAAAAAGTTCGATGGATTCATGCACAGGAATGGGCACTCCAGGTGTAATGCTGATCATTGTTGCTTCGTCAAGGAGTTTGACAACAGTTACATTATCCTGCTTTTATATGTCGACGACATGCTTGTAGCTGGTTCATACATAAGAGAGATCAAGAAGCTGAAGAAACAGTTGTCGAGTGAGTTCGACATGAAAGATTTAGGCGCAGCGAAGCAGATATTAGGGATGAATATCAGCAGAGACAAGCTCTTGGGCACACTGCGGCTATCTCAGGCCGAGTACATTAGGCGAGTGCTTGAGAGATTCAGGATGAGTGGTGCTAAGGCCGTTAGCACACTGTTAGCTAGCCATTTCAAATTGACTAAGGAGCAATGCCCTGAGACTGATGAAGAGAAAGACTACATGTTGACCTTCTTGTTTTGATAATGTTTAACAAACAATTTACCACTAATGTTGTTTGTCTAGCATTCATGTTTTCTTATTTATTATAGACAAACAACGTAGTTGGAGGTTGGATGGATTGCGCTTCAACGATCATATCAAAAGGAGGTTGGCGGAATGTCGGTGAAGCTTATACAATTCAAGTTAAAGATCAAGTTCAAGCTTCATCCACAACGTGTACCAAGTTGAGCTCAATGAAGATCAAGATTAAGCTTGGGTAATCTAGTTTAGGTTTTACATTATGTGTGTTAAGTACCTTAAGCTCAATATCTATACACACACACTTATTGGTTTATTCGTATATATATATATAGTTATATATATACATAAGTTTTGTTTTCTATGCATATATATAGTTATATATATACATACATAGTTTTAGAGTTTTCATGTTTATAAATATGAAATCACATATTTCATATTTACTATTGTGTTTTGGTATTTATTACATAGAATATGCAATTTTGTGAAAATATTGTATTCTTAGTTTTTGGACTTAACTATAATCATATACATACTTTATTAAGTCTAAATAATCATTATGTAAAGTTTCAAAACTTGGTTTAGCCAAAATGTCAAAATTCACATGTTTACATTTCGTGTTTTGGACTATTTTGCAAAATGATGATTTTTCACAAATGGGAAATGCAATTTGGAAAATTCTTTTTGTAACATGTTCATTTACATATTTATATATATTTCCTAAAGTTTCATTATTTTTGGACTTCATTTGTTATTTTTAACATATTTTCAAAAGTCTCAAAAATATGTTTTAAAACCTGTTTTTCTGATGTGTCAGATTTCGGTCGACCGAACCGGTCGACCGCTCATATGTGAAGTCGGCAGTGGGCAGCAGAGAGTTGGTCGGTCGACCGGTCCGGTCGACCGAGAGCTCCATTGGTCGATCGCATCGGTCGACCGAAGATGTCTGTTTGTGTTTTTCTCGTTTTTGACCTAGATAGCGGTCGACCGATAGAATTTCCGGTCGACCGATAATATGACCGTTGGCTTTCCAACGGTTATTTTGCTGAGCCATTTTTCTGAGCTTTTTTGTCTTTTACTTAGGGTTTTGGCTGAGCTTTGAGTGGGTATAAATACCATATTGCCTTCAGCTCTTCATCTAACTAAGAGAATTGTTTAATCAAGTTTAAGGGTGTTTTGTGTTTGTTTAAAAGAGTATTTAAGAGTTTGGTTTGTGAAGATAATTTCACAAGGGCTTGAGGAGATAATCTTTGGTGTTTGGGCTTCAAATCATCTCTCTCTCACTCTTGTCATTTATTAGAGAAGTTTTCTAAACTCAATCTAGCTTTACATTTTATTGTTTAATTATCATTTTATTAAGATAGTGTTTATATTGAGTTTAGTTGATTTTATTTATCTCTTTGTACACACACAACCATTGAGCTTATTGTATTTACATTCATAGTATAATTGGGTTGTGGGATTGTGTATCTTAGAGAGTGAGCTTAAAATTCGTTCTCATTCATCGTAGAGAACAAACACTTTGTATTGAGCCTAATTGTGAGAATTCACTTGTAATACACTTGTACACTGAGAGAAGTGTGTGGTGAGAGACGGGGTCGAATCCAAGAGGGGTGGCGTCGGTTGACGTGCCTAGGGAGATGTTGTAACCGAGCACTTGAGGAGGAGGACACGGGCTAGGACCAACACTTAGTGTGTGAGGTGTGATTACATAGTGATTGTATTGTGAGGTGTAAACGTTATTCGGGTGAACGTAGAAAACCCGATTGTGATAGTGGAGTATCTCCTCGAGGTGAGGAGCGGGGACGTAGGTCGTGGGGACCGAACCTCGTAAACATATCGTTTTGTTTGTGATTGCTTTGGTGTTCTTATTCTTGTTTTCATATCTTATATCGTCTTTGTGTATTGCTCATCATATTGCCCTATCACTTGTGTAGATTATTTACCATTGTGTTGTTTATATATCCTTGCATATATTTCTATCATATAGGATATATCACCTTGTGTATATTGCATATTCTTGCACATAACTCTTTGTATATCTATCTTGCAAGAATATATTTGTTAATTAGTTTTAATTGGCATTTAATCGGATTAGATTAGCATAAGACCCTAATCACCCCCCCTCTAGGGTCTAACAATTGGTATCAGAGCTTGGTGCTCTTTGATTTAAGGTATAATCGCCTTGAGTTAAAGATCCAAGTTATCTTTTTGTGCTAATCTAATTTTGAGCTTTATTTGTATCCTGCTTGCCTTTTATATTATGGATATGCATGGTTTATGTTATGCCATCAATATTGTTTCTAGATTAGATAATTTCCCCTATGCCCAATGGTGTGTTAGATTTAAACTTTTTGTTCAATCTAAACACTTTGATTTATGGGAAATTATAAATGATGCTTATATTATGCCCACTTTGGAGAAATCCAAGTGGAATAAGAATGATCATCGTATGTTTACAATGAACAATATTTTGTTAGAATATTTGCTAAATGCTTTTAATTCATCTATGTCTAACAAGTTTGTTCATTTTGATAGTGCTTACAAACTTTAGAAATTTATAGAAGCACATCAAGGAGACTTGGAGGCGATCCGACAAGCTTCGGAGGATCCCGCTTCAAGTTCTAAAGGAGCATCATGCACATGTACACTAGGCGATAGCCCTAGTGAGGTTTGCGAGTTCAAATCTATTAATGATTTACATAATGATGAACTTGCTTGTGCTAGTGAAAAATTATTGTATGCCTATAAGAAATTACAAAATGATTTTATTAATTTAAAAAGCAAGCATGATAATTTAGAATCCGATCATGAGTTGTTGATTTCTAAGTTTGATAATATTTCTAATGAGAATATGATCCTCAAAGAAAACAATGAAAAATTAAAATTGGATCATGATTCTTTAATTTCAAACTTTGGTAAGTTAACTCATGAGAAAGATAATGCCATGCTAGAAGTAGAATACATTAGAAATGAATTTGATTCTTTTAAGAATAACCATACATGCTCTATTTCTATTATCAATGATGTTGTATCTAATGATGAGTTGAATCATGTGAAAAACCGCATATCTTGTTTAGATTCAACCTTAGACACATGCATTGATAATCATAAGAAACTTATGGATTTGTGTGCAAAGTCTAATGCAAACTCTTCTAAGAAACATACACACCATGCACACTTGTATAACAAAGTTTACAAATGCTCTATTTGTGATCGTAAAGACCATTTATCTAAATTTTGCTATGATGCACAAAAATCTAAAAATGCTAATATAAATGTTTCTTGTGCATCTCATAAGACTTCTTCATCACATTCACATGTACACACACATATAGATCATCATAAACATGTCCATGTGTACAAATATGATTTTTGTGATCGATTTGGTCATTTGGCCAAATTTTGTTTTGATTTAAAGAGAGTTTCACATTTGCAAAATAATTTTAAAAGATCATCCATGTTTGCAAATGTTTCTAATGTTCCCGTGCACAACCGTTTGGTCAACATAAGCAAATTCTTCCTTTCCATTGTACTTATTACAATCGGAAGGGTCATTTGAGTAATTTTTGTTATGACCGTGTTCGTGCACCACATGCGCCTAAGAGGGTTCATAACTCTAGGGCTTTGAGCTTTATTGATAGGGGTCATGTCCCTAAACAATCCGGCACCAAGAATGCTTGGGTGCCAAAATAATTTTTAAACCAAGAATTTTAGTGTTTTTATTTTTCTCTTTCTTGGTTTTGAAAAATGTATTTTAAACTTTTATGAAAAAAATTCCTTTTATTGGTTAAATTCTTTTGTTTTCATGATTATTGTTTTTGCTTTCATGAGAGGTTTTGTACTTATATAACCCTCCGGGTTTATTAGGTGTTTTATTCCCAAATCATGTTTACCGGATGCTAGAATGATTATATGGGTTGATACAAGCTTAAGAGCTTGATATATTGTTGCCTTTCTTGAAATTCTTTTATTAAATATTTTGTTTTGATTTATTGCTTTGAATTCATTATATTTCACTTATATGATGATATTTATATGTTTGTGCTCATGGATCATCTATTCGTGCCTTATAATGTATTCTATGAGTGGTTTGATCAAGTTATACAAAGAAAATTTTTCTTTATTGATCAAACTTTAGTTTTTGGACTCAAATCTTGATTTATGATTTCATTTGAGTGATTTGTTTTCACTTGAAAACTTTTTTCATGGTTCTCATGTTTTCCTTTTCTTTTGATTTCATAAATCTATTTTATACATGGTTTTTATATTAGTGTAATGAGACACTATCTCCATAATGACATAATCATATGTGTTCTCATTATCTTTATGTATGTGAGTTGTGTTTAGCATATTTTTCATCTATGCTTGCTCACATATGTCTGCCATGATCTTCATTTCGTATATTCTATATGGCATTTTGATAGGGGGAGCAATCCCGATATGTGTTTTACTCACCCATGCTTATTGATAGGGGGAGCTTTCGCTCTCTTAATTCCTTTGTCCCCTTTTTGATGTTGTCAAAGGGGGAGAAATATTGTGAGTATATTCCTTCTTGTTTATATGCATGTGAATTATAATTTATATATTCATCTCCTTTCATGCATATATCCTTTTTTTTGTAAATTGTTTGTCATCATCAAAAAGGGGGAGATTGTTGACCTTCTTGTTTTGATGATGTTTAACAAACAATTTACCACTAATGTTGTTTGTCTAGCATTCGTGTTTTCCTATTTATTGTAGACAAACAACGTAGTTGGAGGTTGGATGGATTGCGCTTCAACGATCATATCAAAAGGAGGTTGGCGGAATGTCGGTGAAGCTTATACAATTCAAGTTAAAGATCAAGTTCAAGCTTCATCCGCAACGTGTACCAAGTTGAGCTCAATGAAGATCAAGATCAAGCTTGGGTAATCTAGTTTAGGTTTTATATTATGTGTGTTAAGTACCTTAAGCTCAATATCTATACACACACACTTATTGGTTTATTCGTATATATATATAGTTATATATATACATAAGTTTTGTTTTCTATGCATATATATATAGTTATATATATACATACATAGTTTTTGAGTTTTTATGTTTATAAATATGAAATCACATGTTTCATATTTACTATTGTGTTTTGGTATTTATTGCATAGAATATGCAATTTTTTGAAAATATTATATTCTTAGTTTTTAGACTTAACTATAATCATATACATACTTTATTAAGTCTAAATAATCATTGTGCAAAGTTTCAAAACATGGTTTAGCCAGAATGTCAAAATTCACATGTTTACATTTCGTGTTTTGGACTATTTTGCAAAATGATGATTTTTCACAAATGGGAAATGCAATTTAGAAAATTCTTTTTGTAACATGTTCATTTACATGTTTATATACATTTCCTAAAGTTTCATTATTTTTAGACTTCATTTGTTATTTTTAACATATTTTCAAAAGTCTCAAAAATATGTTTTAAAACCTGTTTTTCTGATGTGTCAGATTTCGGTCGACCGAACCGGTCGACCGCTCATATGTGAAGTCGGCAGTGGGCAGCAGAGAGTTGGTCGGTCGACCGGTCCGGTCGACCGAGAGCTCCATCGGTCGACCGCACCAGTCGACCGAAGATGTCTGTTTGTGTTTTTCTCGTTTTTGACCTAGATAGCGGTCGACCGATAATATGACCGTTGGGTTTCCAACGGCTATTTTGCTGAGCCATTTTTCTGAGCTTTTTTGTCTTTTACTTAGGGTTTTGGCTGAGCTTTGAGTGGGTATAAATACCCTATTGCCTTCAGCTCTTCATCCAACTAAGAGAATTGTTTAATCAAGTTTAAGGGTGTTTTGTGTTTGTTTAAAAGAGTGTTTAAGAGTTTGGTTTGTGAAGATAATTTCACAAGGGCTTGAGGAGATAATCTTTGGTGTTTGGGCTTCAAATCATCTCTCTCTCAATCTTGTCATTTATTGGAGAAGTTTAGAAAACTCAATCTAGCTTTAAATTTTATTGTTTGATTATAATTTTATTAAGCTAGTGTTTATATTGAGTTTAGTTGATTTTATTTATCTCTTTGTACACACACAACCATTGAGCTTATTGTATTTACATTCATAGTATAATTGGGTTGTGGGATTGTGTATCTTAGAGAATGAGCTTAAAATTTATTCTCATTCATTGTAGAGAACAAACACTTTGTATTGAGCCTAATTGTGAGAATTCACTTGTAATACACTTGTACACCGAGAGAAATGTGTGGTGAGAGACGGGGTCGAATCCAAGAGGAGTGGCGTCGGTTGACGTGCCTAGGGAGAGGTTGTAACCGAGCACTTGAGGAGGAGGATACGGGCTAGGACCAACACTTAGTGTGTGAGGTGTGATTGCATAGTGATTGTATTGTGAGGTGTAAACATTGTTCGGGTGAACGTAGAAAACCCGGTTGTGATAGTGGAGTATCTCCTCGAGGTGAGGAGCGGGGACGTAGGTTGTGGGGACAGAACCTCGTAAACATATCGTTTTGTTTGTGATTGCTTTAGCGTTCTTATTCTTGTTTTCATATCTTATATCGCCTTTGTGTATTGCTCATCATATTGCCATATCACTTGTGTAGATTGTTTACCCTTGTGTTGTTTATATATCCTTGCATATATTTCTATCATATAGGATATATCACCTTGTGTATATTGTATATTCTTGCACATAACTCTTTGTATATCTATCTTGCAAGAATATATTTGTTAATTAGTTTTAATTGGCATTTAATCGGATTAGATTAGCATAAGACCCTAATCACCCCCTCCCCCTCTAGGGACTAACACTACATGGCTAAGGTTCCATATGCTTCAGCCATTGGAAGCCTCATGTATGCCATGATATGCACGAGACCTGTCATTGCCCATGCAGTGGGAGCTGTGAGCAGATTCATGTCAGATCAAGGAGAGCAGCACTGGGAAGCAATAAAGTGGATTCTGAGGTACCTACGAGGTACAATAGAAGATTGTTTATGCTTCAAGAGAGGTAAGTTAGTTCTGCAGGGTTTTGTTGATGCAGACTATGCTGGTGAGATAGACCAAAGAAGGAGCACTATAGGATACGTGTTCACTTTGGGCTCTACAGCTATTAGTTGGGTTTCTCAGTTGCAGAAGATCGTTGCTTTATCGACGACAGAGACTGAATATGTTGTTGTGACAGAGGCAAGCAAGGAGATGATATGGTTGCAGGGTTTCTTGGAGGAGTTGGGACAGAAAAGTGAGAAGAGTGTCTTACATTGTGATAGCCAGAGTGTAATTCATTTGGCAAAGAACCCAGCTTTTCATGCAAAGACTAAACACATACATGACTGCTACCACTTCATAAGATCAACGTTGGACGAGGACATGTTGGAACTTGTGAAGATTCAAGGAAGCAAGAACCGACCGATATGCGTACTAAGGTTGTCACTACAGAGAAACTGAAGTTGTGTTCAACTTCAGTTGGCCTCATTACTTAATGATATGGAGGCTGTCGCCGCAGAGAGAGGTGATAAACATTGATAGTTAGTCTCAAAGTGTGAGAATTTTAGGATATGTGCAGCCTAACTATCAGACTCGTCCTTTACTTAAGATTGAAGAAGAAACAGGAGAAACAGGATCGACGACGACAAAGTTCAAGCAAAACGACGAAGTATGCAATTTAACTGGATCGCGATCGACCGCGCATGGCGCGACGGTCGACCGCAAACGTGCACAGGCAGGTGCATTTGGTCAGAAGTTCATCGCGGTCGACCGCGCATGGCACGGCGGTCGACCGCCAAAATTCCCGGGAGCAAACCCAGCAGCAGGCTTCATCGCGCGGCGGTCGACCGCCAAAAGTCCAGAGACTTTCTTGGATTTCGAGCAGCTACGCGGTCGACCGCGCGTGGCGCGGCAGTCGACCACAAGTCGGGTTTTGGCCCAGCTTGTTTTTGGATCTGTTTCCTATTCCTGTTTGTAATACCCTTATATCTATAAAATGGTTGATTAGGACATGATGTAATTAAAACGAAAATAGTAAAAAAATTTCCTGCGGCGACCGTGGACGTAGTTTCTCACATTGAGGAACGAACCACGTAAATCTTTTGTGTTTGTGATTGTGATTATTTCTCTACTCTCTCCCAAATCTCTATTTTCAAATGGTATCAGGGGGTTGTGCATCCCCAACACATTCAGCAGTGTAAAGGTAGTTCTTATCTCATTAATTTTGATGATGTTCATGTTCATGAAGGAACTTAACAAGATGGAATTCACTACAACAAAATAGGCCTACGAGGACGGTTCGTTGGGGACGGTTTACAACCGTCCCCTTAGCTGTCTAAGGAAACGGTTTTGTGACGGTTTCATCCGTCACAATAGAGTCTAAGA
>BQKN01001086.1:76674-97260 GCA_022839385.1 Asparagus kiusianus | reverse complement strand
ATGACAACAATCCTAACTTTGGAAATATGAATTAAGCTATGGTGTGTATCATGATTATTTGTAGTTATTGTCATTTCAAGTCATGAAAGGCCTATGAAAAATATTTGGCAGTAGCTACCAATACCAATCTTATGTGTGTGAGATTGAAAATATCTACATCTGCACATTTATGGTTCTTGAATGCATGTTTGAAGAACCGAGGTAACGAAAATGAAGAAATGAGACATTGCAAGATAATCTAGAGACGTTGAAGCTTCAAATTTTTACCAAAGTAGCATAAGAATACATGTGCATTTTTACCAACATTATATAATGGGAAAAATTGCAAAATAGATTGTTTTTACTAATTATTTAGCAAAATAGACCGTTTTGTTAAATAATTAGTAAAATAGACCTCTTTTGAAAAAAAGAGGATTTTGAAAAACAACTCAGAAAACATACGGGACTACTAGTCCCGTATGTTTAGAGCCAACTTAATCACAGATTAGTGACTCAGAAAACATACGGGACTAGTAGTCCCGCATGTTTTCTGAGTTCATTTCAATCACTAATCCGTGATTAAAACATACGGGGCTACTAGTCTCGTATGTTTTCTGAGGTGTTTTGCAAAATAGACCTCTTTTTGGTCTGTTAGCCAAAAAGAGGTCTATTTTGCTAATTATTTAGCAAAACGGTCTATTTTGCTAAATAATTAGCAAAAATAGAATATTTTGCTAATTTTTCCTTATATAATAGGTAGTAATTATCTGTATAACTTTAATTTTAGTTGTGCTTCAACTATAAACCTATGGTGTCATGTGCATATTTGTCAACATTATGTGATGATTGTAGAATACTAATTTTACATTGAACTTGTGTTTGCAGGAATTTTATAAGTCACCATATACATGACATCTTCAATATGTAATTTGTTCGTTTTTGAGTTGCGTAAAAATTGCCACAATACACATAAACAAACACAAGTGCTACATAAACAAAATTACATGTCATATCTTTGAAAATATATCAGTTTGTAATCTTTGAAAATATAT
This sequence comes from Asparagus kiusianus, assembly GCA_022839385.1. Classification (NCBI taxonomy): domain Eukaryota; kingdom Viridiplantae; phylum Streptophyta; class Magnoliopsida; order Asparagales; family Asparagaceae; genus Asparagus; species Asparagus kiusianus. The sequence goes on along the minus strand of BQKN01001086.1, from coordinate 96,229 downwards.
CAGCTTGTAATCTTGTTGGTTTGTCATTAATTTTTGTAAATTACAATTCATTCAGGTTTTGTTAGAATTCTACTTAGTTTCTAACTGGATAATGATTTTTGTATCGTAGATGGATGGTGATGGGGATTGTACCGATGAACAAAGTGTTGTTAATATGGTTCAAGGTGTTGCACTATCCGTTTTTATTATAATAATTACAGTCATAAGAAGAATGCAAGCTAGACATAAATCAATTCGTAGTGGTCCAAGTGAGGGAAAAAAAAGACAAGAGAGAGCTAGAATTGAACACATAGAGCGTATTTATAATGGTTTTAGTGATAGTTGCGTAAATTATATTAGAATGTGGAGTGGTGCTTTTGTTAAGTGTAGGCGTATAAAATTGCCTATAGGTCCCTTAGCTTAGCGCGATGATTCGACAAATTAACGGACATTCGAGCGACAAGGCGACGAGGCACGCAAACAACGGAATACGTTCGCGTGCGGGACCAAACCAACGGTTCGGAAAGTTAACGAGTCGTCCAACAACAAAACGGACTTGAACTCAAACACCGAAGCGGAGCTACTGCCAAATGAAGATTCGGGCAATCGAATCAAGACCCGAACTAATCAACGAAAGTTCGAGGCGACGAGGCACGCAAGCAACGGGACACGTTCGCACGTGGAATCAAACCAATGTTTCGGGGAATCACCGAGTCATCTAAACAAGAGCGAACTCGGTGATATAACGATCGAATCAAGATCAATCTCGGACTCGAGCTCAGAAACGGATTAACTGCCATATTTGGAATCAAGTCAATGAGTCGATTCCAGAAACCGAATCAAACCCGAACGACGGAGAACCAGAAACACCGGAAAACGACGAAACGAACCAACACCCGGGAACTCGGCCGAAGCCGAGCCAACCCGGGGTGGCTCGGCCCAAGCCGAGCCACCCCAGGGTGGTTCGGTGGCCGAGCCACCCCTGGGTGGCTCGGCCATGGGTGGCTAGGCTCAGAACTGTGCGCGGGCACAGTTCTGAGTGCCTATAAATAGGCCATGTGTTCGTTCATTTGAGAAGACTTTTGGTTGAACTTCTAAAGAGCCGAAACTCTGCCGGATTGTCATCTTAACTCGGAATTGCAAAGGCTTGAAGCTTGGACCCTCGGATTCAGTTTTTGGCGAGCACCCGCGACAAACAAGGCAGGAGTTCGAAGAAGCTAATCCTCAGATCTACATCGTTCTACTCCGGATCTAAGCTTGGTTCTTAGATCCCGAGATTCGAGCGGTCGTTTCCTTGGTGAAACGATCCCTCCCGGCTATTATCTCCTTGGTGGGATAATACCCGTAATACGTTGTAGATCTGCTTGGATCCAGATCTCGCGGCGGTCAACGGTAATCAACCCCGGCACAGGCAAACAACCCACAAAGCGAGTGACCGTATAACAGGAGCTCGCGATCTGTTCGTTAAATAAGGAAAGTTGTAATTTTTCTTTGTTTTCTTTGAATTTCATTGTAACCGGCTCTTATAAAAAGACCGGATCTCTATAAACGCAAAAAGTTGTTAACACTGAGTACAATGAGTTCGTCAATGAAGAAGAGTTTGGTTTTTCCCGCGAACAATCTGGCGACCACAGTGGGAGCCACCGATCTCGCTGCCGAGATCGGAGCGTCGCAGCCGCGGATCTCGATCCCGGTCGTGGAGGAGGTCGAGTACGAATTCGACCAACAGAAGTACGAGGAATACGTGTCCTCGTCTGGTGTAGGCTGTCTAAAAATCACAATAGATAGCTTATCCCCCATCAAATACCGATGATGGAAGTTACAATCTGACGACTTCCAGAAGGCTACAATTTGAAGACTTTCACATAGATCGCTGAAGGTTACAATCTGACGACCTTCACGACAACTGATGAAAGCTTTAATCAATGGCCTTCACAATCAACATCGGGAGTTACAATCTGACGACTCTCATATTCTCAAGGAGCCAAGACGAAGATTACAAGACAATGATCTTTGCAACGCTATGACAAAAGAGATTACTCATTGATAATCTCTTCAAGGCAAGACGCGGAGGTCCTCCCCGTGTGTCAACAGTAAAACGCCAGGGTCGAACCCGCGTTACAACATCAAAACGCCAGGGTCGAACCCGCGTTACAACATCAAAACGCCAGGGTCGAAACCCGCGTTACAACGTCAAAACGCTAGGGTCTACACCCGCGTTACAATGTCAAAACGCTGGAGTCGGACCCGCGTTACAACAAGCCAAAACGCGAGTGACCCTCGCGTTCATTGGTGTTCAGCCAACACCCAACCTCGCGTCTCAATTCTAAGAGGCGAAGTTAGGGTCCTGAACGCCAACGTGGGCGTTTGACTCATTCAACATGAGCTGAACGGTTCTAAAACCGCTCCCCACGATTTGGGGGCGGTTACACCCCACTTAGGAGAGATTTAAGGGGCGGTTACACCCCCCTAATCCCCTATAAATAGGGGTAAACTCAACTGAGTTAAAGGGTTGGCTTTTCCTTCTTCTTGGCTGGGATTTTCGGATCTGGACTTGGCAGCAACAGGAGCTTAGATCATCTTCAACAGCGAGCTTCTTCAACCTTGGCTTATCAACCGAACTTTCGGTTCAAAATAACTCTTTTACAGAGTTCTTCAAAACTCGTTCAGAGTTATCAACTCATCAAGAGTTTCAAACTTGCCACGCAAGTTCTCCACAACGTCAAATCGTGAGGAGAAGACATCGTTCCAGTGAATCAAGACGTCGGATCGTCAACGGAGAGCAAACTCGACGCGAGCATTCGAGGGAGGCACTCCATCGCCACCGTGAAGAACCCAGTTTTAAACAAAGGGGAAGAACCAATTTCGTTCTCCTCTCTTTTGTAATCAAGTTGTAATCGGAATCAAAGGAATCAATTCAAATTTTCTTTTATCTTCTTTATTGCAATTTTCCTACATACATCTGGATCTACCTCCTCCCCCAAGTCCAAGAAGTCCCAAAAGCTCTCCTCTAGGAGAAAGGTACGTTGGTGCGAAGAAGTCGAAGCTACCAACGAAGACCTCACCCCGATCGACGCCGAAATTACGTTGGGTGAAGTCCTACCGGCCTCTAAGAAGGTCAGATCCGCCGTTGAAGGCGTGGTGACTCTCTCCAAGAGAGCCCGCCAGAGGCAGCGTCAACGCCTCGCGAAGCAATTCGCCAAGGCCATGGAGTCCGTTGACGGGGTCCGCTATCATGCGGATCTGAAGAACAAACGAGGCAAACAGCCTCAACGACAAATACAGGATGGTTCCTCCAAACCATCGACAATGGAGTGGGTCCGTGTCAAACGGAATCGCTCAACACTGGAGGAGCGCATCCGCAAACGCCGCGCCTTATCGGCGCAAGCACGGGCCAAAGCTGAAGAAGCCCGTCGGAAGCTGCAAAAGGAGGTGGTCAAAAAGCCGCCGCCAACTCGCAAGGTTTGGAGGTCAAAGTCTGAAGCGGTTCAGGCTAAGGAGCAAAACCCGCAGGCTCCGAAAGTTCGAACTCCGGCAAGTCAACCCAAATAGCCGGTGATTGCCGCAACTACCCTGGGAGATCCCGCAGGACCATTCCAGAAGAAAAAATCAGTTTTGGAGCGCCTCGGTCCACTTCCGAAGGAACGAGGTAAAGTTCCAGTTCAAGAACGCTTGGGGCCAATGAAGAAACCCCAAACAATGCAACATGCTGGGGGTCGCCGCAACCCTCAACACTTGGAGAAAATAGTGGCACCCAAGCGCACAACACTGCGCATCGAAGTGCAAGAGTCCACTGAAGATTCACGCCCACAAAGGCGTGTTTCAAGGCGGGTGACTCTGGATGGTCCGAAGAAGACAATTCATCCTCAGAAGGAAACATTGTCGTCTGATGACGACAACGTTATACCTGAGAGATCGTGCCAACACACGATAGGTTGCTCCGACATTCAAACGAACGAGCTGTACTATCGTGCCGGGGGTACGAGTAAATTTAGAAAGAGGAGCCCTCGAAGGCTCGAAACGCAATGTCCTTGTTCGAAGCTCATTCGGGCGGTACTATCGGAATGCAACTGCGCCAAGACAGTCCCCGAGAGGGTTTCGGTATTTGAAAGACTCAGCACGGGAGCACTGAAGCCAGGGCATAGGCATTTCCAACGAAGAAGAACAAGGGTCGAAGACGGTGAGCATTCAAGGGTCACCGCTAACATGACCAGCACAGGAACATCAGCTCAGGACAACCCCGAGGCGGTTCCAGAAATAACCCGACGTGTAACTCGTCTTAAATCCGGAGCTATCATCCGTGCGACATATGGTAGAGTCCGAACAAGAGTACCTTCGGGAGATGAAGAATCAGATGCCGGCTCAGCAGTGGCGTCTGATAATACAGTGTCCAGTGAAGGACAGCCCCGCGAGTCGTTCATGATAAGCGCGGAGCAGGTGGCCAATATGCTTGAAGATGCCATTGCCAAGCAACAGGAAACCTTTAGGTTCGAAATGCAGATGGCCATGCAGAACATGAGAGAGATGCATGAGCAACAAATCCACGCATTGAGGCACCAACAAGGTGAACCAAGTCGTCAGAACCAGAACAACCTGGAAGATGAGGACACAAATGAAGCTCGTAATACCAATAACCCTCCCATCAATCCAGGGGGTGGTAACGAGAACGCCAGTGAAGACACAGGCGAAAGCTTAAAAATTAAGAATCTCGAGAGCAAGATCAATACATTGATCTCTGCTCAAGAGACGAAAAAGACGGGCATTCCTTGTCCATACCCAAGAGAGTGGGAATCGATCCCATATCCGGCGAAGTTTAGTCTAATTAACTTCACGCCGTTTAATGGGATGGGTTCGCCCACTCAGCATTTGATCTATTTCAAATCACACTTGGGAGTCATTTCTGGTAATGAGCCTCTGATGGTGCGGTCATTCGTTGGCACTCTTCGCGGAGCCGCCTTCGATTGGTATCGTCGCCTCAAGCCAGGAAGCATAAACAGCTGGGACGACATGGAGACCAAGTTCCTCGCGAATTTCTTCGACGACGACACCGAAATCTCTATCGGATCGTTGCTCGACGAGAAGCAAAAAGACGAGGAGTTAGTCGACACCTTCGTCAAGAGGTTCCGGAACAAGGCGATGAATTGCCGGGACCCGATCACCGAGGAATTCATCCTCCAGACCTGCCACAACAACCTTTCACTGGACGTGTTGGAAGCAATGGGCACAGCACCATCCAAGACCTGGAAGGATTTGAAGGTTCGGGGAGAGCAAGCTGAGCGATTCCTCAGAAGAAAGAAGGCGGAGAGAGGCCAACCGGCTACAAATCCTCCGAAGCAAAACTTCAACCAGAAAGGGAAAGGTAAAGCTCAGGTTAATGCTGTTGATGCTAACCAGACATTTCAATTGCAACCTCAGCAACAGCAGCAGCAGCAAAGAGCGCCACAACAGTCGCAGCCACATTGGCAGCAACGGTCTCAGAAGCAAAAGTCTTCGGAGCCGAGGTTTCCCAAAGTCTACTCCTTCAAAGATGATGAAGTCCTCGGCATCTTCAAGTATCTGTTGGAGAACAACAAAATCCAGTTGCCGGCGATTGTAGATCATGAAGGAGCCACTAAGGTGACGGACCCGAAGTACTGCGCGTACCACAGAGCGGTCCACCACCCAACGAAGTCTTGCTACCATCTCAAGGACAAGATCCAAACATTGATCGACGTAGGGGTCATAACTCCGAAACCGGCCAAGAATGTGGGAGCAAACGCGGTGTCAATCAGCTTCGGATCAGTGCCTATAGATTGGTTTGAGCCTAAACGCGTCACCAAAGTCGGGATGAAGACGGTGAATGATGATCCACATGGACAGCGCCAAAAGGGACTTGTGCCACACACAGCCCCGAACGGCGAAATCCTCTGGGTTCACCCCGACCTAATTGAAGATGAACAGTGGGCCGGATCATCATCCAAGAAGAAGTCCAAAGGGAAAGGGAAGTCTTGTTATGGAGTCTCTGCTATCCCATGCGAAGATGACGAAAGAATCCCCGCTTTCCCACTTTCCGACGAAGAACAAGAAGTCTTTGCCACCAGAAGCGGGAACCAGTATCACTTCAACTATCCGTCGCCCAGTGATCAGTTAGCTGAACAGGGGGTGACAAAACGGGGACCAGCCAAGACTCTCACAGAGCTGGGGGTGATTACGGTTCCCAAACCGGTTGAAGATGCTCGACGACAGCCGGTTGACAAACAGAAAGAAAAGAGGACCGAGGAGGTACAGAATCCGAAGCAGTCTCGTTTCAGTCGTCCGATTGGAAAAGACAAACCGGAGAGTTCAAAAAACCCTCGCGCCTTCGACATTATGGCTCAGCTAGCCAACATTCCAGCGCGGATAACGTTGTATGAGCTGCTGCGGTTATCCAAGGAGACTAGAGAAGCCTTACAAGAAGCCTTGGCTGATTCAGAAGCGTTTCTCACTCGGATCAAACCAGCTCCCGAAGAACTGGAAATGTTAGCCCAACAGTGCAACGTGGCAGCTAAGAATCTTCCCTGCATCACCTTCACCAAAGAGGACATGCAGACGAAGAATTCAAATCATGATCGACCCTTGTACTTCGTCGGGTACATTGGCTCCAGCGAGGTCAACCGAATCCAAGTGGATCCGGGTTCCGCTGTGAGTATTATGCCACTTCGCCTAATGCACAGCCTTGGCATTCCAGTCAGCAAGTTGGCGTCTACAGGCACAGTCATCTACGGATTCAACACCAGCGGGTCAAGACCTTTGGGAAAAATCAGGATAAAGTGCCAAATGGGCGATCTGAAAACGGAGGTCACGTGCTACGTGATTGATGCTGAGACATCCTATAACTTACTATTGGGTCGGCCTTGGATCCATAGTAATGTTATAGTTCCCTCCACTCTACATCAGTGTTTAAAATATGTCGACACTGATAGAAGAGTTAGGACGGTGGTCGCGGATAAGCAACCATTCAAGGGATATGAGAATTATTTCACAGATTCTCTCCTTTATGGTAACGAATCCGAAACTGAACCATCAGTCCAAGGCACGGACAGCGGAGAAGAAGCTGATTCCGAGGCCGGATTCGATTACACTGGCGGTTTTGTTTTTAATGACATTGTACCCTTTGTAATCAATCTAGACGATGAACAATCGTCAGATGGCGGTTGTAACTGGCAACTTGCTGATGTTGAAATAAATAATGGTTTAGAGTACTCCTTGTCTCTTGATGATGCAGTTAAGGGATTAGATGATAATCCCGATTTGTATATGCCGCTTCGATCATCGTATATAACGAAGGAACGCCTCCAGCATTCTTTCGGGACGACCCTGGTTATCCCAGCCAAAACAGGAGGGAAGAAAGAGGTGATTTATGGTAAAGGACGAAAGGTTTCAATACCAGATCATTTCTTAAGGGAAGATGAAGATGATGACAAATCTGGCCTACACTTGTCTAAATATAGTCCGGAAGCGCGCAAGCTCATGGAAAAACAAGGGTACGACTTCACACTCGGGGAAGGGTTATACTTCGATCGAGGTTCACGTATCCCTGTCAAGGCGGCGTATGTACCAAAGGGGAAACCAGAAGATTATTATCGTCACAAGAGAGGCTTAGGCTATGTCTCATCAGATGACGAATGTGGTTGGCAAATCATCGATCAAATTGCAAACAAAGCCAAAGATGGGTACCTAGCAGAAGCCTCAGGATGGGACTCCGACGTAAGCTTAGGAGAAATGTTTAAGACTTTAATGTCCAACATGACCTCAGCCGATCCAGCTACGTTGGAGGACGATGATCAAATGCCAACGTGGGAGGACCCATGGGTTCATCACTTAAGCATGCAATACGGTGACAGGTTCGAACAGAGAGAACCACCCACCGAAGGCGAAGTAGTCCAAATTAATATGGGTGATGAAGTTAGTCCAAAGCCCATATTCATCAGCGGCAGTCTTCCCCCAGATGAGAAGGAGGAACTAATTGCCCTCATTAGGGAGTACATCGACGTCTTCGCTTGGAACTATAAGATATGCCAGGACTCGACCCTAATGTGGCAATGCACTACCTCGACATCAAGCCGGATGCCAAACCTGTCAAACAACAGCAAAGACGGTTTCGTCCGCAAATTATGGAAGCCATCGAGGCGGAGGTTAAGAAGTTGATAGACTCAGGATTTATCCGGGAGGAACAACATCCAGACTGGTTAGCCAACATCGTTCCCGTCATGAAGAAGAATGGCAAAATCAGGATTTGCATCGACTTCAGGAACCTGAATGAAGCGTGTCCAAAAGACGATTTTCCTCTCCCGATCACGGATGTCATTATCGACAATACATGCGGATTCGAGAGAATGTCCTTCATGGACGTCTTTTCGGGGTATAACCAAATCAAGATGCACCCGATGACGAGAAGCATACGGCATTCAGAACACCCCTCGGTATCTTCTGCTACACAGTGATGCCTTTCGGTCTGAAGAATGCAGGTGCCACATACCAACGAGCGATGACCAAGATTTTCCAGAAACACCTCCGGAAAACGGTTAAATGCTACGTTGATGATCTAGTGGTAAAAAGCCGCAACAAAGAAGATCACATCAAAGACTTGAGGACGATGTTTGATCTCATGCGGAGTCATCAATTGAAGATGAATCCCACAAAATCCTTCCTCGGAATGTCCAGCGGAAAATTCCTTGGATTCGTCGTCACCACTAAGGGTATACACATCGACCCAGACAAGGTAAAGGCGATAAATGAATTGCAACCGCCGAAAAACCTAAGAGAACTCAGAGGATTGCAGGGACGTTTGGCTTACATCCGGAGATTCATTTCAAATCTTTCTGGGAAGTGCCAACCATTCTCTAAGTTAAACAAGAAGGGCGTGTCGTTTATTTGGGACGAGGCTTGTCAAAAAGCATTTGAAGATATCAAGGCATATCTGATGAATCCCCCTGTTCTTGTTGCACCAAAATCTGGTAAACCGTTCTTGATTTACATCAAGGCGATGAACCATTCGATAAGTGCTTTATTAGCACAAGACGATGATAATGGTCACGAACAGGCAGTCTATTATCTAAGTCGGACCTTGATAGGCGCCGAGTCTCGATACCCGATGATCGAGAAAGAATGTCTCGCACTGGTATTCGCAGTACAGAAGATGCGACACTACTTGGTTGGCCAGACAATTTATGTCATTGCTAATATTAATCCGGTACGGGTATTCATGACTCAACCAGGTTCGATGAACTGGCGGCTGGCTAAGTGGGCCCTCCTTTTGTCCCAGTACGACTTACACTTCAAACAGCAGAAGTCAGTCAAAGGACAGGCAATTTGTGATCTTTTGGCGGCAAGCCCAACAACAGATACGGTTGAAGTATACGATGACCTGACAGATGAAACCCACGAGGTTAATACCACGTCGCATCAACAAGTATGGCAGTTATACTTTGATGGTGCTTCGAGAGCAGTTAATAAGATAGTAGCCCCTGGATGTCCTAAAGTCACTTCCGGAGTTGGAGTTGTCCTAGTTTCCCCAGGGAAGCACGTGATGCCTCGAGCGTATTCGCTGACTAGACCATGCTCTAATAACGTAGCCGAGTACAACACGCTCCTTATTGGACTCAGTTTCGCCAAGGAGCTGGGGGTCGAATATGTCGAAGCTTTTGGGGACTCTCAATTGATAGTCAACTAAGTTCGCGGAGAGTATGAAGTCAGGAACCCAGATCTGATTCCGTACCACCAGGAGGCCATCAGAATGGCAGATTCTTTTGAAGAATTTTACATCGAATACATCCCGCGTCTTCAGAATGCTTATGCGGACGCGCTGGCAGCACTGGCAGTATCACTCGCACAGCCGCCCGAAACTGAAATGCTAGTCACAGTAAGATCACATCAACTCTGCATACCCATATACGATATGGAGATTGAAGAGGAGGATGATGAAAACGGAAACGCCAAAGAGGTGAACTCAACCCAAATCGGGCCTGAGTCCCGAGATTGGCGTTTTCCCATTATTGACTACGTCCACTATGGCATTCTGCCAGAGGATGTAAAAGAAAAAGAATCTATTCGCCAAAGAACGCCACGGTTCTTTTACAATACTGAGACTCGTACGTTATATCGCCGGGGGTATGATGATTTGCTTCTCCGATGCCTTTCGAACGAAGAGGCAAAAGAAGTTATTAAGGAAGCACACGAAGGAGAATGTGGTGCACATCAGCCTGGTCCCAAGCTATATGATCGAATCAGAAGAATGGGATATTATTGGCCAACAATGGTACGTGACGCAATCGAATACGCGCGAGAATGTCACGCTTGTCAAGTGCATGCAAATTATATGCACCAACCACCGGAGCGGTTACACACGTCAACCACTTCCTGGCCATTCGAGACATGGGGTATGGATATCGTCGGTCCCATCTTTCCACCTTCCGTCAAAGGTGATCGATTTATTCTCGCGATCACCGACTACTTTTCAAAGTGGGCTGAAGCTATTCCGCTTAAAGAAGTGAAGACGAACAACGTCATCAACTTCATCAAGCATCATGTTATATACCGACACGGCGTGCCGAGGCGGATCATTCATGACAACGGTCCGTAATTCATAAGCAATGCCTTTATCAGGTTCTGCGACAAATTCAAAATTGAAGATGTTTTGTCAACAGCTTATTATCCCGCTGCGAACGGTTTAGCTGAAGCTTTCAACAAGACGATCATCAAGATTTTGTCAAAACTCGTGAAAACCAACAAACGAGATTGGGATGATAAACTCGGCGAAGCACTCTGGGCTTATCGCACCACCATACGCACACCTACGGGAGCTACTCCGTATTCTCTGGTATACGGATGTGAGGCTGTGCTACCGTTGGAGATTCAAATCCCCTCCCTTCGGATCGCTCTCGCAACGGAGATGACAACCGAAGAGCGACATCAGAAGTGTCTCGAAGAACTCGAAAGGCTAGACGAAAGGCGTTTGGAAGCTCAACAACACATCGAGTTCTACCAAGCCAGGATATCCAGGGCCTTCGACAAAAGGGTTCGCCAAAGAAGCTTCAAAGAAGGAGACTTGGTCCTCGCTGCGTGACGACCGATAATCCTCACCTCCAAGAAGAAAGGTAAATTCGAACCTAAGTGGGAAGGACCGTTCGTAATAGACACGGTCTATTCAAACGGTGCTTATCGCTTAATCTCTTTAGAGGGTGTCAGGCAGTTAATGCCAATAAATGGGAAGTTCCTGAAGAAGTACTACCCCTAGTACATTCAGGACAACTCATTTATCGGGAAGTTCCTCGGAGAATATTATACTTAATATTCTAGAGGATAACCCGAATTTGTTTTCCACCATCAAAATCCCTCACTGATCACTTTCAATTGACAGTGAGTCCATAAAACAAAATGTTCTTCTGGCCCTCTTGATTCTTTCCATGAACAAAAGGTCCACTTTCAATTCGGAGTCCCCTTTCGATAAACGAAAGAACTCCCTTCCTTTTCACTTTGGTTAAACCTTCTCATGGTCATAACCAAAGTTGAAATTTCACTTCGATAAACGAAGTATTCATGTTTCGATCAGATAATTAATCCTATAAAAGGTAAGTTTATCTAGATCTTCCAGATTCTCGGAGTGGAGATCCCACTTTTAGTTTCCTTCTTGCACTGGAAATAGAATATAAAATTCTTCCTTTCCAGAATCAAGGAACAGAATATAAAATTCTTCCTTCCTTGCTTGGGGAATAGAATATAAAATTCTTCCTTCCCTACACCAACTCTCTTTCCAAAATTTACCAATTTAGGATTCATCCTAGGTATTTTATCCCGAAACCTAAGCAGGGATAAGTCTGCGCCTAACACGCGCTGCCGGTTTAGTCTTTTTCCGAAGAAGAAGACACCAGAGTTCGATTCTGGGGTATTTTATCTTGAAACCTGAGTAAAGATAAGTCTGCGCTTAACACGCGCTGCCGGTTAGTTCTTAACTGTTAAAGAGAACACTCGTCCACATATTCAACATTGTGGCAGGTTGTTATTAATAGCACCAAAATCCATACCTTACACGTATGGAGAATTTCATCCTGAATCCTAAGAAAGGATATGTCGACGTCTAATACACGTCGCCGATTTAATCTCTACCCGTGGAAAGAGACACCAGAGCCTGACTCTGGGGTATCGAGTCCCGAAGCCTAAGGGGGGATAAGCCAACGTCTAATACACGTTGCTGGTAGTCTATTCCCATAACAAAGACGAAGTCTACATATTCAAAGTTGTAGCACGAAGTCTAAGGGAGTTTATTCCTTTAGCGCAACGTCACACGCGGAACGGATTAAAACAATCCGTGTGTAAGCCCGACTCAAACGGTAGTCGGTAAGAGCACATCAAATCCGTTAAAGGCTGAGGATTTTCCAAAAATCCTAGGTCAACGTCTCATACACGTTGCTGTTTAGTCTTTTCACAGGAGAAAGACGAAGTCTACGTATTCAATATCGTAGCACTAAAAGAGTTAACTCTTTTAGCTTAACGTCACATGCGAGCGGATTTAAACAATTCGCATGCTAGCCCGACTCAAACGGTAGTCGGTAAAGGCTAATCAAATCCGTTGAAGGCTGGGGGTTAGCCAAAAATCCTAAAGCCAACACCTAACACGTGTCGCCGGGTAGCCTATTCCCGTAACAATGGCGAAGTCTATGTATTCGATATCATAGCACGAAGTCTCAGAGAATTCAATCTCTGAGCGCAACGTTACATGCGAGCGGATTTAAACAATTCGCATGCTAGCCCGACTCAAACGGTAGTCGGTAAAGGCATATCAAACCCGTTGATGGCTGAGGGTTTGCCAAAAATCCTATGAGTATTGTGGTCAATCATTTCAAACGGAATGACGAATCATAATAAAGATAAAAACAAAATCAGGCTTCACTAAAAGAGTCAAAAGTCAAATCACTCAGTAAATAAAATCAGACATCAAGCCCGTGGCTAAAAATCTGCTGACTGAACTTAGACAGCTTATCATCATAAGCTTGGCTGAGCTCAGCTCTAATGGACTCCTCAGTGGCGGTCGAAGTCTTCGCAATAGTCTCCTCTGTCTCGACCAGCTTCTGCTTCAAGGACTTCAACTCATCGGACAAAGCCGTGCAGGTCTGCTGGTCTTGTGCTTCTGTCATCTGAAGAATGCCAAAAGTCTCCTCTTCTTCGCGGAGTTCTCTTCTGAGCTGAGCTATTTTGGTCCCACAAGAAGTAATGGAAGAGCGAAGCTCGGCAAGTGAAGATAATCTGGTAGCAAGGCCAGTCTCAACTCGAGCCACCCGGTCTCGCTGCACCTGAACCTCAAGATCAGCAAGAAGCTGAGTCTCGCGCAATGACTGTAAACGGGTCTCCAGCTCAGCAGCAACGAAGGAAGAGACACCGGTATCCCGAAGCTCACGAAACATCTGAAGCTCGCGCTCTAAGCAGTCGAGATCGCCAACTATAGCCTCCGCCAAATCTGGATATCATGTTTCCCTTATCAAATTGATTCTGGAATTAAGGAGAGGTTTGAATTGGTGAAGTGAAAGTCCGCTGTGGAAGAGCTTGCCAATCATAGCCTTCACAAAGGAGAAGAAGGAGCGAACTTCTAGACAAATAACGATCTTGTCGGGATCGTCATCAGATAACAACTCCGTCACTAGGTCATGAAGACGAGAAGAACGCCCTGCACAAAAAGGAGAGAAGTCCGTTGAAAGTTTTAATGAGACAAAAGAATAGCACTCATCAATGAGTTGACTTATACCTTCTTCCCCTTAAGATACTGGGGGTGGTGAAGATGTAACAGCTGCAGATGTATCAACTGGTGGAGTTGGTCTCGCAGCTGGCTCAACAGGATCTTGCCCAACAAAAGCTCCTGTCGAATTCAAAATGAAATTCGCAGAGGCGTTATATTATAGCTGCACTGGTCAAAATTGGCTGGTCCTATAATCAACTTAGAAGGAGGCACATACCTTCAAAGGAACCATCCTCAGGATTGTTAGCGAAGGTGGGTTCGAAAAACGTATCCCCAGGTAACTGATCATCGAGCTGAGGAGAGCTATATAGGTAGTGCATCATAGGAGTGTCCGCAAGTAGGCTTCCCTCGTCGAAATCATCGATAGAGAACTCTGATAGAAAAGCATATAAGTGCCAAAAAAAGAAATGAAGAAACTACAACTAATGGAAATTAGTTACCTTTCATGGGTATATCAACCTCTTCATTTCCAGGATTCGTCTCCTGCAAGTTATCTGAAGGAGCAAGAAGTGGAGGACAGTTAGACGATACATAAATTTATTTGTGCATTATCTAAAGGAATACGTTGTCAGTGTTAGAGGTACCTTGATTCACGGGATCAGGCTCTACATTGACCTCCTCTCCAATGTCAGCAACCCCTGTAGGCCTCTCAACAGGGGGTAATGGGTCAGACTCATTGGGAGATGTAGGGATGGGATCAGGACTCATCTCATGCTCCTCACGCGCTCCTATATAGAGATGGAGAAATATAAGTCAATGTGCTGAATAACCAAGGGAATGGTTGTCAAGATAGACGTTACCTCCGTCACCAGCAGGATCGTCACCGGCCAGATCCATATCAGATGCTCGTGAAGCCACACGCGGCTTACGGGCTAATCTCTTCCGCCTAGCAATAGGGATCGAAGGTCTCGCCTAGGAAGGAGGACGGAACTCTTCATCCTGATCAACTGTGGTCCCTGAAACATCAAACCATAGTCAGTTTTAATACTTCTGGAAGATAGAAAGAAAAGATGAATCGCAAACCTCGCTCAGAAGAGTCATCATAATCTTCGGGATCTCCGCCTGAAGCCTCGTCTGTGGAATGGAATGTCCTCTGGCCTTCTTCATTAATCCTGCGAGTCTTGTTCCGTATTCTCTGTGCCCGATCATTCTTCCGAATCCGAAGGGAATCAAGCTGAGAAGCTTCCTCAGCCTCTATCTCTGCAATCGGCTTCACGGGAACAGTCTTAGTAGCTGCTAGTAACCACTTGCAGCTCAAGAAAGTGAGGCTCAACTGCCGGTCAATACTCGGGAGGCTGAACTTAGCACCGGTACAGCCAGTCACGGTCCACAACCATGCACGAAGACCGTCCACCAAACCACTATGGGTCCGAAGCTGCTGACGAGGATTCTCGATGTAGAGCTGATCGTAACCAAACTGGCGAGCAAATCGGCAGGGTAGATATGGCTCTATGAAGCACTAATTCCTCACCCGGAAAGTCAGATAGCCGGGCCTGATGTTCACCAGCCAATTGAAGCAGCCAATGTCTAAGTGAGTCCGATACTCTCTCGGCCTCTCATCGTCTATCAAGCACTCGCCGTAGCGTCCGGAGAACTGCGGAAAACAAGTGGAGAATGCCCAACACTTGTGGGCCTGCAGCTGCTGTCTGACATCAGAAAATCCGCGGCCTTCCCACCTACCATTCTCAAGCAACTGTAGCAGGAGAACAGAGTGGTCCGTGGCGCTCGGCACTGACATCATATCCGAGCGGTGAAGGACGAACCAGGCCATCAGATAGGCGTACGGAAGCTCCACCTTAAGCGTGGGAATCTGACCTGGCAAATCGTTCTCCTTCCGTGTGAACGCACTGAAAAGCTGTCGAAGTCCTCGGTGAATGTTAGCCACCATCACCGGAAGAAGTGAGAGTTCCTTCTTATAGGTGAGCTGAACTGCTGGGAAAAGTACCTCCAAGGGCAAGGCGTCGCCAGACTGGTATGGAACCACGCACTTCTTCAACCAGATAGCAAGAAAGCCGGCAAGAAGAGTCATCGGTCGAATCGGGGTGGTCGCATGCCATAAGAAAGATCTAAACCTGGTCTTCGCAGGGAAACCACCCTCAGGACTGCTGGTAGTGTAGGAGTGAGCGTCAATCTTCTTCAATAGACTGTTCACCTCTGAAGGAGTGAGTGGGGCCAACTCACAAATATCCTCACCAGAACTGTTCTCCAGGTTCTTGAACAAATAGTTCGCAAATTGTTTCAGACTCACAGAGGCCTTGGTCCTCTTAGCTAAAGGCTCAGACTGTGCCAGAGCAATGTGATAATGACAAGCGAGATCCCATAGAGTCTCATAGCGATCAGGCATGCGATCCTTCAACTGGTCCAATTCATGATTAGAGGGAAAGTACTCCTGGTATAGCATCTGTCCCATGGGCAAGCCAGAAATCCTGTGCATCTCGTGAAGAGCCAAGCCCAACTCCCCCTGCCGGGTCAGAAAAGTGTTCGAGTCTGGATTATATAGCTCGAACAAAGCACAGAAATATCTCAAACTGACAGGCAAGCCATACATGGTGGCACGAACGGCTGCATACAAACCGCAAGCGTGCAACTCCTCGCCCCATCGGCTCAAGACGTATGTCGTCATGCGACTCCACCAAGACCTGTCCGAAGAGTGGACCCAACCATAAATCCTGTGACGAGTCGCAGGCATCTCCCGTCCTAGGACAGCAAGGCGATTCCTCAAGGTCGAAGCAGTGGTGAGAAGCTCGTTACGAGGTGGTGCATCTAGTCCTAATACTCCGGGATGCAATCCGGTGATGTGACTCCTGCTCGAGCCAGGAGCTGCCTGATGGGTGATATAGCCGCAGTGGACGCTCTCATGATCCGTCGTCAAATGCCACGACATCTCCCGCGTTACGGCCTGACACCTGAGCTCAGTCAATGAGCGATGCCGAGGAATCTCTGGCAAGTATAAGAAGCCACTGCCAGTCTTATGAAGCCAATGTTCAACATCAATGAATACGGCTTCTGGGTCATCGACAGAATCGCCAAACAAGAAATCACTCTTCCGCAGAGGCTGAACGGAGCTAGCATCCTTCACGAAAGGAGCATCTGTAATCAGCTGGCGAATGGTTCGATGCCCACCTTCCCTCACCACCTGAGCAACCTCAGATGAAGTGTCCGAAGCAAACTGAGGAGTAGCTGGAATAGGGGAAGGATCGTCGGAGGTCGAGTAATGCTCGCCACGACGTCCACATACTGCATGGGATGAAAATGAGCCAGAAGGATACCCCACTGCAAAATAAACAATTAAACACTGGTTAGTCAATTATAAAAGGAAATTGAACTCATCTTACAAATAGCTAAGATAGAGTCATTGCCTTATAAAGGGTGAGACGATTTGGCCACATTGTGCGATCACAAAACAGGATATGTCGACAACATATCCCTGCCTTATAAAGCACAATGCAGCGTCAAATCGCCCCCTTTATTTTGAGATATGGTTTTGACCAAGCAAAACATATCTTTAAAGCGTCGATCCTCACCAAGGAGAATCAAGGCTCGTCCCGATTGCCTCGCCAAGGAGAACAACGTGGGGTAAAATGGACCAATTTGCAAATTTTCAAGAAAAGAGGGGTTAATTTGCAAAATTCCCAAATATGCCAAAAGCGTCGATCCTCACCAAGGAGAATCAAGGCTCTTCCCGATTGCCTCACCAAGGAGAACAACGTGGGGTAAAAAAGGAACCAATTTGTAAATTTACAAGAAAATAGGGACTAATTTGTAAATTTCCAAATACTGCCAAAAATAGCTCACCAGCATAAGAGGGAGGCGCGCCATCAGCCGACATAGCAGGGGAACGACCTCTCGAAGCACGCGACATGACAAGCTGCAAAATAAATTAAAAGAGATCAGATCTAGAAAAAAAGTTACTTTTTATCAGATCTACCCCCCCTGAAAGATTAACTCGAGGCATCGAATCACACCCTCAACCCTCACATGCGATCCCACAAATGCATAAATTGAATTGAGCATAAAAAAGATCATAATTGTGGAGGATTTACCTGAAGAAAGGCTCGAGATCCAATAAAGGTAAAGCCTTTTAAGAAACTTTCACCACGCGCTCGAGGGGCCTGAGAGGGATTTTAAAAATTGGTTTTTCGAGGGATTTCTCAGTCAAAGATCCAAAGGAAAACTAGATTTAAGACAAAGATCGAGTTTTGAGGGAGAACAAGTGCTCAAGAGAAAAGAAAAAAATAAAAAAAACAAGGGGGGGGGGGTTCGGCCGGCCCTAGGAGGAAAAGAAAAGAGAAAAAAGAGAAAAAAAAAGAGACCCCTTTTATAGGGTGGGCCTAATTGAACCGGACCGGACCAAGTTGAACCGGACCGGACCAGTCCAAATCAGTCCAAATGGGGTTGAATCGAGCATCGAAACGACTTCAAAACAACTGAGGGTCCCATCCTTGGTTTATTCCTGTCTCTCCCACACATTCGGAAGGAGCGGAAGAAATTTTTTGAGCCAAATTACTGCCTTTTTTGGCTCATTTTCAAGCCGGTTCAGCTTATTTTGAGCACGGAATTACTCCAATAAGGTATACGAGTATAAACTATTCCCTATTTTTTATTGAGAAGTTCCTGGAGAATATTCTTCTAAAAATATTCTTAAGGATAACTCAATAACACGACGCCGGACAACGCGTCTCAAAAGAAGATTCAACGCCGACAATCGAACGAAAGTTGCACGTCGAACCAACCGACAAAAGCTAAAGATTGGAAAATCAGGAATCGACTTCAAGTTCAAATTCCAACGACGGTCAGACAATAAATGCAGCACCGGAATCCTTACAAGCATTCGACAAAGCACCGAATAGCCTGAAGGAGCGAAGGAATACAGAACGAAAATCGTTCCAGGTCCCGTTACACCGACAAAGGGTAGGGACAATCATATCCAAAATATTCCAGACTCCCCTATAAAAGAATGAGGCTGGAACATTTTGGAGGGGGTATCTGTAGGCGTATAAAATTGCCTATAGGTCCCTTAGCTTAGCGCGATGATTCGACAAATCAACGGACATTCGAGCGACAAGGCGACGAGGCACGCAAACAACGGAATACGTTCGCGTGCGGGACCAAACCAACGGTTCGGAAAGTTAACGAGTCGTCCAACAACAAAACGGACTTGAACTCAAACACCGAAGCGGAGCTACTGCCAAATGAAGATTCGGGCAATCGAATCAAGACCCGAACTAATCAACGAAAGTTCGAGGCGACGAGGCACGCAAGCAACGGGACACGTTCGCACGTGGAATCAAACCAATGTTTTGGGGAATCACCGAGTCATCTAAACAAGAGCGAACTCGGTGATATAACGATCGAATCAAGATCAATCTCGGACTCGAGCTCAGAAACGGATTAACTGCCATATTTGGAATCAAGTCAATGAGTCGATTCCAGAAACCGAATCAAACCCGAACGACGGAGAACCAGAAACACCGGAAAACAACGAAACGAACCAACACCCGGGAACTCGGCCGAAGCCGAGCTAACCCGGGGTGGCTCGGCCCAAGCCAAGCCACCCCAGGGTGGCTCGGTGGCCGAGCCACCCAGGGGTGGCTAGGCTCAGAACTGTGCGCGGGCACAGTTCTGAGTGCCTATAAATAGGCCATGTGTTCGTTCATTTGAGAAGACTTTTGGTTGAACTTCTAAAGAGCCGAAACTCTGCCGGATTGTCATCTCAACTCGGAATTGCAAAGGCTTGAAGCTTGGACCCTCGGATTCAGTTTTTGGCGAGCACCCGCGACACACAAGGCAGGAGTTCGAAGAAGCTAATCCTCAGATCTACATCGTTCT
>BQKN01001086.1:66266-76274 GCA_022839385.1 Asparagus kiusianus | reverse complement strand
TTGACCGATTTAAAGATCTTCTCATCCAATGTCCTCATCACGGTTTAAAAAAATGGCGATTGTGCTAAATAATATATGAGGGATTAGATTATTCTGCAAAAACTTCCTTAGAATCAATGTGCCACGGGGATTTTATGAGGAAAAACGCTGATGAAGCGTGTGAGTTTTTAGAGAGTCTTTCTGAAAAAACAATGCAATGGGAACACTGTGATGATAGGGTTTCATCAGTTCCCCATTCTAAATCTAGTGGTCTTTCCTTGGAGTCAAACATTGCTTCTGAAGCGAAGATGGCGACAATTCTGCGGAGGTTAGAAGCCTTAGAAATTAAGGAACGAGCTCCAGCTCCACTCAATCATGTTTCTTTTCCAGGATGTCACAATTGTCAGTCTTCTACCCATGTTTCAGAGGAATGCCCTCTCCTAGGAAACAACAACGCATTAGAACAGATGAACATTGTATTACAGCACCCTAGAAATGATCCATTTTCTCCAACCTATAATCCAGGTTGGAGAAATCATCCCAACTTTGCATGGAATCAAGGAAATTCTCCCGGAACTCAAATCTTCACTCCCGCTTCGACCCAACATTTTCCTAGGGGAAATACAGTTCCGTTCAATTCTCATTCACAATTTCAACAACCCAATATGCCGTATCAAAATCAGTCTCCTCTTCATCAAGCTGTAATTCAGACTCCTCACAATCCAGATTAGGATAAGCGTCTCAATGTCTTGGAAATGGGTTTATAAACCATAATTAAGGCCTCTACTCAAACCACGAATATGTTGACTCAAACGTCTAGCACGCTGAATTCCTTCATGCAATCAATCGGACAAATGCTCAACTCCAACACTCAAGCTATAGCTAGATTAGAATCCCAACTTGGTCAACTAGCTAGTACCGTGAGTGAAAAGAGAGAAAGGAAAATTTCCGAGTCAACCCGTGGTCAACCCTAAGAACACAGGATGTAGTTCATCCTATGAAGCCCAAGTGAATGCAATCCATTCACTTCGGTTAGGTAGACAGGTCGATAATCAAGTGAGAACTCATCCAAGTCAAACTCTTGATCCTGTACAAATTCCTTCTCCTTCTGATGAATCTATTCAACAAGCACTCCCCTCAGATGACCAAGAACCTGAACCCGAACCTGAGCCTGCTTTTGATAGATTTAGACCGGTTGCTCCCTTTCCAGATAGACTCAGGTCTAGGAAACACTCTCCTCAGGAGGAGAAGATCCTAGAAACATTCAAGCAGGTTAAGGTCAACATATATTCCTCTCTTAGATGTAATTGAACAAATTCCAGCTTATGCTAAATTTTTAAAAGAATTATGCACTAAGAAGAGGAGAATAAATGTTCCAAAGAAAGTCTTTTTAGCCGCCAATATCAGTGAAATGCTATCAAATCCCATACCATTGAAACGTAAAGATCCAGATTCCCCCATCATTTCATGTATCATTGGTAATACTCACATTGATAAGGCGCTTTTAGACTTAGGGGCCAGTGTCAATTTGCTTCCATATTCTGTCTACCAGCAATTGGGTCTAGGTGTGCTGAACCCAACCAAATGCACATTATAGTTAGCTGATAGATCTGTTAAGGTCCCTATGGGTGAGTTAGAGGATGTTCTGATTAAGGTTGGAGACTTTATTTTTTCAGTAGATTTTGTAGTCTTGGAAACACAACATGTTTCCAATCCCAAAGGACAGACACCTGTCATCTTAGGACGACCGTTCTTAGCCACTTCTAATGCTCTCATCAACTGTAGAACTGGTCAAATGAAGCTGTCATTTGGAAATTTGACTGCTGATCTTAATATTTTTAATCTAGGGGACCAACCAAATAATCAGCCTCTAGAAATAAACTACATTCAGGAAAGATCAGAAGAAGAAGAAGAAGAGTCTGATTTGAGTTTTGAGAAAATTTTTGATGAAGAGTTAGAGTTTTTAGAAGAAGCAGGTCAGGTCCTTGAGAATAATAAAACTGTGTTAAACATTTGCTGCTTTGAATTAAATTTTGAAGAACTCTTTCTTGATGAACTTAGATTCCTAGAGAATAATCAACAACCAAATTTTCAGAACTTCACAGAAGAATTGGTTGTTAGAAAACAAAACTTCACAGTACAAGAGTCTAAGTTCATTAAGAAATACAAAATGCATGACACCAATAATATCTACCTTACTTTGTTGCAAGAATTACTGAACACCCCGTAATGCTTGGAAATTCACATTATTAATTATATCATTCTGAATTTGTTTAAAATCCGGGAAAGAATTTTTAACAGTAAGATAGGATTCAATGTAGAACAGGAACTCTTCATGTTGAATACTTCATTCTACATTGTTTATTTTGTTTATTTCAGAATAATAAAAAGAATCTATTCTTCTCTCATGTGAGAGTTTCTTATTCAGTTTTCAAAAAAAAAGAAAAGAAAAAAAAAGAAAAAAAAGAAAAAAAAAGAAGAATAAATTGTTTTCATCCTCCTCAGACCAAAGGTAATTGCATATTTTTATCAGCGGACCAAATGTAAGTGCTTCACTTCTTATCTGCTTTACTTTATACATCATAGAGTTTGCAATGAGGACAATGTAAAATTTAGGTTTGGGGGTGAGAATTAGTTATTTTTTTCTCTTTATTTTACATTTTTAGTTACATTTTTTTTTTCTTTCCCTTTTTCTTTTTTTTTAAAATATTTATAAAAATATCGTCACTTGCCAAATTTATAAAGTTATGTAATAATTAATTTATTTGATAAATTTGAAATTTTCTAATCCCTAGTTGGTTATTTACTTAAGTTTACTTTTTATGATAACTCTAAATAAATTTCTTAAGAAATAATTTTCAAAGTAGTATACTTTACTTAAGCCTTGACTTGGACTTTTATTTAAAATAATGAAATTTTTACATGCCTAACTTAGAGTTGAAAATAATTTTTCAAAGTGTCTTGATTTACATATTTTTCAAAATATATATACATATACAAAAAAAAAATTTGCAAAAGAAGAGTGCGAAAAATGGGCACCAAAAAGGAAAAAAAACTCTTGAATTCGAGGTGATTCTATCTTATAAAGCCTAAGTTGACCGATTAATTAAGCTCAAAGAGTATTTCCATACTTAATGATCTAAGCCCATTTGGGTTGGGATTCATTGGCCCAAAACTCGTTAAATGGTCACTTAGAAAGCCCGTTAAAGTAGAAAAAATCACCAAGAAAGAAAGAGTTAAAAAAACTAATAAATGTTTTATAATTGTATATATGGTCTTGAAAAATATTTTAAATCAAGCAACTTGAAAATTATTTAAAACAAAGAGTTAGCATGTTCTTTTCAAAACTTTTAAATTAAATTTCTAAGTCTGGCTTGGTTTTGTATTGCTACAATGAGAAGATTTTCTTAAAAATATACTTTAGAGTTATATATAAAAATGTTTTCTTGAGTGATAACTGGCTCCAATTAGATTATCTAAAAGTTATTAAGTGAATTTAGTTATATACTGACTTCTTTAATTTGGCAAGTTGATCGAATTTTGTGGGTATATTCACTGCAAACCCTCACGAGACTACAACTCGTCCATTAGGGTAACCTAGGGGTTTAAAGGCTTGTTATATATGCTAAATACAATCGCGATTCCTGCGAAAGTGAGTTAGTATTTTCTTTTTATTTTCTTTACTAGAGGACTAGCAAAAGTTTAGGTGTGGGGGTATTTAATAATCATATTTTTATTACAATTTTATATCCTCATTATCTATTTTACATGAATAAATATACCATTAATAATTGTTGTTAGCTTAGTTTGCACATAAATGAATGAAATTATAAATAAATAATATTAAATGTAAAAACCTCTTAAAAATCTCTTTTCTCTATTTTGCAGCATTTTAGAAGCCCATGATTGAAATGTTGGAAGCCCATCAAGCAAATGATGGCCCAAAGGAAAAAGAAAAAGAAACAAATCTCATTCTTAATCCATCTTGCATTATGTTCAAGAAGAAGCCACAAAATCAAAGAGAAGCTCATGAAGATTAAGCCCAAAAGTCAAAATTCATTATCAAATATCAAATGGGCCGGTTGTTGCAGCAAGATAATGATATTTTCATCATGGGCCGGACTTTCATGAGCAAATATCAAACGTCAAATGATCTTAATTGACCTTTTAACAGACTTGATTTTTTCAAATGGAAACCGGACTTGAACTTGATGGCTGCAGTTGAATTTTTGAATATTTGAAGCTTGAAGGCCCTAAGATGTGATCAAGATCGGACATGCTACTGAATTGGGCCGAATTTTTATTTTTCTATTTTGAAAATCATTTTAATGAATGGGCCGGACTTGCAATGTTTATTTTCTTCTTGGAAAATCAAATGAAGATTGGGCCTTGGAAAATCAAATGAAGATTGGGCTAGAGAAGAATAAAAAGCAAATTCAAAGGTGGAGATTGTTGCTTGGGGCTCAAGACAAATCTAATGGCTCATATTCATTGAAGATTACTATAAATAGGGGTAGAGAGTGAGGGGTTAAGGGTGTGAAAAATTTTATAAACTCCTTTTGGAGAGGAGTGCTACTCTTAATTGAGAAGGCCTTCCAAAATTATAATTTTTTGTTGCAATTAATAATAATAATTTTTTCACCACTTTAAATTTTTCTCTTCTTCTTTTTGTTGGTTGATGAAGATGAAGATGAAGATGGAGAATTATTTGAAGGTTTGTATTTCTTTTCTTTTTCTCTTTTATTACTTATTAGTTTAGATTTATTTTATGCTTGTAGTTAGATTTTATTTTCTTGTTAAATAGCCAAGAGGCTAGAACCCTCTTGCCTTAGATTTATTTCATGCTTATAGAGTAGATTTATTTTCTTGCAATTAATTCTTGTAATTTTATTTTGTAGTTTAGATTTTGCAATTTATTTTGTAATTAGATTTTAATTTCTTATACTATTCACCTTGAGGCTAGAACCCTCTTGGGTTTAGTTTTTCTTTTTGTTTATTTTTATTTTGTTTGATTCGCCTTTAGGCTAGAACCCTCTAGGGAATCACCATTTTCTAAGAAGTGTGTTCAATTTTAGATTACCCATATCTAGAATTGAATCCACCATCTTTAATTTCTTGTATTTTCTTTTATTCTAGAATTTTGTTCTTCATTCTTGATTTATCACATGCGGTCAGATTTATGCCGCATCAGCGATGGTATTTACGAGGTCAGATTTATCACCATTTTTCTCTTCTTTTAATTTCTTGCATTTTTATTTATGCCGCATCAACGATGGTATTTACGAGGTCAGATTTATCACATGCGGTGAGCATGATCTCGAGATACATGCACGATCTAGAAGTGGATCATTGGGACACCGTGAGATGGATTTTGAGGTACATTCGGTGTATGCTCAATGTTGGTTTGGTTTATGAGCGGGACACTAGAGGTGGGCAGTTATGCATTGGCTATGTTGATTCGAATTATGCTAGAGATTTGAATAAGCACCGGTCTATGACGGGATATGTGTTTACTTTGACCCGTGCGCTAGTGTATTGGAGATGCACCTTGCAGTCTACGGTAGCTTTGTCTACGACAGAGACAGAGTATATGACAATTACGGAGGCTGTTAAGGAGGTGATTTGGTTTCGAGGACTTTTGCAGAAAATTGGTATATCGTAAAGGTCCATCACTATTCATTGTGAAGCATGAGTGCTATCTATTTGGCGAAGAATCAGGTGTTTCATGCGAGGACGAAGCACATTGATGTTCGTTATTACTTCATTCAGGATGTTCTTGAAGATGGAGATGTGGAGATAGTGAAAGTCCACACGAAGGATAATCTGGCGGATATGCTCACAAAGGTTGTTCCGAGTAATAAGTTTAATTATTGTCGAAACTTGTTACACATTCATTATTGTTGAGGCCGTTGGCGACCATTTGGCAGAACTACGATTAGCTTGATCCCGGTCAGAGGGTACGTAGGCAACCATGATATAATGGTGCAGCTGGTTTGATCTGGTTGGTGTTCGTAGTGTTCTTAAAATTTGAGGTTTATCAAATGATGAACGAGGTGGAGAATTGAAGAAGAACTGACTTGCTGAAGATCGGAGCTCGACGACGATGACTGCGGGTCTGGCGAGGAAGCTCGCCTGCTAGTGTCGAGGCGAGGATGAGCTCGCCTGTCACCCCCACTCCCCCCTACCTCACCTGATGATGCAGATCTGACGAGGAAGCTTGCCTGGAGGCAAGGTCGAGCTCGCCTGTCGCCAGTGGATGGAAACCAGCTGTCTTCGGCTGGCATGGGGCTCGCCTGCAGTAGTGGATGCCAGCTAGAGGAGAAGCTCACCCTTGGGTTTCCCTATAAAAGGGAAACCCTTGTTCACGAGCGAATAGAGTGAGCAGAGAGAGTTTGTCAAGCTTGGCGGCGGCATCTCTTTTCCATTGCGATCTTGAGCTTCAATTTGTTTTTCTCTCTGTTATTAAAGAGGGGAATTAAATAGGGTGCTGTGATTAAAGAGGGGAAGTTGAGTTATCAAGTGAGAAGAGATTGAACAGTGTTTTAAGTTAAAAACACTGTTATTGTTTTGAGAGATTTGAAAGTTTGTAATTTTTTGTGATTAAATAAGAAATTATTTGTGCCGCTCCCGTGGACGTAGGCAAATTGCCGAACCACGAAAAATATCAGTGTTTGTGATTGGCTTGTCTTATTTAGATTGGATTGCACTCGTGTTAGGTTTGGTTAATCTTCTCTCGTGCTTTTCAGACGCGTTCGTTCGGTGTGCGAGCACGCTTCCGCAAGGCGCGTAACAGTTTTGAGCACAGATATCTCAAGATTCTCCTAGGTTAACTAGTCCTTCGGAAGAAAAAGTGTGCATAAATTTGTCTATTTCCTTTCTCAAAGAATGTCCAGATTTTAACAATAAAATGCAACAAATTCATCCACTCAATCACTTTGCAGTTAGTTAGGCTTCGTCACTACTGCTTATGTGAACACGCCTTGAACACAAATTTGTGTCGTGTTTAGAGTTATGATATTTTAACATGATCCTCCTGTTTTTACTTTATTTTTCTATTTGGGGGTTATTGGTTGGGACAAATTGGGGACAAGGGGGAAGAGTGTTCCAATGAAACAATTTTACCCCTTTGGGATATTTTGAATGAGGTAAGTGGGATAAAGTGAGATAATGGGATAATTTCAGCATTTGATTTGATAATTCATATGGGATAATTAATGATGTGGCTCGTTATTAAAATATAATTTTATCTATTAATTACTTCTAAATTAACATATCCAATTGGTTTAGTATATTATTTAGTATATTATTATAATATAAATATTATTTTACTTTATATTAAAATATAATATATTGTACTATACTTACAAATTACTATTATTAATTATTATATTGTATTATATTATATTGTATTATATTATATTATATTAGCATGCTATACTATATATAATAATTAATATAATATAATATCAATATATTTAAAATAATATTTTAATAATATAATATTTAATATAATATATTATTTTATTTATACAAAAATATAATATGTTATACAATAATTACTTATTAACATTATATTAGTATGCTACGTTATATAATAATTGATATAATATATGAATAATATATTTAATATAATATTTTAATAATATATTATTTAATTTAATATATTATAATATAGTATCATAGGATAGAATGTACTTTATAAAATATTATAATATTTTACTCTATTCAATGTAATATTTTTTAAAATATTATATTAAAATTAAAATAATATATATATAACATGATAATTACAATAATATATATTAATAGGTATCATGTTATAGTATAATATATTATATTATTTCAAACTATATATAGTATTATATTATATTATATCATTATATTATACCATTATATTATATCATTATATTTTACTAATATTAGTAAATATTTTACTAATATTAGTAATTAATATGTGTTATTAAATTATGTTATTAAAATATTAATATATGTTATATTTTATATATCATATCATATATTTATAATTTAGCATGTATTAGTTAAGTAATACCAAAATATTTTAAAATTATCTTAATTATCTTCAAACTGGAACAACATTGTTCCAATATGGATGATGGGGTAAATTTGGGGTAATTATGAGGAAGAGGTGGAGGAGATCTTTTTATAGTTGGTGTAATTTAGGGTAAAGTAGAGTATTTGTCCCCCAATTACTCCAACAAACTAATAACACCACAAAGTTGACTCCAATTCCAATTACCCCAATGAATAATACCAAAAATTGATGTTCCAAAAATTATCTCATTATCCCCCAAATTACACCAATGAATAACGCCCCCCCTAGGGTGCTATGAAGGTTGTAGGCTATGAGTGAAGAGAATATTCATGTTCAGGCATCAAACCGTAAAGATATCGAGAGAGCGGGTCCCCTTGTTGAAGAGCTCATTTACTATTATAAATATGTTATTCTTGGTATATAGTACTGATAAGGACGGACGAGGTGGAAGATGGGGAGAACAGTGATCTGTTCACTCCATCTTGTACCAAAGCTTCGCGCGTTTGAGCGTTTCAAAAAGAAAAGGCATCCAGCTTAGGGCCTGTTTGTTTGCACGGAAGTAATTGTGAAGTAGCTAAAGTAAAAGAAGTAGAGGCTACTTCTGCTACTTCCAAGCAAAAAAGTGTGTTTGGTTCTCTGAAAAATTACTTCCAATATTTCCCTAAATGTTTATGTGGCGCCTACGTGTCATCCTTACTTCCAAAATATTTTTCCAATCCTCAATACTCAGAAGTAGCTCGGAAGTAGTTGAAATGCATATTAATTACGACATAAATAATTTTTTTTATTAATATTTCCTTTATTAGTTACTTCTAACAACTTTTCATTGATAAAATTACTTCCTAATAATATTTCCAAATGTTATCCAAACAAAAATAAATAAATGAAGAGGAAGAAGTTATACTTTCATTACTTCTAAAAATATATGAAACAAACAAAAAAAAATGCTATTTCCACTACTTCCTATTTCATAGCTTTGAAAATTACTTCTATAATCTACTTCTTAATTCTAATACTTCTTGTAGGCATCGAGCCTATAGGTCTCCACGAACAGCTCAGTGTTAAGGAACGACAATGAACATCACTATCTGGTTCACAGGAGTTCGATTGACGTCGGTGAACGCTTGAAGTGAATCGACGAACTATGTGAGCTGACAGAATTTCGGAATAACGAAGGCACATGCTAATCGAGAGCCCCGTGATGTTTACAAAAGGAACAACGCCCTTCGTGTCTCGTTCATTCTACAGATAATCCAACCATTGGAGCTGATAGAACTCTCCGTCAGATTTCCAACACAATTGTAATCACTCTAATCCGAGTTCAGACGAAGAAATTACAGCGAAAACGGTCAAACGGGCATTGAAAACGTCTCAAAGCTGAACTGAGGCACCTATGGTGTCTCGGCCAAGTTGAGACACCCCAAGGGTGTCTTGGCCAAGCCAAGACACCCCAGGGGTGTCTCGGCTTGGCTGTCTCGCCAAGGGTGTCTCGGATTTTGAGAGACACCCCAGGGTGTCTCCAAGGCGGATTTGGGCCCTTTAAGTGGTTTTAACCGCTCCGCAACCCCTCAAGCCTATAAATACAAGCCTTAGGCCTCATTTTTTCAGATCTGGAGTTTTTGTGCCTAGGCGAAGCCCTGCCGGATTGAAGACTGAAGGTGCACAAATTTCAGGGAGGAGGAGGAGAGATCGGATCTAGTTCTTCAACGCAAGAGAGAGATTCGTCAGATCTACATCACCCGTACCTAATCCTTAGGATTACCCCGTTGTGGTAATTCTAAGAAGAGCAAATATCTCGCTTTTATCGAGATAGGCGCTTCAGTTTTCTCGATCCCTTCGCGGATAGACGAAGCTCTGCCCAATTTTTCAGCAATCAGATCTGATCGACGGTGGTCTACGGATAAACCCCGGCACAGGTAAAGATCCCACGCAAGCAGAAGACCGATAAACGATCTCTGCGTTTGTTTGACAAAGTT
>BQKN01001086.1:54705-66256 GCA_022839385.1 Asparagus kiusianus | reverse complement strand
TATTCGAGTTTATTGTAACGACTAAAGTTGTAATAGATTCGATAGCATTGAAGACAACAACTTTCACCGCAAACACTTCTATTATCCAAACGGGCCCTTAGTGAATAGAGTTTTGATAGGAGCTTGAGAGGCGCTAGCTAATGATTTTCTTAACACAAGAAACATTGTTTAAGTACTCGGTGATTATTAATAGAAGCCGATTGGATGTCGCCATTCAAGAAGTGGATTTTCTGGGTGGAGTACTCCAATTTTTGAGTGGCACTAGGGGCACATCTCCAACCACAACGTACTCCAACCACATACCCTCTACAATGCACCGACCCCCCATGGGATTTTAAAAATTAAAAATCTCATGTGGGGTCCGGTGCACTGTAGCAAATGAGAGAGATGGTGTGGTTGGAGTTGTGGTTGGGGGTGTGCCCCTATCATTTTCCTAAAAAGAAGTTTGGTAATCATCTTGAAGCAATCATTGTGAATGCCTATCGCATGGGAATAATGAAATGAGGGTGCTCCTCCTTCTTTTTTCGCAGTAAGGGGCTGTTTGGATGCCTTTAGGAAATTAGAGTTTTTATGACACAAAATATAAAGTGGTTATCCACCTCACCACTTTCTATTCGAGTGTTTACATTGTTTGGTTAAGAATCTTTGTGAATCCTAAAATAATAGTATTACATTGTTTGGATAGTATAATGTAAACTAGAGTATTTATGACATAAAATGGAAAGTGGTTATCCACCTCACCACTTTCTACAAGGTTTTGACTTTTTTATTATTTTTTTGGACACATTTATGATATTGTGTAAGCTTTCCAACAAAATCACTCCTAATTTTGGTGATTTTGCTTTCGGTGACACCTCATCAAAATGTGTAAGCTTTTCATGTAAAAGAGAATTTAAACAAACAATGTAAAGTGATGAAAGCTGACATTGGGACCCATTTTTTTACGCTTTCCATCATTTTACATGGTAAAAACATACAACCAAACAGCCCCTAAAGGAGATGAGAATAGAATCCAACATAAAAACAAAACCTGCTATATCGCGCATGATGCTTGCTGCCATATATTTGTTGTTTTATTTATGTGCGCTTTTTCAGAATTTATTTTTGCGCCTTGTCCATACGATGAGAAACTAACTAATGTGCCGGATTTATTGTGGATATTTGGCGGGTCAAAAAGAGGAATCGGATCAACACACTTGACCCCAAACCCGGGCTTTGCAACGACACAAGAATCCTAGCAAGGTATCAACTGAATGCAGATGATAATTAAGACTCTATATATAACATGATTATTTGGAAAGATTGATTGATTTGGGGCGACAACACCCTGTAAATTAAGTTGCATCAGGTTCACATCTGCACGCAGGACCAGATCGCTGCAAATATCATCAAACCCCGCGTTTACCCAAAAGAAACATAAGAGTTTATTTTTGCCATGCAAATACAATAACAAACCAAGAAGCGACAGTAAAACTTCCATAAACCAATGAATTAACTATCCATGAAAAACCATAGCGTTTACCCAAAAGAAACATAGATTTTTATTTTTACCATGCAAATACTATGACAACCAACAAGCCACAATCTTTTCCGTAAGACGGTAATGTTGGATTTAATCTAATAAATCAATTGTGGGCACATATGATTAATCATTGTGTATTGCTATCTTTTAGGATAACCCACTAAAGTGATCAATTAAGTTGGGTTAATTGGGTATTTAAATAAGTCATGGGGTTATATGTGCAGATACCGGGTTGTAATTGTAATTTGTTGAGGGGCCAAATTGCAAAAGTACAACACCTATAAATAAGGGGTTATGGTCCCTAATCTAGGGTTACTTCTCTAATCTCTTCAACCCCATCTATAAGAGAAATTCGGCCAAGAGAGAAACCCTAAGGTTAGAAGATCATCAAAACCCAAATCAAGATTTCTACTATGGATTCAGGTATAAGCTTCCGTTCTTATGATTTTTGTTTAATCTCTTTGAATTAATCATGGCTATATGGTTTTAAGATCTCAAGTTTTAGATCTAACAAGTGGTATCAGAGCCTCCTTGATTTGTTCTAAGAGATTAAGATTAAAATTGGGTTTTTTGATCTTAAAAATTTTTGTTTTTGATTGAGATCTGTTCTCGGATGAACAGTATTTTGTTCGGATGAACAGTGTTTTTGAAAAAATTCGGATAAACAGTGTTTCGAAAATTTTCGGATGAACAGTAACTGAAAAATCGCCGGTGAACAGTAACTTTTGGGAATTTTTTGGATTTTTCTTTGATTTTTCCTTCAATTTTTTCCAAATCTGGATCTGTTTTGAAAATAAAAATCAAAGATTTTTCTTTTTGGTTTGTCGGCGGAGGTTTCAGATTGAAACCCTAAGGCTCGTGCGATTAATCGTGGCGAGGCTTGAAATTTTCAAACGAACTCTGCGTTCGTTCTCAAGTTGAACCCTGCGTTCATTTTCAGACGAATTCTGCGTTCGTTCTCAAGTCGAACATTGCGTTCGTGCTCAGGTTGAACATTGCGTTCATTTTCAAACGAACTTTGCGTTCGTTCTCAAGTCGAACATTGCGTTCGTTCTCAAGTTGAACCCTGCGTTCATTTTCAGACGAATTCTGCGTTCGTTCTCAAGTCGATCATTGCGTTCGTGCTCAGGTTGAACATTGCGTTCATTTTCAAACGAACTTTGCGTTCGTTCTCAAGTCGAACATTGCGTTCGTGCTCAGGTTGAACATTGCGTTCATTTTCAGACGAACTCTGCGTTCGTTCTCAAGTTGAACCCTGCGTTCATTTTCAGATGAACTCTGCGTTCGTTCTCAAGTTGAACCCTGCGTTCATTTTCAGACGAACTCTGCGTTCGTTCTCAAGTTGAACCCTGTGTTCATTTTCAGACGAACTCTGCGTTCGTTCTCAAGTTGAACCCTGCGTTCATTTTCAGACGAACTCTGCGTTCGTTCTCAAGTTGAACCCTGCGTTCATTTTCAGACGAACTCTACGTTCGTTCTCAAGTTGAACCCTGCGTTCATTTTCAGACGAACTCTGCGTTCGTTCTCAAGTTGAACCCTGCGTTCATTTTCAGACGAACCTCGCGTTCACTATGGTTAAGCCTCAGCTTTTCATGGGTCCACTTTGGTATACTTAATTTATTCAATTAAGTTATGGGCCCTAATTAAGCTGTGAGACCCTAATTAAGTTTTTGGAAATTCAATTGATTTAATTCGGTTTTTTAATCAATTATTTAATTCAAATATTATGACACTAAGGTATTAAGGTTGTCTCTCACTCCAATTGATTAATTGAAACAAGAAGTTGCCAAAGTAACCTCTCTTGTGTAAATTGTTCATGAGGAATGTGAGATGTTTGTGTGTATACTTTCGTGTAAATATTTAATCGGCCCAAAGGAAGGTTAATATTTATTTAGACTGTATACACATCTGTGATGATAAGCGTGTGACAATTATAAGGTTTATATGTGAATAATGAATCGATCCAAAGATAGTTTCATTATTTGACATGAGTTATTGTCAATGTTTGATCATTACAACAAGGTATCACTTACAAGTTAATATTACTGTCCAAAGACTTGATATTAATGTTGTGCCCGATATCTTGGATGGGGATTGTCATTATTTGAATTTTATTGATTATGGTTATTGATGTGAGCATCTTTTGTTTTATTTCAGCTAATGCATCTGCTGCAACAATTTCTGCCAACATCAACTCAATTCCCATGCTAAATGGGACAAACTTCAAGGTTTGGAAAGAGAATATATTAATTGTTCTTGGCTGCATGGATCTTGACTATGCATTAAGAACTGAACAACCCCAACCTCTCAATGCGGATAGCACTCCTGATGCAAAGAAGGAGCATGAGAAGTGGGAGCGTTCAAATCGCATGAGTCTTATGATCATTAAGCGCGGCGTTCCGGAAGCCTTCAGGGGCATAGAATCCGAAGGGATTACTAAGGCTAAAGATTTCATTGCCGAAATTGAGAAGCGTTTTGCGAAAAACGATAAGGTAGAAACAAGCACGCTTTTAGCTCGCTTGATTTCGATGAAGTATAAGGGCAAAGGAAACATCAGGGAGTACATTATGGAAATGTCTCATATTGCTTCAAAACTTAAGGCACTTAAACTCGATCTTTGTGATGAGTTATTAGTGCATCTGGTTCTGTTGTCTCTTCCTGCACAGTTTAATCAATTTAAGGTCAGTTATAACTGTCAAAAGGAGAAATGGACTCTAAATGAGCTCATTTCATACTGTGTGCAAGAAGAAGACAGGTTGAAGCAAGATAAGACAGAAAGTGCTCATTTGGCCTATGCCTCTAAGGATAAGGGCAAGAAAAGGAAGAATGATAAGGAAGCTGCTAAGGGTCCAGTTGAGAAGAGACAACATAAGGATAATCAGGGTTGTTTCTTCTGTAAGAAGCCTGGACATGTAAAGAAGGACTGTACAAAATATCACGCCTGGCGTGATAATAAGGGTACGTTCCTTACTTTGGTCTGTTCTGAGGTTAATTTAGCTTCAGTACCTAGAAACACTTGGTGGTTAGATTCTGGTGCTACTACTCACATAAGTGTTTCTATGCAGGGTTGCCTGACCTACCGAAAGTCAAGTGATGTTGAAAGACACATCTTTGTGGGCGACGGTCAATCAGTAGATGTGGAAGCAATTGGGCATTTTAGGTTGCTATTAGGAACTGGTTCTTATTTGGATTTAAAAGATACTTTTGTAGTACCGTCTTTTAGACGGAATTTGATTTCAGTTTCTGTATTGGACAAATCAGGTTATTCTTGTTCATTTGGAAACAATCAATTCAGTTTATCTTTTAATTCAAATGTTGTGGGAACTGGTTATTTAAGTACTTTTGACAACCTATATTTGCTTGATACAATTGCTTCTTATAATGAAACTTTGCATGCGGAATCGCGTGGTACTAAGCGTAAATTAAATAAGGAACATTCGGCGTCATTATGGCATAAGCGCTTGGGTCATATCTCAAAAGGTAGAGTTGAGCGTCTTGTGTCTGATGGCATTTTGGATTCCCTTGATTTTTCGGACTTCGACGTATGTGTTGAATGTATCAAGGGAAAACAGACCAAAGTTAAGAGATTAGGTGCCAACAGATCTTCGGATGTCTTAGAATTGATACATACGGATATTTGTGGGCCATTCCCTACGGAATCATGGAATGGTCAACAATATTTTATATCATTCATAGACGATTACTCACGTTATGGGCACCTATATCTCATTCATGAAAAATCTGAGTCTCTGGACATGTTCAAAGCCTATAAAGCTAAAGTTGAGAATCAACTCAATAGAAGAATTAAAACCGTTAGATCTGATCGTGGTGGTGAGTACTACGGAAGATATGATGGTTCAGTGAACAACGTCCAGGACCATTTGCTAGATACCTAGAGGAATGCGGTATCGTCCCACAGTACACTATACCAGGTTCACCTAGCATGAATGGTGTAGCTGAAAGACGAAACAAGACTCTTAAGGATATGGTAAGAAGTATGATTGCTCATTCTTCTTTACCAGAGTCACTCTGGGGGGAAGCACTTAAGACAGCAGCTTATATTCTGAACAGAGTACTAAGTAAAACAGTTGCTAAAACACCTTATGAGCTTTGGGCTGGTCGAAAGCAGTTTAAAGCACTTACATATTTGGGGATGTCCAGCTGAGACAAGGCCTTATAGGCCAAATGAAAAGAAATTGGACTCCAAAACAGTTAGCAGCTACTTTATTGGGTACTCTGAACGCTCTAGGGGTTTTAAGTTTTATGATCCCACTATAAGGAATATTTTTGAGACGGGAACAGCGACATTCTTTGAGGATGTTGAGTTTGGGGGGAGAAATAAGGTTAGAGACATTGCTTTTGAGGAGGAATTGGCTTCAGATCCAATCCATACAGTTACTTTTGACAATATTCAGGTTCCTATACCTGTTGTTGTTCAAGAAGTAAATCCGGAACCTCAAGATGTCAATGTTGATCAACTCCCTGTTCCAGAAGAACAAACTCAACAACCTCAAGAACCAGTGCCATTAAGGAGATCTACGAGAGAAAGGAGAAATGCTATTCCGGATGATTATGTTGTATTTCTCCAAGAACATGAGGAAAGTAGTGGAATGTTGGAAGATGATCCAATCAACTTCCTTCAGGCCATGAAAAGTTCTAACTCTCAACAGTGGATTGATGTCATGAATGAAGAATACAAGTCTATGCAATACAATAAGGTCTGGGAACTTGTCCCGTTACCAGAAGGTGCAAAACCAATTGGTTGTAAATGGATTTTTAAAACCAAGCGGGATGCAAACGGTAATGTGGAGAGGTATAAGGCACGTCTTGTGGCTAAAGGCTATACTCAAAAGGAAGGCATTGATTATACAGAGACTTTCTCTCCGGTTTCATCGAAAGACTCACTCAGAATAATCATGGCACTTGTTGCTCATTATGATCTTGAGTTACATCAGATGGATGTTAAGACTGCATTTCTCAATGGCGACATTGATGAGATGATCTATATGGTGCAACCAGAAAACTTTGTGTCGGGAGACCCAAAGAATATGGTATGCAAATTAAGGAAATCCATCTATGGACTCAAGCAAGCTCATCGTCAATGGTATCACAAGTTTCAACAAATAATTATCTCGTTCGGTTTTGAGATGAACATTGTTGATGACTGTGTATATCACAAGTTCAGTGGGAGTAAGTATATCTTTCTGGTTCTGTATGTCGATGACATATTGCTTGCCACTAATGATATAGGCATGTTGCACGAAACCAAGGGATTTCTATCAAAGAATTTTGAGATGAAAGATCTTGGGGACGCCTCTTTTATATTAGGGATCCAGATACATCGAGATCGCTCTCGGGGTATTCTTGGATTATCACAAAAGAGCTATATCGATAAGGTACTTAAAAGGTTTGGCATGCAAGACTGCAGACCAGGAGATACCCCGGTTGCTAAAGGAGACAAGTTTAGTCTCAACCAGTGCCCTAAAGGTAACCTTGAAATTCAGGAAATGCAGAAGATTCCTTATACTTCGGCTATAGGAAGTCTAATGTATGCTCAGGTATGTACGCGTCCGGATATTGCGTACATTGTTGGGATGTTAGGCAGATACTTAAGCAATCCTGGTATGGATCATTGGATAGCAGTCAAAAGGGTTATGAGGTATCTTCAGAAAACAAAAGATTACATGCTCACATACAGAAAATCAGAAAATTTGGAGGTCATTGGGTATTCGGATTCTGATTTTGCTGGATGCCAAGATAGCAGAAAGTCTACATCAGGCTACATTTATATGTTAGCAGGAGGAGCTATATCATGGAAAAGTGTCAAACAGACACTAGTAGCTTCCTCAACTATGGCAGCAGAATTTGTAGCTTGCTATGAGGCATCCAATCAGGGAATATGGCTGCGAAATTTTGTCACGGGACTGCGCATTTTGGAAAATGTTGAAAGACCACTAAGGTTATTTTGTGACAATAAATCTGCAGTAATGTATTCAAATAACAACAGGAGCTCAATTAAGTCAAAACATATTGACATTAAGTTCCTGGTTGTGAAAGAAAGGGTACAGAGTGGACAGATATCCATAGAGCACATTGGGACAAACTCCATGATAGCTGATCCTCTTACTAAGGCATTGCCACCCAAGGTCTTTCATGAGCATACTGCTCATATGGGTGTGGTAATATTTGAGGATATTATGATTTAGTGGGAGTTTGTAATTGTGGTGCTTTATGTTTAATTGTATTGTCTGATCAGAATAAAGTATTCAGTTAAGACACTCTGTTACATTATGTTTGGTTTTGACCTCATTAAGGAGGACCAGTTGAAAATAGACATGTACTGATCACATTGCATGTAATTTTCATGCTGCACATCCATGATTGATCTATGTCGTTTGATTGTATTGGTATATGTGACCATTGATGGGTCAAATCACGATAAATGTGACGAAGGCCGCTTTGATCCTATATTGATATAGTCAATGGACGAGATTGTTCGGAAATACCTTTTCAGTGATAGCAATTTTTGAGCTCATAAGGTTATACACAATTTAAGCAATCATGTGGTGCCCAAGTGGGAGATTGTTGGATTTAATCATTGAAAAATATCATGCTTTGTGCCAACTGAAACTATTCTCTGGTAGATATGTCAAGTTTAATGATTTTGGCCACTTTCAGTTAGAACAATATTTCTCTGCTGCCAAACTTACTGAATTAATTTCCAGTCAGCATGCTGAAAAACTTTATCCCCATCTTGTGCGTCTATTTTATGCAAATCTTGTCTCTTTTTCTCCTGAAAATAGACCAAATTTCATTAATTCAGTTGTTAAGGGCCGTCATATTCAATTCCACGCCGATCGGTTATCTGAGATCCTTGGCATTCCACGTGGTGACACGTTTCTCGAGGATGTCTCATATGATGACCGCGGAGTTGAATCGCTTATGACCATTCCTGGCGAAAGCCTCCCTCTTCATGGTAAAAATATTTCTGATTTGGCCAATTTAGTTGGCCGCATCATTTCATATAATTTGATTCCTAAATCTGGGGCCTACAGCCATTATTCTCAAGACCTCACTAGGGGTATATATGCCATCTTGGGCAATGTCGATGTCAGATGGGGAGATGTTATTTTTAATATCATATCCCATGGTCCAATCACCTTTCTTCCTTTCGGGGGTTTCCTCACTAAAATATTCAAGCATTTTAATGTTGATCTTTCTGACGAAACACCTTCTGATATCCTACCTTTTTTCGATGTCACTGCTCTTAACCGCATGAAAATTCCTGCCACACTGATAGCTATGAATCAGCCTCCTCGTAGAAATCCTCCTCAATCTCCTGTCCATGATCCTCCTTTTGAGTTCCATGAGTCCTCCTCAGATTCAGACTTTCCTACTCATATAGAGGAACTATCCACTCAGATTACTGAATATTATCTAAATGACCAAGAGAGATTCCAGAGGATTGAGGACACTTAACTTGATCTTAGTATGAGGCTTAGCGAGGTTGAGAAAAATCAAGTGGAGCTGAAGAAGGAGTTAGCATCTCTTAGGAGTGACAAAGATGTTGATTTGGCCTCTATCCATGGGAGATTTGATGAGCTCGTCACCCTTTTGAATCAACTTCATCCTTCCTCGGGTCCGGGACCATCAAACAGTTGAAACAAAATGACTTATTTTAGTGTTATTGGCTACTAGTATTTTGGCTTTGATGTATTGGCAAACGTTTATGTTTAAAGACTTTGTGATAACTTGTTTTATGTTTGTGTTTTTGTTAAACTCAATATGTAATATCTTAATAACTCTTGTTCTTTTGAGCTTGTGCAAGCTTGTGCAAGCTTATGTTTTATGTTATTAAGCTCTATTATGTCCTTCTGATGTTCACATGTCTGTTTACTTGTTTTTTTCCTATGCATATCTGTAGGGGGAGCACAGCTTAAAATCTTCTAACCTATGCTTCTATATAGGGGGAGAATCCTCTTTATTTCTTGGTCTTTTCACTTGTGCTCATATGTAGGGGGAGCACCTTCTTTGCCCCTCTTTTGATGTTGCCAAAGGGGGAGAAAGCAGTATATAATAAATTGTTGATGTTTATTGGTTTATTATGCATATTGATAAATTGTTTGTCATCATCAAAAAGGGGGAGATTGTTGGATCATCTTGTTTTGATAATGACAAACAAACAAATTTATGACTAATTGTGTTTTTAGTATTTTGCTTTGTTTTGTTTAGTACATACAGGTACATTCAAGAATTCGAGCTAAACCGATATATTGAAGCCATGCTCAACAAGTCTATCAATTCAAGTCCAAGCTTCAGAAGAATTTTTCTTGAGTATAGGATTATATTGGTGTGTCTCTTCTTTAAGCTCATTCTTCACACACACATATTTGGATTTTTCTCAAAACATAAGTACTTTTATGATAATATGTTTTGAACCATATATACATTATAAATATCTTTCGTCATGTCCATACAAATATCCCATAAGCTTTCAAAACTTGTTTTAGGTCAAAAATCAAAATCATATGGTCTCTTAAAACATGTATTTTTGTGTTTTTACAAATTACAATGATTTTCATAAACGACAAATACAAATTGAAATATTCTTCTTCCAACATGTTAAATTTCGTATTTATAAACTTTCCTCAAAGTTTCATATTTTTTAGACTTCATTTGATATTTTTTAAAAGACTCAAAACCTCAATTTTTATGAGTGTGCAGGTTTATGAGTCGACTCATGAATAGTAATGAGTCGACTCACAAACTGCTGCGTAGTTTCTTTTTTCTTTCTGCTGAGTCGACTCACATGTTCATGAGTCGACCCGACAGGTTGAGTCGACTCATGCCTGTCATAAGTCGACTCAAGAACTGCGCTGGAATATGTGTTTTGTTTCTGCTGAGTCGACCCATGACCTCATGAGTCGACCCATGCATGATGAGTCGACTCATGAATTTTATGAGTCGACCCATAAGCTGTTTTCTGGGTTGTAACGGTAACTTATGAGTCGACTCATAAACAATTATGAGTCGACCCATAACACTGTAACAGCTAGTTTACTGTTTTGTTTTCTAATGGGTTTTTGGTCTTTTTACTTGGGTTTTTACTGATGCCTTGGGTTGTTATAAATACCCCCTGGCATTTTACTCTTACTACTACTGAAGAGATTTGTTTAAACAAGTTTGCAAGTGTTTAAGAAGTGTTTAAAAAGCCTTGTTTCAAGTTTTGTTTAAAGTGAGAAGTTTTTACACAAAGAAGAAGCTTTCATTTCCTACTGAGGAATTTATCCTCCTCATCATTGTTTCTTCAGTTCTTTGTGTTCTCAGAGAAGTTTATCTAAACTCTTTCTTATAGCATATTGATTGATAATTTTATATTTATATCGTGCTATATTAAATTGATTTAGATTTCCATTGTTTTTCACTTTTCACACACACTCTTATTGAGCTTAGACTATCTCATACTATACTTTGTTGAGAGGTGGTGTGTGATTTAGTGAGTGTGAGCTAAATTGAGTTCTCATCATTTGTAGAGAACAATTATTGTATTTGAGCCTTATATCGAGAGATCACTTGTAATACACTTGTACACCGAGAGGAGCGTGTGGTGAGGACGGGATCGATACCGAGAGGAGTGGCGTCGGTTGCCTAGTGAGAGGTGATAATTCCGAGCACTTGAGGGAGTCGATACGTGAGGACCAACACTTGAGGTTGTAGCTTGTGTATGTACATTGTGAGTTATTGTGAGAGTTTTCGGTGAACTTGTAAACCGAGTGTGTAGAGAAGTTCCGGCTTCCAAACCGGGTGTGTTGATAGTGGAGTTCTCCCCGGGAGTGGGGAGCGGAGACGTAGGACGGAAGGTCCGAACTCCGTGATCATTTTATTGTGTTTGGTTGCTTATTGTGTCCACTATTTTCTTCTTACTTATCTTATCATATATCCTTGCATATATCTAATTGTATATCATCTTTGTTAGGATATATTTTTTAATAAGTCATAATTGGCATTAATATCTAATAAGATTAGCAA
>BQKN01001086.1:0-29705 GCA_022839385.1 Asparagus kiusianus | reverse complement strand
TTTTTTTTTTTGTAAGTTAATTTCTGTTATATCTTACTATATTTTTTTCAAAGATTCTAGAATCTTATGCACATTAAAGGTGGCCATAATTCTAAACTTCTTAAATGCTGGAGGATACGAGGTCAAAACTCTGGACTTAAGGTGGTCATGCCTCTCTTTTCACATGGATTCATCGACTTGCACAGCTACAAAGTATATTCATAAGTTAGGTTACCTTTTGTCGCGGCCATCTAATTTTCAGGTTTCTGACCACGTCATCAAACCCTACGTGTCATTTTGCCGAACCATTTTTAAGCGGAACCCAAAGATGCTGGCGAATTTGAAAGCGCTACCTACATTTTTATCAAGATCGTTGGATTTTATTTTATTAACTGAGTAATCTCTCATGTTCATTGAACTTCACAATTGAGCACGTTGAACAATAAATATTTAGCAGAAAGTAGCGAACCCTTATAAAGGCTCTTATAAAGTTCCTAAATAGGGAAATCAACAACACAACTAAATTGTAGATTGGCATTTATTTTGCGTACCGTCAGTTATCCCTATCACATGCAAACCTCACTCTCTCACGCATTACGTGTTTCAATTAAAAAGAACTAGAAACTAGACTCAGAAACTCCGATCAGCCAATCTGAAGATTTTACTGCGTCCAGCATCGACGCGATAAAAACATTCCAAATTTGGAGATTTGCAGATTTGAACCCCCCGCGTAGTTTTTCGCCATCTCAGGCCAAATAAGCATCCAATATTATTGTATAATAATCATCACGAGTACACCCAAAATAATCCGATAACTTCCTTCAAATACACGAACACAACTCAGTCTGAAAACCTAAACCTCTGATCCCCCTACTCCCCCTCCAATGACTCCACAATCCCTTTGGAGATGCAGTAAGCAACAGACTGGATGGTGATCATAGGATTCACCCCGACTGCAGTAGGAAGCACGCTCCCGTCACACACAAACAACCCCTCAGCCTCCCAACTCTCCCCCCTCTCGTCAACCCCACCCTCCCCCTCGCTCGCCCCCATCCTACAACTCCCCATCTGATGCGCCGAACAATACATCGTCCACAACTCCTCCCTCGTCTTCGGCCCCCCTACGATCCCCACGTCATCCAAGAACTCCTCCACATCCTCGTCGCTCACCCCTCTGCACCTCATCCTCTGCCCGTCGCTCCTGTGGGTCCCCACCTCTGTGGCCCCCGCCGCCACCAGAATCCTCAGCGCCCGCCTCAGCCCCTCGCGCAGGCGTTCCTTGTCCGATCCGTCCATTCTGTACCTCACCCTCCCTTCGCCTCGCACCGCGCCTGATCCCTGATCCCTGACGAGCGCGAAGAGGTGCGCGGTTCGACTGTATTTGAGCATTCGTTCTTTCATGTCTTTTCCAGATACCCAGGGGATTAGTGATGCGAATGAGGCGGGGCCGGTGCTTGCCGCTTCGATGATTGCTTGAGTGGTTGAATTTGAGCTCTTGATTTTGTGGAGGGAGGTGATGATGCCTCCCTCGTACTTCTTGCCTTTGAGGTCTGGTACTGATTCTGGGAAGTATCCCCAGGCTAAGGCACAAGGGTGAAGATGTAGGTTTTTTCCTATGTTGGGGTTCGTTAGCCCGCTGGCGATCATCAGAGGGGGAGTCAACAGGGCCCCACAAGCCGAAATGGCCACCTTAGATTTAATCTGTATTTTCTTTGTCACATTATTGCTCAGAACTTTCACTAGTACTCCGACACACTTGTTGGATTTCTTGCCAGCATTGTTCTCTTTGAACAGGAATTTCTCTGCTTTGCATCCTGCCAAAATAACTGCGCCAGAGTTAACTGCATCGACCAACCAAGTAGTGTCGGTTCCTTTCTTATCTCCAGTTGGACATCCATAACAACAACTCCCACAGCAGTGAGACTCTGAGCAATTTCTCGGTACGAAATCAACATCAAGACCGAGTTTTTTACACCCTTTTCGAAGAACTTGGTTCTGCAATCCTTCCTCTGTGCAGGTTTCAGTAACTCCAATTCTTTCACATACTTTGTTCATCGCCAAT
The DNA here is from genome assembly GCA_022839385.1 of Asparagus kiusianus. Taxonomy (NCBI): domain Eukaryota; kingdom Viridiplantae; phylum Streptophyta; class Magnoliopsida; order Asparagales; family Asparagaceae; genus Asparagus; species Asparagus kiusianus. The sequence continues at coordinate 27,664 of BQKN01001086.1, read as the reverse complement.
ATGTACTCTTGATTCTTGAAAAGATTTAGATTTTTTTCTTCTGCCCACTCTTTGAGAACATTATCTGGTGTTTTTATGCAAGCTGACCAGTTTACAGCTGAGCCTCCTCCGACTGTTGATCCAGCCAAAAGCATTAGCTTACCATCGAGAGTACTAAGAATTCCTCCAGATTCATACATTTGGTCCATAGACGAGCCTTCTATAGAGGTATAATCTTTTGAAGTAAAGTAACTGCCTTTCTCTATAACGATGACTTTGTGGCCTGAGTTTGCGAGCACAGAAGCAGCAACTCCACCGCCACAGCCTGAACCGATAATTACAGCATCACATTGGATGGTGTAAATGTCCTTTTGCATGCTATCTTCAATCACCTTTAGGCCTTTTTGTGTTAGTGATTTGAAAAGGGATGAGTTGGTGGTTTGATCAGTTGCTTCTATAATGCCCTTTTCAAGAGGCCTCTCTGTTTCTGGCTTAAAAGGTTTTTCTCGAGTTGGTAATTTATATCCAATTGCATTCCATGTTGGGTTTTCTGAGTTTTCATTAATCTATAACAGAAAGAGGATGCCGGTATCAGAGTGTGCATTAGTTTCACAAACGGTCAAATGTAGTTCAAAATTTTAACCAAAAAAAAAAGGGGGAAAAAGAATGGGGGAGGAAAAAAAAAAAAAGAGCTGCAGTCATAACTTCTTTTGAGCATTGACTGGGTTTCATAGTAAGATCTTACATGAATTGTACAGATTAACAACTTAAGAAAGGAACATGGGGATCCCTAGATTTTCTTTTGGCTTAATTTCACAGACCCCCCCCCCCCCCCCCGACTGTTGGGTGTCAATAAAACCACCCATGAAGTTCAGGGCGGTTATGTGAGATAAAAAAGAGTCAGGGGTTTGCATGCAAAATCCCACAAAGTTCAGGGGGTTTTGTGAAATTAACCCTTTTCTGTCTGTACCTAACTATATGTACAAACCAACACCTTACATCTAGCTGTATTAATAATTGTCAACAACATAGGTCCATGCCAATCTACATCATAACCTTGGCTAGACAATGACAACATTTAACTGTAAACGCTTAATTACTCAATAGCCCACTATGTATGGTGTATGATAGAGATGATACGAAGTACTTAGTTCGACTAACAATTACGTCAAGATGCTCCTACTGTCCTACTTCTCTCGTTTTACACGCCAGTCAATATAGACGCTTCTGTTCTAACAAAATAAACCATTTTACGTTACGCATTACGATCAAGACAAACAGAATTTTGACTAACAAATTAATACTGAGGTTGGTGTCATCCAAGACCAAAATTAGTGGTTCTTATTTGGTTAGCAAGATTTGGACGCCGTATTGCTGTCAGGAGTAGAGGAGTTGGTAACCTCAACTATTCTTAGCATAATTACGTTTTAACAGGTATCCAATCTTATTCCGTAAGATGACATACTCACACACAATGCTCTATTATCTGTTGTGATTTTTAAGCTTTAGAAATACGGAGAACAAGCCCACATGATAGTCGAAAAATCTACAAGACATGTACCTTCTTAATTATTTGGTTATCAAGATTCGGATGCCGTACTGTCAAGAGCAGAGGAGCTGCTAAGCTCAACTATTCTGGCATAATTACATGTCAACAGGCATCCAATCTATTTCATAAGATGACATGCTTAAACGCAATGCTCTATTATCTATATGTGATTCTTTAGCTTAGAAATCTGTGGAACAAACCCACATGATAGTCAAAAAGTCTACATCAGGTTGGTTATCAGCCAGTTAATTTATTGTTCCCAAAGGTAACATAGGCCACAACAAATTTAGAGTCGATGTGTTTCTTTAGTTGTTTTACTTATCAGTAGGACATATGGCAAGGATAGAACTGGCCATTTAGAAAAGCAATTAGGATGATATTATTTCAATATAAAGTGACAAAATGGCCACTTGTTACCGTGGAAAACCTTGTAAGTGGAAATATTTATTTGCAGGATTAGGACACAATGCTAATGTCAAGAATGGAGAAAGTCTTTAGTTCAATCTATAGTCCATCGCCAACAAGTATTTCACCAATGGTAAAGGAGTCAAAACATAAAACTTGGGGGGTCTTATCTGCAACGATGAAAGTACAGGGTGTTTATGTGCAATTAACCCGAATAAAACAAAGTTCGTGCATTTCTAGAGCATGCACTAAAAATTAAAATTATTTAACTCAAGTAAAACAGGGAGTGTTAAAAGTTACCGTCGAGTAGAAGACAAAGTAGCAGAAGATCTTGAGCATGGCAAATGCCAGCCTTAAGAATACAAAAGACTTTTCACTGCTCCATCTCTTGAGAGCCTCTTCTCTCTTCTCCAGCCTCATCCCTGAGAAGTTGTAGATGAATGGGAACCCTCTTCTGAGGCTGAGGGACCCACAAAGGAGGAGGGTCCCTAGCCTTGTCGCGAGCAACCATAGAATCAACCTCACCAAGAAAATACCCTCCTTCAATCCTCTTTTTACTATGAGCTCTGCAACCTGCCACACATTGGAAGTAAATAACCCGACATTATTTCGTAAATTATCGAAAGTCCCTCTTAACTTTGCCGGATAAGAGAAAATCCCCTCACGATTTCAAAAGTGACAGTTTGATGCTTATGTTTCAATTTCTACAAAGTTAACTCGGACGTAAAAAAAAAAAAAAAACTATGGTTGTAGAACATATCAACTATCCTACACCCATATTGAAGATTGATGGTTACATTGTAAAAGGTTGATGATTATCTTACAAAAACAAAACATCAAATTCTTAATCTTAACAGGACTATAAATCATAAAGAGATTTTCTGTACTTTTACCCTTTCTTTTGAAAGGGGAGAATATGACAAGCTGAAATAAACGCCGACACAGGACAAGCAGACAGAGTCAATAAAGTACCAAACAGCATTGAATTGTGAACAGTAGTACACATATCAGCACTCATTTATTTTGCATGAAGAACAGCTAATACAACAGGACATCAGCTTTTTCTAAACGCAAGTGTGTCAAATGAATGAGAATTGAGAAAGGAAGACTTCATAAAACAACAAATTTGGAAGCATCATCATGGCCCACATTTCCGGCGTTTGAGAATAAATTCTAAACATTCTCAATTTACTCAAAAGGAAATGCGAAATTTACCATTAATTAAAAGACATAACCAGTGATTTTTTTTTCCTTTTCTTTGTGGGGGATAGGATGCAAATACTATTTCAAGATCTCTTTATGATGTGTGATTAAATAGAACTACAAATGATCATAGAACTCTCTACAAACTATTAAAATGTTCATAGATAATTGTAGCATAAAAAATGATAAAATTATGATCTCCTACCTAGTACCAATTCCCAAAAAACCAAAGAAGGTAAACTTTTTTTATTGAGCTAATACCAAAACATATATACCAATGCCGAATTAATGTTGACCATAGGGGCGGAGCTGAATGGGTGCCCCTGGGTTCCCAGGACACCAGTAAAAACTGAATATCTACCAGAGAGCACATATAAAAATAACAAAAGTATAGATGGTTTAGCGGAAAAGGGTCTCAAGGAACCCAGCATGCGCGCGGGTTCGAATTTTTTCAGCTTAATGATAGTTTTGTGGCTTATGTTGAGAGAGATGTATTTTCCACCATTACCGATGCATCTATAGGACACCATCGGATTAAAATCCTGGCTCCGCCACTGGCTAACCCACTTTTATATTTGCATCAAATGGAGATTCCATAGAATTAAAAATCACAAAATAAACCAGAGGGAGGTAAAAACATGTTAAAAGTGTCATACATAAATATCACAAAATAAGTGACTCTCTGCTCATTAGTCAGTATGATAATTAAACTGGACAAAAAAAATGGGGACCACTCTTCTAATAAATAATTGGTGAAAGTGGAGGCATGTTTCACAAGTAATACAAAATCCTTCATCGTTTGTGTGTGAATATCCCCCATTTTAGTGGGACAAAAAGGGATTTACTATTTCGGATGATGATGTGTGATTGAAACCTTCAATTGATGAGAAAACTCTCTACAAATTGTAAAATGTACATAGATTTTACATTAAAAAATGATAAATTTATAATTATCTACCTAGTGCCAACAATGAATTCAGCCTAACCCATTTTCTTATTTAACACCAAATGAAGTGTACATGAAATTAAAGAACAAAACAAGCTAGAAGGCAGTACAAAGATGCTAAAAAATGTTAACTTTATGATGTAGACTTCATCAAATATTGGCCTAATCCCACAGTTGACCATAACAATTATAAATAAATAAATAAATAAGACCAAAATCTCCAAATTTCACAATAAAGTAAAAAGGAAATGAGAGGACAAAAAAATGGACCTCATCGGGGATGGGGGCTTGAGAGGCGGAGGCAAGGTAAAAGGCTTGTAGGGTCTTGCTTGGTGGGTCCCCCTTGCCGGCGCTGACGTGGACGGCTTCCACAGGGAGAGAGGGGACGAGGGCTTCACATATGGCAGCCATTGATGCCATCTGTGACCTTGAGAACCCATGGCTGTACTTGTATCCTTCTCCTCTTCTTCTTCCTCTGAGAAGAGGGTGGCCTTCCATTTTTTTTTTTTTTTTTTGCCCCACCCTTTTATTGTCCTTCTTCTGCAAATATGAAACTTGTGAGGGTTATTTCGGAGAGTTTTGGACTTTGTAAAGCATCCGTTATTGGGAGCTTTCAGGGATTTGGGATCCTGGGTCGTCGCGTATATATATAGTCGATGGGGAATTGTTGTTCTTTGTGGAAAATTTAATTTAAGCCCTCTTCTTATATCTATTTGTGACAAGCCGCTTTGATAAAGAAAATTGTGAAAAGATGAGGATTTTACAAATCTTTTCACTATATTATTTAATCTACTTTTCGACTATATTATTTAATCTCTTTGGCTAACTACTCTAAAATTGTGAATGGCTTAAAATCTCATTGACTATATTATTTAATCTCTTAGGTTGGGCCTATATTTTTGATCCCGGGTCTAGGACCGGACCCACCCGGCTCACAATCTGCTTAGATGCAGGCTAGGTCTAACCTGGCGATGCGAACCAGGTCTGACCCGACCCACGGCATGTGGGTTGTGGGCCGACCCATGGATTTTTCGTCTAACTTTTTTTCCTTATTTTAACCTTTTTAATTATATCAAACTTGTATTTTAAAAGGATTAAAGGAAGAGCTAGCCTAACTAAAAAATATATCATGGGCCGAAAATGGCCAGGTCGGACCTACTTTTCTAACTTTAGGTTTGGGGCTAAACCCGTCCCGACCCGTGACCCGAGTATATCATGAGCCGGGTCGGATCTCGCTCACTACCGGCCGGGTCTGGCCTACTATAGGTCGGACCAGATCGTGACCCATGACGGGCTGTGCCAGGTCAACCCGTGAGTTGACCTGGCCCACGCCAAACCCAAAGGTAAAAATGTCTTATTTACGTATATTATAAGCATTTACAAAATATATAGACCCTGATATCTAAGTTCATAGATTCGTTCTTGGGAAAATTCTTAATATAAAAGCTAACTATTTTTATTGTTCTATAATACATTCCCATAATCAGATTAAATATTAAAATAACTTCTGAATATGCATGATTGCTTATTTATTCAATGCCAAAAATAAAAATATATAATCTTCACTTCATTCTTTAATCCACAGCTAACATGAGAATAGAAGTAAGCATTTAATTCCCGCATTAATTTCATTCTATTTCTTACTTCATTCTATTCTCACTTGACTTGACTCTTTCTTGATACTAGGAGAGATACACGTGCATTGCACGTGGTTATTTGTTCGAATTATTTCTTTAGTATAACTTGGTTGTAAAAGTGTTTCTTTTAAAGCTCAACTTGATGATGTAATATTATATTTGAACTTTTTTAATACTTACATTTATGTACCTTCAGCTTTTCGTTTGTGTGTCCTTGTGATTATAAGCAATGTAAGCTACAAATTATTGGAAAATGTTATTCGCTTATAAACTAAGCAATGTAAGCTACACATTATTCGAAAATATTATTCGCTCATATAGCAATCAATTGCTTCAATGCCTCAAATCTAATAATAACAGATGATATAAAATTCTTATGAAGTAAAAAAAGAAAAGGAAAAAAAATCTTCTGTCTTAATCCCTAATGACTATAGAATAAGAAACCCTATCATCATTTAAGAAAACATCTCCATAAGTTTGCAAAGATAACCACATTGAACTATTAGGTTGATCAAATCTTATTATATTAAAATTAATTCATCAAATCATTAAAATAGCTATTACATCCGCAATTCTTAAGTTATTTTGATATCAGCTTCTCCAATCAAGAGTAAAAAAAGTAATTAGAGGGAAATTAGCCCCTCAAATTGCTAATTATACCATTGATTTGAATGACTAATTTCAAATAACTTAAGAATTGAGTTACCTAATAATAATTTCAATGATTTGACGGACTAATTTCAAAATATGAAAGGTTTAAGGGACTACTATAAAAAATACTTTAATTAAATAAATTTTGTTGATAATTAATTAATTCCATAATTTGGTATCAATCAATTGGTTAATATTTACACGTGCAATGCATATTATGTTTACAATACTAATGTGCTCTAAGCTTCTTTCTACTCTTTACTTGTTTACTAATTATAATTAGATCAATTATTTATTAATTGGTTTTGAATGGATGGAGCTTTAATTCGGGAGTTTAAGCTTCTTTATATTCTTTAGTTGTCAACCAATTCTAATTAGATCAATTTTTTATTGATTAGTTTTGAATGGAGAGAGCTTTAATTCAGGAGTTTAATTTTAATTTAATAGCTTTAGTTGATAACCAATTATAATTTGGATAAGAACGTCAATATTGAAAAGGATTAGGGTAAAATTGACCAATGAAAGTTTTTCAAGAACTCCCACTTTTAAAGTGAGTGTGTATGTATGTATGTATGATGTATGATATGATATGATATAATAAGATATGATTTGAGTCTTTGAAGACATCCCTCATTCATTCAATGGACATGAGCATGACATATAAGTTTCTTTCAAACTGCTGCATGGCATATCTTAAAAACACCATAATTTTACGTAATGATAAAAAAAAAAGTTCTTGCTAAGTTCATGTAGTTTAAAAGCGATTTGTCAATATTCATCATAATTAGCATGTCCCCATGGATAGAAGAACAAATTGAACAAAATTTAAATGACCAGAACAAAGTATAATGGGGTAATTTCAACAAAATTTAAATGACCAGAACAAAGTCTAATGGGGTAATGCATAGACTAGTCTTTAGAAGAATATAATAACATAATTCAAGTGTACATCAGAGTTTTCTTATTAGCAAATGAAAAGAAAAAAGAGATTGAAGGGTATTTGTTTTTTACACGTCACAATCTCCCTTTATTTTTCACGAAAAGAAAGAGCAGAAGATAAGAGAAACCAATTGTGATTTGTAGATTAGAAGTGAGTTGCAAGTTGGGCTCAGTCGCAATCTCCTTCATTCGTCTATTTTAAGAAGATACAGCCACTTTTTAATTAAGTTCAAAGAGAAAAGGATGTCAATTTGGACTATATTTTATATATGACATTGAGAAAAGTAGGATATAGCTGAAAGCATTAATTAGGTGTACATCTGTGGTTAATGTCTTCCGGGTATCATCTCCTGAAATAAGTAAGTATTCTATCAGAACACTCCATAGAAAAAAGTGATCTGCACCATTCACAATTGGTTAGAATGTTATGTGAACGCGGCTTTGTGCGGGTGGGGGGGGGGGGGGGCACGTGAGTGTGAACACGTGAATGAAGCTGAAGCCCACGCGGAACCCTCACGCGAAAACACAGCCAAGCCCACCCGAATGAAGCCCACGCGGAAACTAACCACTATATATATCAACTTTGTTTTTTTAAGGTCAGCAAGGGTTTGTGAAAGTTCTTTTGCGGCTGGCTGCGTGTGCACGGAATTTTGGTGGCTGCAGTGTACAGCGCAAGAGCAGAAGAAAGAGGGGCAACCGACTTTGTGGTTTTTTGTGCAGTCCTTTTGTACTTTTGTAGAGAGATATTATGAGAGGTTTGAGAGTTTGTGTGAGGGTTTAGATTAAGTGATTGTAAACCCTAGTTGTAACTCTCCCTCTAATAGTTGATCTCCCCCTCCTTGCCCCGTGGATGTAGGCTATTTGCCGAACCACGTAAAAATTTGTGTTCTTGCCGTGATTTATAATAGCTTGTAAGATCCCTCGACAGGTCAGTCCTAGAACTGATGAGAGGAAGAGACGATATCTCACTTTGTTGAGATATCCGCTTCAGATTTTTGTTTCCTTGGTGAGACAGGAATTCTTATGATCTAATCTCTTGTTGTGCATCTTGCGCATCGGAGGTGCTGCCGAAATTTCCGTTGCGCACAACAAGTGGTATCAGAGCTCTGGGTTGGATTTGGGAGCTTATTCGAAGGATTCGCTGAAGGATTCCTATTTGAAGAATTAGATCGACAACATGGGAGAAACAAGCACATCGGGATCGTCTCTTTCGAAGGCGATACAGAGTCTGAGCATCAATAACACGAAGATTAATGTTCCAAAGTTCGATGGCAAGATTAATTTCAGATTGTGGAGGTGTCAGGTGATGGACGCATTGGATGCATAAAATTTGGAGGAGACTCTTGAGTTACAAGAGAAACCCGCTGATATGGAGGACAATGTTTGGAAGAAAATGAATAGTAGGGCTTGTGGAGTTATTCGGTCATGCTTGACGTCGGATCTTATTTATGACGTAATGAACGAGACGTCGGTGAAGAGAATGTGGGAAACACTCAATGAGAAGTATCTGACGAAGAGCATTGAGAATCGGCTTCACTTGAAGGAGAGGTTTTATCAATTCAAGATGAAGAGGGGAGTTTCCATTCGGGAGCATGTTAACAACTTCATGAAGCTAATTTCGGATATGGCCAATGTAAATATCATGGTTGAGGATGAAGACAAGGCGATGCTACTATTGTGTTCGTTGCCGGAGGATGATTTTAGTACGTTTGTTCTCACTATGATAAATGAAAGAACTACGGTTAGCTACAAGGAGGTGACCTCAGATTTGGTAAATTATGAGTTGAGGAAGAGTGATGGCGAACCCTCCGAGAAGGCATCGAGAGATGCATTAGCAGTTCGAGGTCGTGGTCCAAACCGTCGTCCAGGTGATCGCTCAAGATCGAAGTCAAGAGGTGGCCATAGAAATATTGGTAGGAATCAATGTCACTTTTGCAAAGAAGAAGGACATTGGAAGAACGACTGTCCAAAGTTAAAAGATAAAGCCGGAAAGAATAAAGGGAAAGTTGTACAAGCTTCGGAAGTGAATGTTGTCAAGGCTAGTGATGACAATTCAGATACAGATTCTTCAGGCTATTCCTGCTCTGCACTACCATTAGTTTGTTATGCTGACTCTTCGGAGTGGATGATGGATTATGGTGCTACATACCATATTTGCCCTAGGAGAGATTGGTTCTCTAGCTTTGAGGAGTTAGAAAGAGGGGATGTCGTGCTCATGGGTAATAATCATGTATGCCCTATTGGTGGTATTGGTACAGTAAGGATTCGGATGTGTGATGGGGTGACTCGGGAGCTGAAGGAAGTGAGATTCGTTCCTTAATTGACGAAGAATATCATTTCGCTTGGAACTTTGGAGGCAGCTGGCTATAAGGTGATCTTGGAGAATGCGACTCTGAAGGTCACAAAGGGGTCCATGGTGGTGATACGAGGTGTCAGGGAAAACAATATTTATACTTGAAGGGTAAGACAGTAACAGGGGGTCTGGCAACTTCGATTACCACAGAGGAAGATACTACCGGTTTATGACATATGAGATTGGAACACACTGGTGATAAGTCCCTACAGGTATTGGTGAAGCAGGGGCTATTGAAGGGTGCAAAGACTTGTAATATGGAGCTGTGTGAACATTGCATACTTGGGAAGAAGACAAGAGTGAAATTCGACACCGCTATTCACAATACCCAAGGTATATTAGACTACATTCACACAGATGTTTGGGGCCCTTCCAAGCACACATCACTTGGTGGGGCTAACTATTTTGTCACTTTCATTGATGACTATTTCAGGAGAAATTGGGTATACCCGATGAAGCATAAACATCAGGTCCTGGATATTTTTATGGAGTGGAAGAAGAAAGTGGAGCTGCAGACAGGTAGAAAGGTAAAGACTCTACGTTCTGATAACGGTGGAGAGTATAAGAGTGATCCGTTTCTGTAGTTTTACCGGGATCACGGCATTAGGCGATACTTCACAGTTAGAGAGACACCGTAACAGAACGGGGTGGCAGAGAGATTGAACCGTACATTGCTAGAGAAGGTGCGATGTATGATGACACAGAGTGGATTGCCTAGATCCTTTTGGGCCGAGGCGTTGGTTTATGCGAGTCATCTCGTGAATAGGTTGCCGTGCACTACGATACAGGAGAAGACTCCGTTGGAATTTTGGTCTGGTTCGGTAGCTAGTGACTATGAGTCGCTTCAGATATTTGGGTGTCCTGCTTATTACCATGTTAGTGATGGTAAATTGAATCCGAAAGCGAGGAAAGCAGTCTTTGTTGGATTTAGAGAATGTGTTAAAGGCTTTAAATTATGGGATCCATAGGACAAGAAGATAGTTATTAGCAGGAATGTCACATTTGACGAGGTGTACATGATGAAGCCTCAAGTTCCTCAGCAGGTGGAAGAAGACCAGATTCAGGAGATATTACAGCAGGTGGAGGATGATGTGACTCCAACCACTCTAGATAGCATTATATCCATTGAGGCTCCTACAGAGGTGACACTGGAAGGAGATGAGATGACAGCCGGGCATTTAAAGGATACAGTGGATGTTAGGACTCAGGAACAGGGTCATGTTCAGGAGTCTATTACAGCTAATAGACCAAGAAGAAACATTCCTCGGCCAGCTAGATATGACGATGTCATGGTTGCATATGCTTTATCAGCAGAAGTCATTAATGACTTGGTTCCTTTTACATTCAAGGAAGCAGAGTCAAACTCTGATTCGAATAGGTGGTGGGAAGCCATGGAAGAAGAGATGCAGTCTCTTCATAAGAACGACACTTGGGAACTTGCAAAGCTACCGAAAGGTAAGAAGGCTATTAGATGCAAGTGGGTGTATGCAAAGAAAGAGGGATCTTTTATTGGGGAAATTAGATTCAAAGCCAGATTGGTTGCCAAGGGATATGCACATCTAGAGGGCGTTGATTACAACGAGGTATTTTCACCTGTTGTGAAGCATTCGTCGATTCGTATTTTATTAGCATTGGTGGCACAACTGGATTTGTATTTGGTCCAGATGGATGTGAAAACAGCCTTTCTACATGAAGATTTAGAAGAGGAGATCTACATGACACAACCTATGGGGTTCAAAACTGCAGGAATGGAAGAATAAGTATGCAAGCTGAAGAAGTCTCTTTACGGATTGAATCAATCGCTGTGACAATAGTTCAAGAGATTCGACGGCTTTATGATTGGCCGAGGGTACACGAGGAGCCCATATGACCCGTGTGTTTACATGTACAAGTTACAGAATGGTGAGTATATCTATTTGTTGTTATATATTAACGATATGCTCATAGCTTCCAAGAATACTCCAGCTATTAGAAAGTTAAAAAAAGAGCTGTCATCTGAATTTAAGATGAAGGATCTTGAAGAAGCAAAGAAGATATTGGGTATGAAGATCGAGAGAGACAGGGTGAAGGGGAGGTTGAAGTTGACACAAAAGAGTTACTTGCAGAAGATGCTAAAGAAATTCAGTTATGATGGCAATGCCAAGGCGGTGAGTACTCTATTAGCTCCCCACTTTAAGCTATTAGCTAAGATGTCACATGTTTCAGTTGAGGACCGTGAATACATGTCTAAAGTTTCATATGCCAATGTTGTGGGTAGCTTGATGTATGCGATGGTGTGTACAAGGCCAGATTTATCACAGGCCGTGAGCATGATATCCAAGTACATGCACGACCCCGGGAAGGGTCATTGGGAGGCCGTGAAGTGGATTCTACAGCATATCAAAGGTATCATAGATGTTGGTTTGGTATTTCAGAAGAATGAGGAGACAGGGCAGGATTGTATTGGTTACGTGGATTCTGATTATGCGGGGGATCTGGACAAGCGTCGTTCTACTAACGGATATGTGTATACACTAGCAGGAGCACCGGTGTGTTGGAGATGCACACTTCAGAGTACAGTGGCTCTCTCCACTACGGAGGCAGAGTATATGACGTTGACTGAAGCTGTGAAGGAGGCTTTATGGTTACAGGGATTATTGGAGAACTTGGGGATTGCACAGGAGACCCTTCGGGTATATTATGATAGCATGTCAGCTATCTATTTGGCTAAGAACCAGTTTTATCATGCACGCACGAAGCATATCGATGTCAGATTCCATTTTGCGTGACGTTTTGGATGAAGGAGACGTCATGTTGGAGAAGATCCACATGAAGGACAACCCTGCAGATATGTTGACCAAAGTTGTTTCAGGTGTCAAGTTTGGTCATTGTTTGGAACTTTTGAACATTCTTCGGTGTTGAGGCCTTTCGAGGCCTTTCGAGGCCATTGGGTGAACTACGTTCGGCTTGATTCCTTGGGCAAGAAGATACGTAGGTAGTCTTTCAGATGCAGCCGGTTTGGATTAGTTGATGGGGGTGAGATTGTTTGGACTCTCGTTCGGGTTCTTGACTTGTTGTGGATTGAGTTCGTACTGGACACAACAAGTGGGATATTTGATTGCTTTGGTGTCGGCTCAGTTTTGAGAAACTTCACCGAGGTGGAGAATTGTGAACGCGGATTTGTAGGGGGGCCACGTGAGTGTGAACACGTGAATGAAGCTGAAGCCCACGCGGAACCCTCACGCGGAAACACAGCCAAGCCCACCCGAATGAAGCCCACGCGGAAACACAGCCAAGCCCACCCGAATGAAGCCCACGCAGAAACTAACCACTATATATATCAACTTTGTTTTTTTAAGGTCAGCAAGGGTTTGTGAAAGTTCTTTTGCGGCTGGCTGCGTGTGCACGGAATTTTGGCGGCTGCAGTGTACAGCGCAGGAGCAGAAGAAAGAGGGGTAGCTGACTTTGTGGTTTTTTTGTGCAGTCCTTTTGTACTTTTGTAGAGAGATATTGTGAGAGGTTTGAGAGTTTGTGTGAGGGTTTAGATTGAGTGATTGTAAACCCTAGTTTTATCTCTCCATCTAATAGTAGATCTCCCCCTCCTTGCCCCATGGACGTAGGCTATTTGCCGAACCACATAAAAATTTGTGTTCTTGTCGTGATTTGTAATAGCTTGTAGGATCCCTCGACAGGTCAGTCCTAGAACTGATGAGAGAAAGAGTCGATATCTCACTTTGTTGAGATATCCGCTTCAGATTCTTGTTTCCTTGGTGAGACAGGAATTCTTACGATCTAATCTCTTGTTGTGCACCTTGCGCACCGGAGGTGCTGCCGAAATTTCCGCTGCGCACAACATGTTAGTTTAAAAATTGCAACTCTCATATCATCTCGCTTCTACAAGAGTAGTTATGATATTGATCTCTACTGTCCTAAAATAATCCTATGTAAAAGAGAAGCTACGTTTAAGTAATAAAATCTTTAAATTAATTAGACTGGCTCAAGTTTTATGAAAATTTCACAAAAATAATTGATGGTATACATGTAATTGCATTGTGTAGCATATTTGCATGCAAATTATTACTTATGAAATTATCCTTTTTGGTCCAAATTCTATCCTTCTTGATAGATATGTGTGTCATATCCTTATCCATAGATACCTACACACTATACCTTTCGTATTGGAAACAAATATTCAAATACAACTATGAAACCATTTTCTAGTCACAAAAACTAATATGTTTATAGAAGTTGGACAAATTTTTTATTTGAATGTTTATCCCAATAAGTTATTTGAAATTATATCATTATTTATTTATTTTTATTTATTTTATTTTTTTGGGATCAGAAGATCATTGTTTCAAATATAAATAATATAAAGAGTCTAATTTTAGAATATTACGTCTAAATTTGAAGGTTCAATATGAGGTGGGTGCAAAAGAAAATGGGAAAAAAAACTGTACAGGCCTCCATGAAAAATATCATATAAGATATAATGACAGTTATATTAATATAGATATTTAATACACCAATTACTATCAGTTATCAGTATAGTCAGTCGCTATTAATCACTATTTTAAAGTAATAGAGAGGATTTCCAGAGAGAACAGGTTTCCTCATCCTATACGTCCCAACATAAATTTCCTTATATAGAGGAATCTCCATAATATTTATATATATTTTTTATTAATTTGTGTAAAAGAAAGGAGGAGACGAGTACCCTATGCATCCAATGGAGCAAATTTATGGAAAATAGTACAGACACACCCTCATGCACACCTTGTACCACGCTCTCTTTTTTTGCTACAGTGCACAGGAGTGTGGAAAAGTGTCCCTGAGGGTGTGCCAGTAGTGCCACCCCAAATTTATTGCTCGTTCAGTTGCCAGTTGTTTCAGTTGAACTGCTGAAGTCCCATCAATAATAAGACGCTTCGATGGATGGTGAGAAGCTAATCGCAGTTGGGAACCAATAAATCCTGAGATTTGAATTTACGGAGTCAGAGAGGCACAGTTTATAATGAGAGCTCAATTCAATGGGAATGCACACGTGTAGCATCAAAGCTGACTGACACTAGTTGAGCATGCTCTTCCATGCTCTCCCCCATTCTCACTAAAGATTTCCAGGATCATGCTCATAATTAGGAGAGAATTTGTCATCTTTGAGCTTTGTTACAGGGATCCAAAATATAGGACCAATAGGAGGAACAAGTAAGGTGTCCCCCTCCTATTGGATAATGAGTTGGCCATCATTAATGATGGCCAACTCATTATCCAATATGAGGGGGACACCTCACTTGTCCCCTCTATTGGTCTCATATTTTGGGTCCTTGAGGAATTTTTCATACTTGGGGGTCTATCCTCACCAATAGAACTATAGGGGGTCTACCCGCCTCTTCAAATATTTTTAATGACTTTAAGAGTAAACAAAAAACTAACTTGGGGTCTGTTCGCAAAATAAGAACTACATAGGGTCTATTCGCAATTGGGTGATACCAAGGAAGTTTGTTCTCAATTAACCGACCGTTTATAAAACTATAGCTTTCACCGTGCCATTCGAATTTTGATGCAGTGACAAAAGCTTTTGGCATGGTATCAAAACAACCTAGGCTTAGTTCCCATCGACTGCGAATTTAAAAAATTGATTTCAATGAAAAGCTCAATCCAATAGAAAATAATAAGACTTTAGCATCTATCTAAAAATCCAATCTAGTTGGAACCATATAAAACACCGTAGACGTGTCACGTTGTCCACCTGACACGTAGTATGTCAAAGGAAGAGGGCAATCTTAGAGCAGTGCAAAAATAAAATTAGTTTACACTAACGCCTCGTTTGGTATGCGGGAATGGACTCAAATGATAATGGAATGGAAGAATGAATGGAATGGAATTAATGTGAGAATGTAATAATCATTCTCATTCTCACGTTTGGATGTAATTTATAAAATAAAGTGGGAATGGACTTATTTTAAAATTGTATATTTTATTGATTCTCATTTAAGTGGGAATGCTCATTCCCTATCATTTCATTGGGAATGCTCATTCCCACATAAAGTGGGAATTGATGAGAAGTGGGAATGAGCATTCCTACTTCAAAAAAGAGGGTGCGTTTGGTAGGAATGAATAAGAAGTGAGAATGACCATTCCATTCCACTCCATTCCCGCGTACCAAACGAGGCCTAATACATTAATGCATTGATTCAATGATTCTTCTCCTTTTAACTCTCCACGTCAGCATTAGATCGCGTCCATTAGAAAGTATTTCCCGCACCGGAGAATCCGGAGCCAGCCCAATTGCTACTAGTTAGATTGCACGTACAATGCACGTGGTCGAATATCATGGTTATTTAAATTAATAAAAATAGAACAAAAATAAAAGATAAAATAAAGTTTTTTTGCGGGATTGATTATCAACATAATAATCTTTCTTTCAAATGAAATATTATCATTATTTCCTTCAACTCAGACTGCCGCCACGTGATCTACTATTTGTAAGTTATAAACACATTGATCTAGTATAATATCTTTGTTTATTAGAATATTGAAGTCTTTAAAAGATGGGTGATCATTCAATTCGCAAAGGATTTTTTCGTATGAATTTATTTGTAATATGTCCATTAAACTTTTAGTTATCGTTTGACTCATATTCACAATTACTTTTAATTCCGGTCTTCATTATTTAATGACTATTTATAAATATTCCTTAGTAAAATGTGCACCTACTTTCCTCCAAAATATATGTACATCTACTGCATGTGTTACCCATCATTCATATGTTTGCAATTCATCTTATGCGTTAAATGTTTAACGCCTCCGTCATTTGTGGGCACATATGTTTAAATATGATGCTACACATGCACATGTTATGTATAAGTTAGATTCATGGATACATTTAATAAGATTTATTTATTTATTTATTTATTTATTTCTCTTTTTCACCGTCCAGACCAACTGGCAAATATGCAGATACTTGTGATATTTATGTTTATTGTAAACCAATGTCCATTGATTTTTCTTAGTGATGAATCTAACTAATACAACTCCACCGCATTCAATTTAGTGCTCTCAACTGTAGCTAATTGGTTGGTACCACTAGCCTCTCCTACCTAAAAAATATGGCATCAATATCTCGCTCATTTAAAACTTTTATTAATTAAGACCAAACAATCTGATATTTTTTTGGGGCATTTCAGATTTAAAACATTTAATTAAGGGCGTTGCTACAGGGACCCCAAATAGGATATCCAAGGGGGTCAGGTGAGGTGCCCCCCTGGTTGCGTGATGCACTGTTCAGTGCATCACGCAACCAGGGGGGCACCTCACCTATCCCACCTTGGGTCCTCTATTTGGGGTCCCTGTAGCAGCGCCCTTATAAGTGTTTTCTTTTTCTTAGTTACCTTTAAGCACCTCTTAGTTATTTGCCAGGTAGGTCTCAGGAGTTTCGTTAGACACTTCAAAGTGTAGGGGGGGTTTTGTGGAATTAAACGAAGTTGATGGTCATGGGCAAAACCCCCCAAAAAACGGGGTGGCTTGTGAAATTGCCTATTTGCACCCCAGTTAACAGGTTTGCCAGTGTAAATTAAAAAAATACGAGGGTGTTATTTAAAACAACTTGCGGGTTGTAATTTAGAAACACGAAGACTTGGGTGTATAGTATTGAACTAACAAAGACTCGCAGGCCTTTCTATTGTTGGATTGTTAATCTCCATTAAGTTATAATCAACTATCATTAATCATAAAACAACAATGCATATGTATGTAATTCATATTAATCACTTGTTAGGAAGAAAGAAAACATCACCATTTCCATCCATTTGCCGTTGACATTCAAGACTCTGAAATCTTTTCTGGCTTTTGGCTAAAACAATGTACACATGAAATAAAAGAATTAAGTATACATTTTGCTGTTAGCATCCATTCTAAGTAAATTATCTGGGGTGCTCTCAATCCTCCACAACAAAATGATAAGAGGAAAAAAAATTCGAGCTTTGCTACAAGGACCCAAAATATGGGACCAATAGAGGGGACAAGTAAAGTGTCTCCCTCCTATTGGATAATGAGTTGGCCATCATTAATGATGGCAACTCATTATCCAATAGGAGGGATACACCTCACTTGTCCCCTCTATTGGTCTCATATTTTGGATCCTTGAGGAATTTTTCAAAAAATTCAGATGTTTTCCCCCCAGAAATGAGCATCAAGCAGACAGTAACATCTTTTTGCAAACAGAAACATCTTCATTCCTCTTCAGTAACAAGTTTCTTACCGAACAAAGACAAAACGCAAATACATTCTCACTAGGATAACACACAGATACTCTAATAACTTATACCTCATGCACAAGTAACTATAACAAGTACCTCCACATTGCAGGACGATCTCGAGAAATAACCAGAGCCCTCGATCCCAAATAATCAAAAGTAGGGCAATACAAGTCATCTGGACCAATTGTCTCTTTAACCTCAACAATACTCCCATCATTCATGCCGAAAGACTGCATAGTGCCATCCTTGTAAGCGTCAAAAACTGATAGCCCCATACCATTTATTCCCATGACAAAGTTTGAGTTTCCCCATACTTGAGTTATTGAAGAATGATGGGCGTGAGATTCAGAATCTTGAAGTACATACGTAGCCATAAGCTTTCCTTTGCGCAACGAGAATTGTTGCACATTAGATTGAGATCTGTTTCTTGCTGATGATCTTCTTTCTGTGTTTCCCATAAATATGGAGTCTCCATAGGAATAGATTGAGTGTGCATTAGCTCCATGTTTCGATATCTTAAGACCAACTCCAGAAGGGAGACGGAGATCAAAGACATTAATGCTTTCTTGGGTGCAGAAGACGCCATCGTTTCCTTCCACTTCTGATGAACGAGCTCTGTAATTCAAAAGGAAACGAGAATTGTAGAACAATAAATTTGTAAAGCTTTTGTTTCCTATTTCCATTTTCTCAATTGATGACTAGCATTCACCCATACTATTTGATTCGTGAATCATGAATGCTGCAGCTTGTCCATGGTTTAAGTTTACAGGAGATTTGCAAACAAACTATAATAGTACGTGTTTCTCACTGTTTATCTTGACTATTCTTTACTGTTTGTACAAATGTAATATCTTACTTGGTAGCAAACCCTTCAACTTATTACCACTGTTTAGCTCATTGCCAAAGGAGATCATGGTTCAAATCTCGGAAGGGCGCTACTTTATGCCTGATCCTTAAAACAAAACCATGATGCAACTTTTCTCAAACCAATGGATCAGCAAAAAAACAGTTCTTTTGACAAACTTGGACGCGCATGTATCTCTCCCACAGAAGTTAGACAAAATTGGCACCAAAGCTGTAAAGAGCTGACATAGGCATAACATTTATTATTCATATTTGTTTTGTTGCAGAGATTATACTCAGATATTTAACAGTATCCTGGATTGATCAGAAAGAATTTTGATCCCTTCTTATCTTAAAGTGACAAAGTATGTCAAGCGTCAAAATACCTTGGTATTGATCATGATGTGGCATACTGTAATGTTGAATAGATTTCAATCAATAATCACCAATGGGTGTGACCAAAGTATGTGTCTCTCTGTGAGTGTGTGTATGTTTATTGGAAATGTATTTGCTTATTCAAATATCTCAGATACTTTCAATATAAGTATATTCATGCGTATTTAAGTGGAAGACGTTGGATACCCATATATGTGAAGAATATGGATAAGAAACTGATTTGGGTCAGATTATCTTATTCATCTACATCCTTGATTGACATTAATCTTATTAGCAGTATCAAGTGAAGATTGATGCCATAAGTTATGAGCAATACACAGATACATAAGAGGCAAGCACGTTGCAAATGCATAGAAGCCAAGAAAAAAACATTAAAACATATTTTAGGGATTGTGCCATGAGCTACATAATAAACACGCAGCTGCTCCAGAACACCAGAATAAACCATCAAACTTACCAGGAAACTGAGGGAAATTTCGGTAAAAATTAACTTTTCTGTGTAGAAACTATTTAAATATCGTTTAGCATTCCAATAGGGAATATGAGGCATAAAGAATAAGAGTAAGCTGAAATAATGTCGACTGCAAATGATGGGAAAAACTTACTTTTTTGTCGGTAAGTAGACACTAGGTAGACAGGCAGCAGTCAGAGGATCAAACAAACAAAGAACATGGAATCAACTACTCATGGAGAGGAAACTTAGGAGTGAGGTTAGACAGATGCCATATAATAGATTTCTTCATGCTATAATTTAAAAGCCAAAGAAGAACAATAAGGTAAGGCAATCTAAATTAAATAATCAAATAAATTTCTTCTCACCTTTGGCGAACCCCTCCCCCAATTTCAGCATCAGTATTGTTCACATGAAGGCAGTGAATCTTTTTACCAGAGGAATTGACAGTCAGCAAAGGTTGTGGAGTTAGAGAATTAACATCCCAAAGACTAACTGCTTCAGTTTCTGCCACAATCACCTTCCCTCTACTTCTCCACTGCAGAGGGCTCGAGTATTCCATCCCTACCACTGGACTATTTACATCCCATTTCATTATAAGTTCCCCATCGCGAATATCATAAGCACTAACTTTAGTCTGACTGCTGGCAGTAGAGATCAAGAGTGGCCCACATGGTTTATACCACCATTGTCTTTCCACAGGTTGCATTGTGCATGAAACACTTCTTCTTCCTGTATTAGTTAGAGGAGCGAGTGCAGTCCTAGATGATGACATTGAGAAGGAATTTGAGTTTTCGTCCTCAATGTGAAATGCTTTAATCTTTTTTGTGTAGAAATCCCACGAACAGAAGCCAGATTCCAAAGTATTCCCAGCTGATGCTGCCACGACAAACCTCCCGGAGCATCCATCAGAACCAGTGGTGCGAATTAACCAGCAATCACCCCACAAGTTACTGGACGCACTTTCTGGGGGTTGGTACTCTGCCTTCTCCTGATATATATAATGATGCAGATACACAATTAACCCGCAAAACAACTAGGACATGCTTAAATATGCAAAATAATAGGCATAAAACCTGGATAAAATGTAGATCTCTAATCTACATGTTCCTTTCTTCTTTTCATTCGATGTGCATATATAATTGGCTGTTATGTAGTAGCCTTGGTAAGCTTCAGCAAGTGTCATTATTTATCCTTAACGTTTAATGAATGATAGGACTGACTAACAGACAGTTGCAATAGCTAAACAACAGTTGATGTTTGTCAAGGAGGCTTAGGAACATGTACCATTGTAATTGATCTAGAAAAACATTTAATTGATAACGACAGGATATAAAAAGTCGGTTGGTTTCGTATAAGATGGAGGATGATTTCAGAAACTTCTCAGAATCTAGAGAGGCTGTAATAGTTGGAAAAAGGCCAACGTAGGACTAGGAAGTAGCTTTTACTTTTAACTTACTGTGTTTCACACTGTACCTTTCTCCTTTAACAGCACATGATGATCCAAGTTCATGTCTAATCAATATAACATCATGTAAGTTGCATTATCTATGTTTTATATAAACACGTGAATGCATGTACATATAAAATCCTATAAGCAAAATTATTTATATTAGATAGGAAATGCACTGCACCATAGTATAGATGATCATAAGCCATTAAGGACTAAGGAGTACTCTCAAAGAGAAGAAGAAGAAAGACTAACAACACATTCAGGTAGTTTCCCAACGACTGGCTTAGGGAAGCAAAAAATGACAGAATGTAGATTTCATACCTCAGAATTCGCAATGTCATAATACGAACACGAGCCATCATTATGAGTTAAAAGAACAGCTTCCCCCTCAGAAACAAACCATCCTCCGGTTGAGGATTTGTGACCAATTTCGAATATCTGAGTTTTAAAAGAATCCTCTGCATCTTCAAACACCATAATCCCTGGTTTGGTTTCTTGATCATCTAAATCATCAATCTTTTCGGTTGCAATTAGTGCAACCTCACTGCATTGCAGACTGGCCACCTTCTTCGATTCGAAATTAGCCCCCGAAGCAGTGCTTTCCACGCCCATTTCACGAATCCCGCTCAATTCTGCCTTTAAAACTCTGCAATCTTTTTTGAAGTCTGCTTGATCTGTATTTAGAGAAGCTAAGAACTCTAGTGCAATAGGGTTTTCATCAATAGGGCTCATAGAACCTTTAGGCTTACACAAGTCAGATTTACCATCCAATGCCATTCTGTTCTTAATTAGTTTCTGATGAGGGAAAAACCTTGCTTCCAACTCCTCAAGTTTCAATCCCTTACCATTCGAATTTTGAGCATTCAATTTTTCACCTTGCAAGCTGTTGTCTTTTATAATTTCATGAAGACCCAACTCACTTCCATCACCATCCACTACACTACTCACTGCATTCTCAATTCCGGATATCTTCTTCTGAATATCAGAAAGGATCAACTTTGATTCTTTCTGATTATTATTTGAATCCAACATCTCTTTGGTCCTTTTGATGTCAGAAGCAATTCTTTGGACTCTTCCCTCTAGTGCAGCAAGCTTTTCATGAAGCTTGCTTGGATATTTGTTAACAGCTCGAACACCATTCTCACTGGAATTCTCAAAAACTTTGATGCAACTTTTTACTTCTCTATTACTATTTCCAGTAATCTCATCTAACTTGATAACATCAGTGATGGGTTTATCAGATGCATTCGCTTTGTTTATATCATCGGGAGCTCTAATAACATCACAAGCTTTCAGATCAGAGGATTTGGAATCTGCAACTAAAGCATCACCTTTACATTTGTTCACGGCGGATTTAGGAGCCAATTCTTTTGAAACCAGAACAGCATCACAATTCTTCAACTCAGAAGATTTGGAATTCGCAACTGAAGCATTGCCTTTACTAATCTCCACGATGGATTTGGGAGCAATTTCTTTTGAAACCCTAGAATCTTTTCCACCAGGTTTCCGCAAATCAACATCCAAGCTAGCCCTCCTCAACAAATTAGGTTTCAAATTCGCATCTTTCCCCTTCTTATCCAAAACCCGGACTTTAGGACCCACATCTTTAGTCTCCAGCGATCCTGAAGCTCTGGGGTTTAGATCCGAGGGGTTCAGGGACTTGCCTCTTAGAAGCGACGACGTGGACCATCGGACGGCGGGAACGGCCGCAGGATTCCGGCGAGGGGCGGAGGAAGCTCTAGGGTTCTCCTTCCCGTTGGCGATCGGAGTCCTTCGATTGATCGCTTTGATCTTCGGGGTATCGTCGGTTAGGGTTTTCTGGGGCTTGGCGGCCATCACTTTGCCGCCGGCGCCCCCTCGTTCTTTGAGACGGGTGGACATTTCTGGAACTCTAGGGTTTAGGGTTTTGATTCGAGGAAGGTGACGGGAGGTTATTCGGCGTGATTGAGGAGAGAAGGGGCGAGAATAACGGGCAATCTGGGGATTTTGGTTGGGATTTGGGAGAGAGAATTGGCGGGAAAAGTTTGCGTTTGAATTTTGAAATTTGGAGAGGAGAGGAGGGGAAGAGATGTACGTGGCAGGGCGTCTACGGATCGTAGATGGAGTTTGCTGTTATCGTGCTTTCTTTTTCCGGGAAAAAAATTTATTCTACATCGTTTTTTAAAGCTAAATAGGACTTATATATCCAATTATTTCACCTCCTTAGCACTTAGCGGCTGTTTGTTTGCCTAAAAAAGAGGGAAATCAAAGAAAATGAAATCTATTTCTAAGAAAAATAGTTTTTGGGATTATTTGGTTGGCTAAAAAAAGAAGAAAATCAAAGAAATGGAGATGAGATGAGATGAGTTGTCACCTTATTATAGGATGATGTGAGTAATTTTTTAAGAAAACTTGTTTTGATGTTGTTTGGTTGGCGAAAAAAATAATGAAATGAATTATAAGAAACATATTTCTTGTAATAGGTTGTTTTCTTTTGTTTGGTTATTTCTTAAAAATAAGAAAAAAGATAAGATGAGATGAGTTGTCATTATATTATTGGATGATGTGACACACACTTAATGAAATTGTTTTCCTAGCTTTTTGGAAGGAAAACAAAGAAATAAAATGTTAATGAGATGAGATGAGTTGTCACAATCTTATTGGATGATGTGAGTAATTTTTAAATATGAGATGAGATGAGTTGATTGATGTTGTGGATGAAAATAATATTTTATTAGATATGGTGGATGTGATGAATGAGTTGTTGAATGAAAATAATATTTTATTAGATGTGGTGGATGAGTTGTTGGATAAAAATAATATTTTATTAGATGTTGTGGGTGAGTTTTAGGGATGAAAATGTGTAAAATTGTGCTTTTTGAGGTTTCTTGGTTTTCATTTCTATTTTTTGGTTTTTTAGGAAATAACAAAACAAGCCCTTATATACCCTAACTTGTATTTGGTAGTAAGAAAATACCCCAAGATCTTTTAAACTTATTACGGTTATATATGTCCTCACTTTTTTCCATGGCACATAAATATCCTAAAGTTTATAAATGACACTTAAATGCCCTAGAGTTTTTAAAACTTGCACATAAATACCCTTAGTTATGCAAACTCGATGGTATTTACATGCGAGTTTTTAAAAAAATTTGGCGTATTTAAATGTCAGATTTAAAAAACTTTAATGTATTTATGTGCCGGTTTTAAAAATATTAGGGTACATATGTGCTACCAGAAGCAAGTAAGGATGTACAAGCGTCAATTATAAAAAATTTGGAGTATGGTATTGCTACTAAATATAAGTGAGAGTATATATGTGAAAAGTAGGTAAAATAATAGGGCATATAAGCACTATTTGGCCTTGTTGTACCCACATGGTTAAATTCACATGACACTCTGAACTTTGGGGGGATTCTCGGATAAACCCCATGAGCTTATATCTAAACCCCAACCCCCCGCCACCCCAAAAAAAAAAGCGAGCAAACCCCCCAAAATTGGGGGGGGGGGGGGGTTACTATTTAGACTATCTCCAGCAGGTGGGTTTTGGGGGGTTTTTTTGCTCCAGCAGGTGGGCTTTTGGGGGTGAAATGGAAAATCGGTTTCGGACGAGTAAAAATTTCACCTCCGGCTTTTGGGGGGTGAAATTAATTGAGCTCATGTATCAAGCCATGTGTCAAGGCTTGATTGGTTGGAGTTTTTTGTTTTACTCCTAATTTTTAAATGATATTTTTGGAGATAAATAATAGGAATTAATTTATAATTTTTATATCAATAATTTTTATTTTTTCACCTCTATAAATAGAGATTAGCCTTGTGTAATTTGGACACCAAAAAAATCTGAGTTTTCAACACCTTATTCTCCTTCTCTTTGCTTTTGTTAATATAAAAATATTCGGTTTTTCTATAGAGTGCCCTTGGGCACTCTATAAGAGAGGAGAGAGATAGAGAGAAATGAATGAGGAGGGGGGTTCCCTGATTTGCATTGGGATCTTCTCCTCATTCATTTCTCTCTATCTCTCTCCTCTCTTATAGAGTACCCAAGGGCACTCTATAGAAAAACCGAAAAATATTATCAAAAATTAAATTAATAATATATATTATTTATGTAAATATTAAAAATTTATAATTATAAATAAATGAGTTATATTAGTAATAATAATAGTAGTAGTAGTAATATATATGAAATAAGAAAAAGAAATGAATAAATAAGGTGGGGTGTATATGTTGGAGTGATGGGGTTAGTGGGTCCCAAATAAAGTAAAAATCTTTTGAAAAAACTCCTGCTGTAGAGATGATAGAAAATGAAGATTGTTGAATTATGTGGAGGGGGAATAAAGTGATGTGGCAGGAGAGAGAAGGTTAAAATATCGACTCCTGCTGGAGATAGTCTTAGGCTAACAAAAACTATACAGTCTATACGTAGCTAAATATATTAGAGTTGAGAATTTTGAGTATTACGGTGTGGAAATTGTGCGGAGGCGTAAAAACAACTAGTCATCAAATTTATTGCTGTTTGCGTCTACATTTCATGTTAGCTGTACTCTATGCATAATTCATGTTAATATAGTTTTTGTTACAAAACCTCTCTGTGTCATTTTTTTTAGGGGAAAAAAAAATGGAGATGCGGGGTTTTGATCCCGGATAACTAGCGTTAAAGGCTGGTACTCTTCCATTGAGCTACATCCCCATTTGTCATAATCTGCCTACTATTTTTAGTTAGTTATTATCTTTTTTAACCCACAATAGACCTAACAGGCCCATCAATTTGCAGCCCATCCAATCCGTCTGCCTTATTCGAAAACTAAAATACCATTAAATTGTATTTGTCCAATGTACACCCCTCCAAAACAGGTATTTTTAACTTCACCCTCTAAATTGTTACAATTTAAAAAAGGGAAAATTTGTAAAATAGTCCGTTTTTATTAATTATTTAGCAAAATAGACCGTTTTGCTAAATAATTAGCAAAATAGACATCTTTTTGGCCAACATGCAAAAAGAGGTCTATTTTGCAAAACAGCTCAGAAAACATACGAGAGTAGTAGTCCCGTGTGTTTTAATCACGGATTAGTGAACTCAGAAAATTTAACAAAACATTAAGATGAACTCAGAAAACATACGGGACTACTAGTCCCGTATGTTTTCTGAGTCACTAATCCGTGATTAAGTTGGCTCTAAACATACGGGCATGTATGTTTTCTGAGTCATATTTTTTAAAATCGACCTATTTTTTTCAAAAGAGGTCTATTTTACTAATTATTTAACAAAACGGTCTATTTTGCTAAATAATTAGTAAAAACAGACTATTTTGCAAATTTTCCCTTCAAAAAATTACTTTTGCTCTCACATGTACCCTCACTCCCACCTGAACAGATGTTGAAGTCCTGAAGGTTTTAAAGGATATATTACCATTATATCCGTATTGAATTGTTTTATTTTAAGAAATCAACAAAAATAAAGGCTAATCCGTCAAACGTCAAAATGTCATCATCATCTTTGCGAATTTCTGATGGCTGCTATAAAACATAAATTTAAAAAATAAAAATATCTACTGACTGATTGCAAAATCCCCTATTTTAGTTTTTATAATTTTTTTAACTAAGTTAGCTGATTTTTCACACTGCGGTTTTCCGATGTATCGCTTGGCAACGATATCGAGGATAAATTTGCTCTTTCACCGTTCCTCGACAACACCCTGGATTTGATCCACACTGGTGTGTATTCTTTGATGGTTGGGCGGATATGTAATTGATAGTTTTTGTCCGGCTAAATACCCATATTGGTATTTTAATTCCACCCTAATTTCCAACAAGGTATTTTAAATAGGCAAACCCACTTTAAGATATTTTAATTGATACAACTAACCAATAAGGCATGGTTTCTCGTCGGCGGGCAAATTTCCGGCGAGATCTCGTCACGTGCATGGCACATGATGTCTCAAAACTCGTTTTTAGCAGCGGCGACGGTAACAATCTCGTCATATTCAGTCAATTCGATGGGGTTAGCGATCTCAGGCGGCGTCATAACCGTTATTTTATCCTACTTTGGGCTGAATATGACGAGATTGTTGTCGTCGCCGCTGCTAAAAATGAGTTTTGAGACATCACATGCCATGCACGTGACGAGATCTTATCGGAAATTTGTCCACCAACGCGAAAACATGCCTTATTGATTAGTTGGATAAATTAAAATGTCTAAAGCGGGTTTGCCTATTTAAAATACCTTGTTGGAAATTGAGGTGGAATTAAAATACCAATATTGGTATTTAGCCGTTTTTGTCCTATTCGTTTAGGATCCGGGGCTCTTTGGATGATCATATATACATTTTTTTTAATTATGATTTGGAATTTAGAGTTTACAACAGATTGGGTCTACGCATTATATAACAGGCTTAGTTTTATATTTGCTGATTTTTTTTTAAAAAATAATTGAAGAAGGACGCAAAGGCAATTTATCCTTAAAAGCGGTCAGAGATTTGAAGTCAGTTAACGTGGAGGGTAAATTGGAAAAAACAAACCAATTTGAGGGAAAATTAGGTTTAAAATGATTTCAGAGATAAAATAAAAAATATTTTTACTTTGAAGGGCCATATATCTGTTAGAATTGGGGGTGGAATCAAACCTCCGCCGGCGAAGAGGAGCT
>BQKN01001085.1:765797-780913 GCA_022839385.1 Asparagus kiusianus | reverse complement strand
TCTCAAAATCGATTACAATTTGGATTCCGATTACAAAAGAGAGGAGAATGAATTTGATTCTCCTCTTTGTTTAATTCTGGGTTCTTCTTGGTAGCGATGGAGTGCCTCCTTCGATTGATCGCGTCGAACTTGCTCTCCGTTGACGATCCGACCGTCTTAGTTCACTGGAACAATTGACTTGTGTGATGAATTCGGTTCGGAACTCTCAACAAGTTTAAGAAACTCGGAATGAGTTGAAAACTCTGAAGAGAGTTGTTGAGAACCGAATAACTGGTTTGATATGACTAACTTACATTGCAAGCTTAATCACGAACTCTTAAATGAGTTTCAGAACTCAGAGCGAGTCAAAACTCTGTAACAAAGTTGTTAGAACCGAAGATTCGGTTAATAGCCAAGTTGATTTGCCACTGATGAAGGGATCCTTTGGGATTTGATTAACTGATTGTTGATCAGTTCCTTAATCTTCAAAAGATCTCCTTCTCCGTGCTGTTGAACTGTTGAGATTTGTTGACCTTGGGCGGTTTTGATGCCAGCTCACTTCAACCCTATGCTGTTTTGTTACCGGAAACCGATCAACCCCTTACTCAGTTGAGTAAGTCGGTTATTTATAGGGAGATTAGGGTGTAACCAACCCCTAAATCCGCTCCTAAGTGGGTGAAAATCCCTCAGATCGTGGGATAACGGTTTTGAGGCCGTTCGGCTTACGTTTGAACAAGTCAAAACGCTTTAGTTAGCGTTCTGGGCTTTAACTCTACGTCCAGGGCTTGAGACGCAGAGTTAAATCTCTGTTAGAGATTTGAGACGCACAGGCCGCATGCATTCTGAAATTGGAAACGCACAGATCACTGGTGCATTGAAGTTCAACTCTGCGTCCAGAGTTTGGGGCACGCACGTTATATGTGCGTTTTGTGCTTTAACTCTGCGTTACAGAGTTAGCTGTCGGCTGCAGAACGCACAGGTTATATGCGTTTCGAAATTGAGAAACGCAGAAGTGAACTTCTGCGTTTGATAGAGGTTGTTGACTTGTAACCTCGTCTATTATGATATTGCAAAGGCCATTGCTTATTGATCTTTGCCTGTTATAAGATATGAGAGTCGTCAGATTGTAACTCTCACCATCGATTGTGAAGGCCACTGAATAGAGTTTTTATCAGCTGTCGGAAGCGTCGTCGAATTGTAACTCCCTCGATCTATGTGAAAAATCTTCTATTTGCAGCTTTCGATTGTCGGCGCGAAAGCTATTTGATTGTAGCTTTTGTTGTGAGAGCTAGACGGGAATCAACATCCATAGTGTTCTTAGATGAATATTTATCCACGGCTCTCTACCAGGTAACTCACCAGCTAAGTCCAACCTTTTATTTCTAAAATCATTACACTGCTCATCAGCATCTCTAATAGTTGCTAATATAATATTAGTCATGCTGTTGTCGCAACCATCAAGATCAATCATCTCAGAAATGAAGTCGTGTTTATGGCGATTGTGGAGTTGCGAATGCAGTGATTAGAAAGTCGTCTGATTGTGACTTCCATTGTCGGAGCTTGATAGGGATCAGCTATCCATTGAGATTTTTAGACAGCTTACATCGGTAAAGGCTAATCAAATCCATTGAAGGCTGGGGGTTAGCCAAAAATCCTAAAGTCAACGCCTAACACGCGTCGCCGGGTAGCCTATTCCCGTAACAAATGGTAAAGCCTATGTATTCAATATCATAGCACAAAGTCTAAAGGAGTTCATTCCTTTAGCACAACGTCACATGCGGAACGGATTAAAACAATCCGCATGTAAGCCCGACTCAAACGGTAGTCGGTAAGAGCACGTCAAATCCGTTGAAGGCTGAGGATTTGCCAAAAATCCTAAGTCAACGTCGCATACACGTTGCTGTTTAGTCTTTTCACAGGAGAAAGACGAAGTCTACGTATTCAATATCGTAGCACTAAAAGGGTTAACTCTTTTAGCTTAACGTCACATGTGGAACGGACTTAAACAATCCGCATGCTAGCCCGACTCAAACGGTAGTCGATAAAGGCTTATCAAACCCGTTGATGGCTGAGAATTTGTTAAAAATTCTATAAATACAAGTCATTGACGGATCAATTTTATAAATTGGTCTCGTGACTCAAGTATCTGCCACACTCCAATACCTTAAGAGCTTAAACTGTGTATACTCCAGAAGACGTACGAGTATAAACTGTGTCGGACACCGGACAACGTGTCGCAAGGAAGCTTGGACGCCGGACAACGCGTCACAAGGAAGCTCAGACACCGGACAACGCGTCGCAAATGTCAATCGATGATCAGTTCTATGTTGAAGCAACCAACTCGAGCTAAAAAGTCAGGAAATCAAGAATCGACTTCAAGTTCAAAATTCTGACAGACGGTCAGACAATAAGTACAGCACCGGAACCCTTACAGATATTCAACAAAGCACCGAATAGCCTGGAGGACTGAAGGAATCAAGAATAGAAGCCACTCCAAATATCCCGTCGTTACCGATTGAAGGACAGGACGATCATATCCAAAGCATTCCAGACTCTTCTATAAAAGAACGAGGCTGAAATACTTTGGAGGGGGTATCTGTAGGCGTATAAAACTGCCTATAGGTCCCTTAACACAGCTCGATGATGCTGGTTCGACAAACCGACCATCGGGCGACGTATCCAAACACGACCGTTAGCCCGCAACACCGAAGCGGATTAACGAGGTTACGAAGCTGACGAACCGCACTCAAACAACGGAACGAATCCACTCGCGTATGGAATTAAGCTAACAGGTTGAGGAATCAACGAGTCATCCAACCAAGAGCGGACTCGGATGAATCACGATCGAATCAAGATCAGTTTCGGACTCGAACTCAGAGGTGGATTTACTGCCAAATCAGGAACCAGATTTACTACCAAATCAGGTCAACAAATCGAGTCCGAACCAATTAACCACACAACCGAATCACGGACAGATACAACGACGGAAAACGACGGAACGAACAACGCCTTAAGGGGGCTCGGCCAAAACCGAACCACCACAAGGTGGCTCGGCCCAAGCCGAGCCACCTTGAGGTGGCTTGGTGGCCGAGCCACCTCAAGGTGGCTCGGCCAAGGCCGAGCCACCCTGAGGTGGCTCGGTGGCCGAGCCACCTCGAGGTGGCTAGACGTGTCGGCCACCTGTGCGCGGGCACAGTGAAGAGAGGCTATAAATAGAGGGCTTGGTTCATTTGTTGAAAGGTTGGATTTTTTGGAGGCGAAGCTCTGCTGGATTCGAAGCTCAGATCTAAAAAAGATTCAAGCTTTGGGACTTTGAAGACTTGCTCATCCAGATCCGGTGCTCGGCGATCGTCAACGCCAAATAAGGCAAGAGTTCGAGAGGAACCGGATCTCAGATCTACGCAGGCGTACTCCGGATCAAAGCTTGGTCTTTGATCCCGAGATTTGGGCGACTATTTCCTTGGTGAAATAATCCCCCCCGGCTATTATTTCCTTCATAAAATAATATCCGTCGTACTGCGTAGATCCGACCGGATCTAGATCTCGCGGTGGTCCACGGATAAACCCCGGCGCAGGCAAACAACCCACGCAAGCGAGCGACCGCAAAACAGGAGCTCGTGATTTGTTCGACACAAAAGGAGAAAGTTGTAATCTTTTCTTTATTTTTCTTTGATTTTATTATAACCGGATCTTATAAAAAGACCGGATCTTTGTAACTCAAAAAGCTGTTATCTAAGATGACAATGGAATCAACAATGAAGAAAGACACAATTTTCACCGTGAACAACCTATCGTGTACTGGTATGATTTTCTAAGTCTAACATCATCGTTTTCTGACGAACACGCTTCTCTTAGGGGGTGTAATGCTACATTGGCGTTATCAAAAGTCACTCATTTGGAATCACGCTTTCGTGAGCGTGAGGCCCCAACGGGCTCCTGGACTTCAACTCGTAATCCGAGGCGAGCGGTTACATGTACTTTTTCAACATGAGAGCTCCTTGACTTATTAGGAGGACGCGCACGACCCCCAGTATGAAGAATTAATTAGGGTTCATTCGTCGGACCCGAGTGCTCTTTAATCGGAGCTTTGCCTCGACCTTCGTGTAAAGGACCAAGACAATTGTAATATTTATCTTGAATCGAGATAAGTCCACATTATTGTGGGCTCCACCGGAGGTGTACGATTCATCGGGATAGGAACAGAGGCTGTCGGAGACTCAAAAATGGTCGCGGGAGGCGAAATACCTACAAACAGGGGCTGGCTGGCTCGGGGCTGGCACGAGCCAGCATTTGCTTGGCTCCACCATTTGGTGGCTCGGATCCGGCCGAGCTAGTAGCTAGTGGTTCGATTTTTTTGGGCTTTGTTTTGGATTTTGGCTTCCAGATTTAGCATAGTTTTGATGGTTTGTTGACTACATCGTGCCTTTGTAATTTCTTGGCGTCCTGTATGAGGATTTCTGCATGTGCAAGCAATGCATGACATTTTTGGATTCGCTCCTCAAGGGTTGAGCGAGTCTTTTTAACGCGGGTCCATTCATTAGCCGCTGTTTTAAAGGTGAAATCCCATGTTTGCTGCTGAGGCTTCTGATATTTATTAGATCTCAGATTCGCCTTATAGCAGACTCCGTTGACTGGCTCTAAGGCCTTGGCAAATTAGCGCACGAGGCGTTGGCGTCGCCTTTAACGCGCTCTCTTTGATAGGGTTGGTGCGCCTTTAGCGGTTAACTCCTTGATCAAGGAGGGATCCAGATCTGCAAATCCGACCTCGTTGGAAGCTGGAGAAGCGTTGCGATGTGCAACTGTAGCGACGGCGGTGCGAAGGTCATCTTCTTGGGTCTTCAAATCTGAAGACTAGCGGACCTTCCTGGATTTGTGAGCAGAGGCGGATCTGGAGGAGGAGGACGAGTACTCCTCAAACTTTTGTTGGTCGAACTCATATTCGACCTCTTCTTCAATCAGGATGTGAATCCGAGGTTGCGACACATCTGCCTTCGCAGAAAGGTTGTTGGCTCCCACTGTGGTTACCAGTTTGTTTTCGTCAAAAGTTGTTTTTTCATTGTTGTTAAACCTGTTATACCGTTTATCGATTATAAGTTCAAACTGAAAGAAAAGTCGATCTTTTTATAAGATCTTCTTATAATGAAAAAGTGAAAATTATAACTTTATCCAACAAAATGCAGCAGTAGTTTATCTCCTGTTGTTTTGTGTGGGATCTTTACCTGTGTCGGGAATACGTTAGTCCGTAGACCATCGCAGATCAGATCCGGTTGACAAAATAATTATGTTCTTGCTTTACGAAGGAAGCAATCGCAACAGCGACAATCACGACCAAGCGAGATTGTGGATCTTCTCGAGATTAAAACTAAGTTTAATCTAGAGGAAAGAGGGAGAGAGAATCTTAAATCTTTCGAAGGCTTTTTCTTTATGAAAAAGATCGCCAAGATTCGGCAATTCTGCTCTGAAATTCATGGTCTACTGCTCAATGCGACAGTACCTCGCCCTCTGATTTCAGATCCTCTCAAATGAAGACACTGGGCTTCTATTTATAGGCTTTTGTCACCGTGTTTTCTGATAAGATCAAGTATTTTGGCGTCATCTTCAGTTGATAACCGCCCAGGCACACCTAAGGATAGCTTCAGAATAGTTAGGGAGGTCCCGAGATGAAAGAATCCTTAAAAAATATCAAAATCCGTGCTTTGGGAGTCTTGGGAGTCAGCACTACTCGTGGTGGCTCGGAGTTATGCGATCCAATATTTGGTGGCATGCATGGGTGCGAGCCTCGCATGGATACGATCCACCATTTGGTGGCTCGTACTCGTGCGAGCCACCATTTGGTGGCTCGCATGGGTGCAAGCCACCATTTGGTGTCTCGCAAATGGTAGCTCGTACTCACGAGAGCCTCCTGGCCTATTTCGTTCGTTTTTTTGATGTTTTGGCTGTTTGCAGCCCCTTTAGTTCACTTGTTTTGCGCTTGTTTTGCCTTTACGCGCGTTCGTCACTTCACTAACTTGTACACTTTACCGATTCGCTTCATGCATTTACTAGCGTTGGATAATCTTTCTTGACTCAGATAATAACATTCATCATCTTTTTTCCGTCTCGAGCTATGTTCGGGGACCTATTAAGTAATTTTTAACACCTACAGCTACATTTATATGTTAGCAGGAGGAGCTATATCATGCAAAAGTGTCAAACAGTCACTTGTAGCTTTCTTCACTATGGAAGCAGAGTTTGTAGCTTGCTATGAAGCATATAATCAGGAAATATAGTTGCAAAATTTTGTCACTGGACTACGTATTCTGAAAAACTTTGAAAGACCACTAAAGTTATTTTTGTGATAATAAATTAGCAGTTATGTATTCCAATAACAACAAGAGTTCAACTAAGTCAAAACATATTGACATTAAGTTCCTGGTTATGAAAGAAAGGGTACAGAGTGGACAGATATCCATAGAGCACATTAGGAAAAACTCCATGATAGCAGATTCTCATACTAAAGAATTACCACCCAAGATCTTTCATGAGCACACTGCTCATATGGGTGTGGTATTATTTGGGAATATCATGATTTAGTAGGAGTTTGAAATTTGTGGTGCATTATATTAGGTTGTATTGTCTGATTAGACTAAAGTATTCAGTTTATACACTTTGTTATAATGGTTGAGGTTGACCTCACTAAAGTTTAAGGTAGGACCGGTTAAAAATAGACATGTACGGATCATATTGCATGTAATTTTTCATGTTGCACATCCATGATTGATCTATGTCGTTTGATTATATTGGTATATGTGACCATTGATGGGTTTAGTTACGATAAATGTGACAAAGGCCTTTTTGATCCTATATTGATATACTTAATAGACAAGACTGTTTGGAAATACCCTTATCAGGGATAGCTACTTTTGAGCTCATACGGTTATACACACTTTAAGAAAATATATGGTTCCCAAGTGAGAGATTGTTAGATTTGAATCTATTTGTGGGCACATATGTTACATCAGTATGTGTTGCTATCTTTGCAGTTGACCCGTATAAAGTGATCAATCAGGTAATTAGGTCAATTTGTACTAAATTATCATGGGCTAATTGTGCAGATACGAGATTGCAATTCTAATTTAATGAGGGGTTAAATTAGAAAACTATAAATCTTTATAAAGGGGTTATGGTCCCTAATCTAAGGGTTAATATTCTCATTCTCTTCACGCACATCTAAGAGAGAAACTCAAAAGAGACCCTCTAGATTAGAAGATTTCAAACCTAAGATTAAGATCAGTGCAAATCCAAATGGATTCAGGTATGCTTCTGCGTTCTTGTGTTTAATCTCTTTGAATTAATCACGGCTAAATTCTAACATATACTTGGTAAAACAAACTCTCCCCTAAATCCCATTATATATTACCATATTTTATTGTTGGAATTATGAGTATTTTATAAAACTGTAAATCTATTCTGATTATGTTAATTGACCTAATTAACCTAGCACCATACAGAAGAGAGGGTCATACAAAATAAAAAGATTATAGCGTACTATAAGAGTTGTACTATTTTTGTACTACTTGACATAAAAAAAGAAGATGCATAAGAACACATAATTTATTTTTTATTACTATTACTTTTTGGTGAAAGTTATTTGAAAAGTTTCTTTTTTTCTCTCTCTTTGTGTGAGAGTACAAAAGTAATACTGCTTTTTTATGTACACTATTCGTTTAAGAATTTTCGTGGTGCCCTTTTAGTACAAAGTGGGACCTACGCATGCAAGCAGAGTTACAAAAGAGAGTATTGAGTTTGACTGATAAAATGAGTATATAAATACAAGATTTTAATGCGAGCCAACATGATCATCCAGATGAACGTTGGGTCCAGGACCTCTTGCTCTAGATTGTATGTTGATAATTGAGCATGCGAAAAAGCCATTCAACTCTCCCTTTTTTTGCCGAAGTTGAAGGCCATTGACTTGGAGGAGTTTCTGGATATGAGTCCCTAGCATCATAAGTATTTTTGTATTAATCACTCAAATCTTTATATTTTGATATTATTCCCCCAACTTACATAAAGATGTTCATATGTGCTCATCTAGTTAGTTCACGTTAAAATGAATGGAGAATATTCTATGTTTAACTTTTTTCTTCAATGGACAATTATACTCCTCTTATCATTACCCCTCCAACCTCCTCTCTATCATTGATCACCGTTGTCATCCCCCCCCCTACTGGGCCCGCTCCACCCATGCCCTCCTTCTTCCTCATTCCTTTCGTTCCTTGAATTAGCATCCTTGCCCACAACACCCCCCCCCCCCCCTCCCCTAGAAAAAGAAAAAAGAAAAAGAAAAAAACAGCCTTATCCCTTGTCCATTCTCTCAAATACAAAAACTACTAGGGCATAGGGTGCCTTCTCCTTCGTCCACTCTCTCAAATGACTCGGCTCCTCAAGCTAGGGGTGGTGTTAGATGCAGTGCAAATCAGGAGAAAAGGGTATTTTTCTTCATTGATATAATGGTCTATTTATACAACATGAATAGGATTGTTCTACCACTCTACCCAATGTGGGACTAAAGAAAAGTACTCTATATACAATATGAATAGGATTATTTTACTACTCCACCAAATGTGGGACTAAACAAGACTACTCTATATTCAATATTTAACATCCCCTTAAACTGCAATTGGGTTGATTAATAGTAGTTTGTTAAGAAGAAATGAGTGTCGCTGTATAGTATGAGCTTTGATGAATAGATCTGCTAGCTAAAGATCGATATTCACATAGGGAAGTGAGATAGTGCCAGCTAGAAAATGATGACGAGTTAAATGACAGTCGATCTTAATATGCTTCGCTTGTTCATGAAACACTAGATTGCTGGAAATTTTAATGGTGCTCATGTTGTCATAGAGAAGAGGAGATGTCGTTGTAGAGAGGATGCCTATGTCAAGAAGGAGCCATCATAGACAAATGATATCTGCAGTGGTGGATGCGAGAGCACAATATTCTTATTCCGCACTGGAGCAAGAGACAATGTCTTGTTACTTGGATTTTCAAGAGATGAGGGAGTCACCCAGAAATATACATCAATCAATGGTGAATCATTGGTCTGTAGTGTCACCTGCCCAGTCTGCATCACTATAGGCGTGGAGAGTGAGTGATGATGAAGCTGAAAAGAACAGCACCCTATCTGGAGTCTCACGAAGGTAGTGTAGAACACGAAGTAGTTCACCTTGGTGAGAGGAATGTGGAGTAGTAACAAACTGACTTAGCACATGAACGGCGTGTGAAATATCAGGTCTGGTGATGGTGACGTATACTAAACTCCCTACGAGATGTAGATATTGTGTGGCATCAAGTAGTGGGTCACCATCAATGGCTTTGAGCTTCACATTCAACTCAAGAGGCGTCTGAGCTGGTTTGGGATCTATTAGGCCGGTACGATTGATGATGTTCTTAGCAAACTTTTGCTAAAAGATATGGTAGCTATGTAGGGTTTGGTTGATTTCCAGTCCAGGGAAGTAATGTAAGCTTTCTAAATCTTTCATTTCAAACTCTTGTTGGAGGTGAGATTTGATTTAGGTGATGGTTGATGGGTTGTCGCCAATGATAATCATGTCATCGACATATAGGAGTAAGATTATACGATGATCCATCAGAAGAAGAGATGAATATGGGTGGATCATTTGCACTAGAAAGGAAACCTACTGGTTGAATAAGCTGTGTGAACTTAGCGAACCATGCACGAGGTGCCTGTTTGAGGTCATAGAGGGCTTCTTGTAGGTGGCAAACAAGACCCTTGGAGTTAGGAAGTCCAGGAAGTGGAGTCATGTAGATGTCCTCAGTGAGATGTCCATGTAACAAGTTATTTTTGACATCCATTTGGTACAATGGTCATTGTTTGGCAGCAGGAACAGTGAGTAGTATGCGAACAATGGTCATTTTGGCAAATAAAGAAAAAATCTCCTTGTAGTCCACTCAGTATTGTTGTGTAAAGCCTCGAGCAACTAGCCGAGCCTTATGGCAATAAATGGTTCTGTCCACTCTATCTTCACCTTGCAGGTCCACTTGTAGCTAATGGGAGTCTTTGCCGGAGGAAGAGATGTGAGATCTCATGTATGGGTTTGTTGGAGAGTTGTAAGTTCATCTTTCATTGCATATTGCGACTCAGGATACTTAACTGCATCATGATAAGAATTAGGTTCTACATAAATTGATGTTATCATATTTATGCCTGAAATGCAATGGAGGAAAAATTAGGGTCACAACTTTTGGCTGGTGGTTGGTAATCCCATAGGGGATATGGTTCATATGTGACTTTATTGATTTGTGGTTCAGATGAGGAGGTCGATGGAGGGGATGATTGATCCGTTGCAATAGGAGTAGGATTAGGACTAGCCACTTTCTTAGTGAGAGGACTATCTTCTGGACTTAGCTCTTGAGTGAGAATTGATGAGGAAGGATTAGATGTTATTTTTGAAGTCAGTGTGTCAAGTTCAAGGAATGTGAGATATGCGGGAGTAGAGGGTGGGGAGGGTATTGGTGGAGAGGGTAGAGCGTAGTATGGCAGGTGTTCAAAAAGGTTACATGTGGGCAGATGCGTAGGCGATCAGTGTGGGGACATAGCAAAGATATCCTTTATGAAGGATATTGTATCTAAGGAATACGCAAATAACGGAGTGGGTTAAAAGTTTATTGCACTCTAAAGGTGAGAGTTGAACAAAACATGTATAGTAGAAGACTCAAAGGTGAGAGTAGTTCGATGGTGGGTTGTATAGTTATTGGAAGGGTATAAGATCTTGGATAGATGGAGTGCAGTTGATAAGGTAGACACTCACGAGGAGGCTTCAGCCTGAATTGAATAGGTACATATGTAGATAATAGTAGGGATCTGGTAGTTTCTAGGATGTATCGATGGCGCTATTCGGCTACACCATGTTATTGATGGGCATATGGACAGGAGAGTTAAGAAAGTGTTCTTTGGAAGGCTAGGAATTTTGTAACAATGGGTAATTGCCCCCTCAATCTGAGCATAAAGTTTTGATATGGGAGGAGAATTGTGTTAGGATCATAGTGGTGAAGT
Organism: Asparagus kiusianus; assembly: GCA_022839385.1. Lineage (NCBI taxonomy): Eukaryota > Viridiplantae > Streptophyta > Magnoliopsida > Asparagales > Asparagaceae > Asparagus > Asparagus kiusianus. Next base: position 769,875 of record BQKN01001085.1, on the reverse strand, counting down.
TCTTGTAGATTTCAAAAGCATCAAATTTATTTTTCATTAAGTAAATCAATCCAGGTAAAACGTGAGTGATCATTGCTAAATAGAATGTAATAGTGATTTTGACCACAAGATGTGTGTGGGGATGGCTCCCACATGTCGTCGTGAATAAGTTAAAAAGGTGCAGATGCAATTTTATTACTTATTTAAAAAGGAAGGGCAAGTTCTATGCCAACTTGCAACCAGTATAAGGAGACAATATATCTATGAAAAAGGTTCCTAGTTCGCCAATTGAGCAGAGAATGCGAAGACGAGGAAGATAGGTGACCGAGGCAACAATGCTAGAGATCGCAGGTGGTGGATTTGGAGTTGAGAATGTGGATAACGGAAGCAGTGGGTATGGACAGAATGAGCTTGTCCATGTAGTATAGGTCACCGAGATTATGGCTAGTCCTAGCTGTTTGTTTGGTTCGAAGATCTTGTTTGACACAAGAGGAGACAGTGAATGTAGCAGTATAATTGTGTGAAGTAATTAGGAAGATAGATAATAAATTCATTGTGACATTAGGGACATGGTCCACATTAGGGACTAAGAAGTGAGTGTTAATTGAGAGTGACCAACAGATGTCATGGGTAATGGTGTTCCATAGGCTATGCTAACCACAGTGGTAAGGGGAAGAGGTGTTTGGTTATTGAGGTGTTTTTGTGATGACATCAGATGAAGTGTGCACATGAATCTAAAATCCATGAGTTAATTTTTGTACCTAAGCAAGTGACCTATGAGGTAGTAGCCGAACCTATGGTTGGTGAGGCAGCGAAAGGTTGTAGCACCTGCAGGAGATCAGTGTAAGATGGTGATGAGAATGTGGTTGTAATCTCAGAGATGGTCGCCTGAGGTGGTGTGGTCGGGGATGTTGTAGCTAGCCGTGCACGGCACTTGTCCGTGGAGTGTCCCCAGAGCTTGTGAAAGTCACACCATAGCGGCTTGAGGGAGGACTTAGGATCTGATTGATGTTGTATTGTCAGTGAGAGATGTGCTCTAGGAAGTGGACTATGAGAGGGTGGCAGACAAGAGGTGGCATGGACAGGAATTCAAGCCGATAGGGAGAGTGGCGAGCTAAAGGTGTGTCTCCTCTACTTGTAACTTTGTGACCGCCATCTCAAGATTGGTCTACATGATTGACGAATGAGGTGGCTCAAAAATCTGGTCGAATCATCATCAAAAACTAAAGGAGATGTTGTCAATCTCGGTTGTTGAGGTAAATAGTCCTAGAGGACAGGTCAGATTCGAGAGCCGCGAGTTGTTCCAGAGGTCGAAGATGTGTGTGTAGAACTCACGGCTCAAACGGTCACCCTGTGTGACTGTAAAGATCTCCTAGTATAGCTAGAATTCCCAGGCATCATTCGACTGATTATAGAATCACTATAGATATTCCTAGAGGGATATAGCAGAGTCGAATCGTACGAGCTAAAGTCAGATGGAGGGTGAGATGGACTGAACTATTGTGGCAAAGGAGCGATCTTCGGTAAAGGTCCAAGCCGTAAGAGTAAAGTCGTAAGAGGAGAGGGCAGCCATATCCTTGGTGGGATCAGATGTGGTGTGTGGTGGAATTGGGGGTTTTGAGGTGCCATCGATGTGGCCCTAGAGCCCAGGCTATGAAGAATGGCTCGCAGGGAGTAAGGCCATAAAGGATAGTCATTACCGTCGAGTTTGACGTTGATGTATTCCTAATGGAAGTGCATCTTCGGTACTGACATGACGGTGGTATAGGGTTTAAGTGATCAGTAGTGGAGAGGAGGGGGTCATGCTCGAACAATGGTCAAGTTGTGGTGTAGATCAGCAACAGTGGACAGTCATGAGGCATTGTTGGTAGTCAGTGGCAGAGTGGCATGCAGCACATGCGGGTGGCCGCACTACAGGTAATGAGCAAGTTATGGTCGAGTGGAGTCAACTAGGGTGTGTGGCGGTGTCGTAGGGTCGGTGGTGGCGAGTCATGGTCGATCGGTCACGATGGCATTACAGGGTTGGTGCTGGGTGAGTCATGGTTGAGTGGAGTCGACCAGGGTGCGGGCGAGGACTAGGAGCGGCGTGGTCGAGTGGGTGCGGACATGGTCGAGTGGTCTGGTCGAGCGGACATGGAGGAGATGAAGATGGTGGCGATGAGTGATGGGGGGTGGGAGTGGCGATGGGATGAACTGCTAGAGTTAGGGTTAGGGGTTGGTTAGGGTTACGGGTTAGAGATTTGGGATTGTGGATGGGGTTTGGGGCCAACGTGTGAGGTGTTTAGATTTGTGTGGTTGGGATTTGAGGAAAGGATTGATTGGGTGGCTCTAATACCATGTTAGATGCAGAGCAAAGCAGGAGAAAATGATATCTTTCTTCATTGATATGATAGTCTATTTATACAATGTGAATAGGATTGTTCTACTACTCTATCCAATGTAGAACTAAACAAGATTATTATATATGCAATATGAATAGGATTGTTCTATTACTCTACCCATTGTGGGACTAAATACGAGTACTCTATACACAATATTTAATAGGTGGGAGGTTGGGTGGGGTTGGGGGGGGGGGGGGGGGGGAGGAAGATTAGGGTTAGCCTGAATCCATCCAAGCTTAGTCTGAACCCATCTAAAGTTTTAGAATTTTTACAGTTAAGCTGACAGGATGACTATAATATCAACATATCAAGATGATTTGAAGAACTAATATCAAAATATAAAGATTTAAAAGACTAATATTAAAATGACTATGATTTAAGAGACTTGCATTTAAAAAAAACAAAAGAGAATCGTGGAGAGAGTATTCATATGCGCACATGCCTAAGCATAACGTTGTATTATTATAGAGTTATATAATTGATACGTGTGATTATTTAAAAGAATAGTTAGTGTAATAGTCTTAGTATTTGATCTTTGATTGACATTGAAGGTTTGAATATCCTTATGCAAGTAATTATTGTATTTCAAATTATCTATAAATAAATAAATAAATGGATGAGTGTGATTTGTCTTTCAGTACAAATTAGAAAGGAACACAGTTCATAACGAGTATAATGAATTCTAGATTTAGCATGAATTGTAATCGTCTACTAAATAAATCAACGACTATTTATAAAATTATGTTTCTCAACCAATTTTTTATAATAGAGAGGATCCAAATTCTTAGTTATCGGAGTAAGGAAACTTCCTTTATTGTAGATATTAATTTCATGCAGTTATAGTTACAAGTGTGACTGTGTGATTTTGAGCAAAATTCATGGAGTTTAAAAATTCTCACTTATAACTTTGGAGCAACTACCGTTCATAACACGTGCCTTATTTTCTTTAGTGTATCTGAATACGGTTGTTGTGCGACAGTTGAATACGGCGAGCATAAACTCTATAAAAAAGTTTAGAGGTTAAGTTATCATTTTATTATAAATTTTTTTCGTTAAGTAATTTTATCTTGTTCCCATTGATCGGGTTTAGTAACTGCTTATCATGCAATTATTATTGATATAATTTAGGCATCATCAGCATGCTATATGTATGTTTTGACATTACCTGTCCACTTATGAGCTGGACAAGAGGTTTGCTGGCAGAAGAAAATGATACAAGTTATATGTTGCATATAATTAATATTGCATTTTATTTTTAACATACGGAAGGTTTCTTAACCTTTCCACAGAATTATAAGTCACTATTCTAATTTTAATAGTCTGCTGATACAAGTCAGTTGACTTTCTACTGGTCGTCCTGGCAAAAGTGTAGCAGCTCGGATCAATCCCCAAAAGAGCGGGAAAAAACACACAAACCCAAAAAAAAGCTTTGGATGAGTATCAGTGTCTGCACTCTATTTTGTGGGAATAAACATTGGCTAGGAAATAAGTGAATCTGACTGATAAAATAAAAGGGGAAGTAACTATCGATTAGACACACATCGACAGAGTTGACCCAGGTTGTATCTCGCTCAATCAACTCAAAAGATTGTGCTTATTGTAGATAATTCTTTATATAACTTTAACGTGCTCCCCCCCCTCTGCGGAACTGCGCAGATCGGAAGAGCGGCGTAGGGGGGGGGCGGGGGGGGGGGGGGGGGGGCGGGGGGGGGGGGGGG
>BQKN01001085.1:744426-765697 GCA_022839385.1 Asparagus kiusianus | reverse complement strand
CAAAACACAAAGCCCAAGAATTTTACACGGGTAAAGACTATAATACTCATTCTCTCTCTCTAGACCCCCTCTCACCTCCCCAGATCACAAGCCCCTCCCTCCCTCCTCCCCCACCCCTCCCCTCACATCCCGCCCCGCCGCCTCCGCCTCCGCCTCGTGTCCTCCTCTGCCAATGCGGCCACTAGCCCTACCCAGAAACGCCCCGCGGCCGCTGACCGCATCAAAAAGGTCCACACCGCCGAAGAATTCACCGTCGCCCTCGCCGCCGCCAAGGACAGGCTCGTCGTCGTCGTGTTCGGCCCGCCCAAAATGAGCCAAGCAAGAAGATCTTGTTGTGCGCAGCAAAAATTTCGGTAGAGTTTCTAGTACACAATAAAAGAGAAAGATCAATAAGAGTTCATGTCTCACCAAGAAAATAAGAATCTGAAGTGAATATCTCAACAAAGTAGGATATCAGCTCTTCCTCTCATCAGTTCTAGGACTGACTTGTCGAGGGAATCTAATAAACTATTACAATGGCCACAAACAGCAATTCACACAAGTTTTACGTGGTTCGGTAATTTGCCTACGTCCACAGGGTAAGTAGAGGGGGATCTACAATTAGAAGGAGAAAATATAACTAGGGTTTATAGTCACTCAATCTAAACCCTCACATAATTATCTCTCTCAAAAGCATAAAAGTCTGTTTGAACGAAGTCAAAGAAAGCCGCTGACTTTTTCTCCCGCAGCCGCACTTTTCTTCTTCTCCTTCGCACCTGCCCTCTGCAGCCGCCTCTGATTTTTTTTCGCCCCTAACAATTTTGCAATCAGGAATGGAACCCTAGGCTAGGGTATTTATAGACATCTGCTATGTTATCGGGTGGATCAGAAAACAAACGTCCAAGATTTGCCAAAAAATCTGTTGGTCTTGTGGGCTCTTCACGCGGAATCCAAGAGCTTAGCCTCCCGCACGCAATCACCCATCACCACACGGTTTCACAAGCACATGGGTGGGCCCCATGTGACCCCATGAGCTTCACAATTCTCCACCTCGATGAAGTTTTTTCAAAACTGAGCCAACACCAATCAAATCAAATGTCTCACTTATTATGTCCAGTACGAAGTAAAACAATTCACGACAACGGACTCAATCCACGACAAGTCGAGAACCCAAATGAGAATGCAAACACTCTCCAAATATCGATATCAACTCACCAAATCGGCTGCATCATAAAGACTGCATACGTATCCTCTTGTCCAAAGAATCAAGCCTCACGTAGTTCACCCAAATAGTCGCGAACGACCTCAATCCAATAGAAGAGTTCGTAATCCTTCTCCAATATCATCAACTCTGTGACTGATAGCACCTCCAATGGCTTCAAACACCTCCACCTGAGGTGAACCAATGGTCATATCCAAACTACATCTATCAGCTGTACTCGAATTAAAACCCAACTCATCATCTGTATCCAAAACCAATTGATCCCCAAGCTGTGTCACCTCAGCTAGAATCCTAAATAATACAGTATGATCTGGAGTATGTGGAGTAATCTCCACCTAATGTGGAGTAATATCACTCTCCACCCGCTAGGATACATCTAAGGTCTGTCCAAAACTCTCCACCTGATGAGAGTTAATCAGCTCCCTCATCGAAGCCCCAACCGAAGTGACACTACCAGACCAAACACTCAATTGCGTTTTACCTCCTATCACAGCAGTTGATAACACTTTAATAAGATGGCTCGAATATATCAAAGCCTCAGTCCAAAAACTCTTATGCGGACCATTGCTTGACAACAAACACCAATCCTCCTCCAGCAAGGCACGGTTCTCCAAATTTACCACCCTATCTCGTTGCCCTCAGATTTCCTTTCTAACGAAGTGTCTCAAAATACCATGAGCTCGGCTTCAATACAGAAACATGCACATCTTGTACCTCCCACCAAAACCTGAATGGAGTACCTTCACCTTTCTGTCTATCACACACTTCTTCAATCTGTTGGATACTACTAGGACTTTCTCCAAAGGGAATTTGGTTGCAACCTAAACACGTCTAGAATAGCCGCCAACAAAGGAATCCAAACATCTATTTCCTCCCAATGATGCCTCCTTGGAAGGCCTCCAAACATCCACGTGAACACCTCTAGAACGACCCTTAGCACAATGAATAGAGGTGCTAAACTTTACATCGGTCTTCCTGCTCACATCAACATGTTCAATAGACTTTAAATTGTAGGTCTTCGCACCCTCTTTTAATCTATGCGAGGAATCAATACTGGAATGGCCAAGCCCCAAATACCGCAGTCTAGTCGAATCAATAGAAGTCACCACTTTTCCACCTGCCACTATACCTCTAGTCAAGTAATGCAGGTTATTACTCATGATGTCTTTCATCACAATCTGAGAGTCTTCCATAATCTTGAGAACCATGTCCTCAATTCAAACATTCAGACCCTCTCCACACAAAGCTCCTATAGAGATCAAGTTCCTCTTCAAGGAATGAATATATCTCACATCATATAACTCCCTAATAGTCCCGTCAAACATCTTAATGCGAATTCTTCCTATCCTAAGGATTTGGCATGCACTGTTATTAGTCATGTACACCACACCACTATCCAGCTTCTCAAAACTAGAGAACCATTCCCTTCTAGGGCACACATGATAGGTCACACCACTATCCAACATCCATTCAGATTCCTCCGAATAGTTATCTGTAGGACTGATAGAAAGTAAATAAATAGAAGAGTCAGAAATATTACCATCCGATATAACGATATTTGCTTCTGATAATGATTGCTTCCTTTTTCCTTTCTGCTTATTATTCATCCATTCGTCGAGCTTTGGGTAGTCTTTCTTCCAATGACTAGTCTCCTTGCACCAAGCACACTGATCTTTTCCAATTGTAGGATGTCCTAATCTAGACTGTGACTTCTAATTCTTCCGGTTTGGACCCTTCCCTCTTACGGCCAACGCCTCTACTACCGGCTCAACTGAAGTCTCCTTTGTGACGCCCCTGTTTTCACACATGGCTGTAGTCCAATGTGAATCTAGAGATGTTAAACCTGCCATGCACCCACACTGTGCAACAACAAGTTTTACCAATCACAGTAATATTCTCTAGTGGGATCAAATAAAAGCGTAGGTACAAAGCAGGCAAAGAAGTAGAACAATAATAATAGTCATGATAAAGAGGATGATATCTCATAAATAAAGATCATGTCTCAACTAAAAATAAACTAAAATACATATGGAGTCTGAAATAACATACGATGTCTCAACATGAATTAAAACGGAAAGTCGAACTAAGGCACATTGCCTTTACAAAATAAAACTAAACTCTAAGTCTGAATAAAATTTAAAACTACAGTGGAGCCTCTAACAAATCTCTCGGGACGGCGACTATGCAAGAACTCCATCATCATGCGGCTCTCCGGAACTCCGAGCTACCTGAAAGGGTGTTTTTAAAAGAAAAATAAGCAACAACAAGAGCGTCAGAGGGCTACAGCAAGATTACCCCCATCCGCCCCAGGGGAAGGGCTGCTATGATGGAGTGGAAGCTTTATCTATTAAGCATAGTCTACCTATATCATTTTCCCCTTATCTAGCGGAATTAATATTTAGACACCTACAAAACGATACGTAGTACGTCGAGCGAAATAATCCAAACAAGGAAACCCTCATGTATATACCATATGTCCCGAATCGTAAACATCTAAACATTAATACCGAAATAAGAATAAACAATCTAATGAAACCAATAATTAGAGATCCATAACACGAGACTGGTACGTCGAGCGAAATAATCCAAACAAGGAAACGCTCATGTATATACCATAAGTCTCAAATTGTGAATCTCTAATCATTAATCTCAACTAAGAAAATAAAGACAGAAAAACAAATAAGATATCAACACATCGTATTTATAATATCGTCCACAATCACTGGAGAGATAGAATAAAATACCAATACATAATTTTGTATTCTTTCAAAAGTAACGTATCTCAGTTATATAGTTCACTGATAGGTCGTATTTATAATCGACATCTGTCATACTTAGGCTATCAAGTAATTGTCTCAGTACGACGGACTACCCTATAGGTATCCTGAACTGTGTACACGGCTCATTAGTCTAATCGCGATCTCAGTGCATAACATGAGTGCGGGACGGACTACCAAATAGGCATCCAAGAAATACGGCTCACGAGCCTCATCGCACCCTAGTACGGGACGGACGGCTAGATCAAGCCTCCTAAAATCCGACTCAATGGCTTGTACATGTGGAATATCGACGCACTAGCTCATGTAGTACTAAACTGAGCTCATCAACGATATCCACCTCATATAAATCTTGTACCCCTGGCATGTCGATGCACTATCCCATATAATACTGAGCTATACTCATCAATGATAGTTACCTCATGTATAAACCGTGTATGTCTGGTGTGTCGACGTACTATCTCATATAGTACTAAGCTGTGCTCATCAACGACATCCAACATGTATATGAACTATATCTAATTCAAATATGATCAAATCAAAATTTATCATAATCTACTTGGAATTCTTAAATGTATAACATAATATATTCATGACTATACGTATAACATCAAGCGGCTCAAAACTCCGCGAAGGCACCTCAAAACGGCGCAACACAGCTCCACAAAACGAGCAGGAAAAACAAACGTGATATCTGTTAGTAAAACAAGCATATCTTTCTCTAGGAAAATATTTTTTATAAATAGTTTTTTGTTTTGAAAACTGATTCACACATCTTTCAAATGATATAAGTTTGGTTCAGTTTGGAGTTTATTTGTTATCCCAAATCTCTAGTTAAACATTATATATGTGCAGCCATTTTTCTACAGGACATATTGTTAGTAAAAAGATCATATCTTTCTCTATAAAACTGCTTTTTTACAATGGTTTTCTGTTTTGAAAACTAAATTCACACATATTTCAAATGACATAAGTTTGGTTCAGTTTGGTGTTCATTTGTTATCCCAAATCTCTATTTAAATATTATATATGTGCAGCCGTTTTTCTACAGGATATGTTGTTAGTAAAAAGATCATATATTTCTCTATACAAATGATTTTTAAGAATGGTTTTTTGTTTTGAAAACTAGATACATATATCTTTCATTTGGTACTAGTTTGGTTAAATTTATGAGTTTATTTTCTATTTCTAAATCTTAGTTAAACATGATATAATTGCTATAGTTTTCTGCAAAAAATATTTATTTAGTACATCTCTTAAATTTCTCATATATAAATAAAATTATAAAAAATCCTAATGATTATGATCATGATACTATCATAAATAGAAAGAAAAAATTATTAATCTAGCATTGGTTTATGTTTTAATATCAAAAATTTAACTTTTATCACATCATGTTAAGATTCAAGCATGAAAACACATATTTAACATCATATTAAACATCTAACTAGTTATTTAACTATGAAGAAGGGTTTGGATGAAGATAATCTTGCCTTAGACGTCGTTCTAAGTCTCTAAAATAACCAGCAACCAAAAATAAGTACAACCAAGCCGTTTTCCCCTTGCTACACGTTGATGATCTCGCCCTCGTGTCGATATTTGCTTCACAAAGCTCTCAAAATTCTCAACTTTAGGGCTAGGGATTCAGAGAGAGGAAGAGGGGCTGCTAGGGTTTGAAACTCTGATGTAAGGATGTTAATTTTTATAAAAACACATGTTTATGTATACGCAAACCCAAAATAAACACGTTTGACCCGAACCAGAATCCTAATCTGACTAGGAGAATGACCTTCGGTATTTTGGTCATAACTTTCACGTCCAACCTCGAAATTAGGTGATCTAAGACTTGTTGGAAATCTCTTGAAGATACCTACAACCTTTGTCTTTTAAGTATTTCTAAATTCTAAATACATCTATGATAAAAATACAAAATCTCTTCACTGGTCATAAATTTTCAGATTTATACATCGAGCATGAATTGTGCATTTGCTCTTATATATATACATATATACATTGAATTGATCTCAAGCCAATTCCTAGCATACTCAAACATCATAATATGTTATTTATAAATATATAACATATTTATTATTATTTATCATAAAATATTTAAATTTTTAGGATTTTACATTCTTCCCCCCTTAAAAGAATTTCGTCCTCGAAATTCAGAAATCATACTTAAGCAAATAATAATACTAGAAAAGCACGTAGAGGGTCTAATTTAACCCGCAAACATAAACATCTCAGAATATTTACTCTTGATAAGCATATAGGGATATTTATATTTAATAATCCAGGATGACTATATTCTCACTCAACCCTTAATCGAATGGATCTAGTACGTCGGGCGAAAAATCCAAACAATGAACCCCCCATATATATACCATGTGTTCCAAAAAATTAAGAATTAAGCAAAAATATCCTCATTCTAGCGTTAAATCCAAATATTACCACACAAATAATCGCACACATAAATCAATCCACTTCCTCAATAGGTGCAAGAAGTCGCGCGACATAACATATTTGCACTCCCGAAAATCATCTTCAATGTCTACACTTAACCATCTAAAATGTAAATACCCCCACTTAACACCTAACTAAATGGAACAAGTACATCGAGCAAAAAATCCAAACAAGGAACCCCTCATATATATACCATATGTTCCAAGTACTTAGGAGATAAGTGGTAATACTCTCATTTTAGTGTTAAGTATAAACATCGCCATACATGCAACCATAATCCATAAACAAGTCATACAAAAATTTAATTTACTAGATCAAACAGGTGTGGGTAGTCGCGATGTATACCCTCCTCACGCTCCCAAGAACCTCCTCAACTCCTTTCCGGTTTTGCTGAATTACCACAAAGGAAAAACATCTTGTTTCTAAATTTCTTTTCTTCCCTAGCAAGCATACAAACTTGGATTTCACTCGTAGTCAGATCATTCTAAAGCTAAATCTTCAGTGCGTTCATCATTCGCTGCTGCTCTACATCATGAAAGTGCTTCCTAAGCATAGAAACATGAAATGCATTGTGTATACCAGACATCGATACTAGAAGATCTAGTCTGTATGACACAGCTTCAATGATCTCCAAAATCTGATACGGTCCAATGTATCTCGGCGTAAGCTTTTTTTGTCTCCCAAATTGCTAAACACCTTTCACATGCGATACCTTCAGCCTAACCGAATCTCCAATCTGAAACTCCAAGGGTTTTCATCTCTTATTAGCATAGCTCTTTTGTCGACTCTAAACGGCTAGAATCCGATCTCTGGTCAATGTTACTTCCTCAGTAATCTGTCTCATAAGCTATGGCCCAAGTATTAAACTTTTCTCCGGCTCTACCCAACATATAGGCGATCTGTAAGGCCTCCCGTACGATACTTCATACGGGGTCATACCGATTGTCACTTGATAATTATTGTCCTAAACGAACTCTATCAATGAAATATGATACTCCCAGCTACCTTAAAAATCAAATAACACAAGCCCGTAATTTGTTTTCCAACATCTGATTTACTCTCTCCATCTGACAATCCGTCTTAATTTGATACTATCGTATCTGGAACTCCACGAAGTTGAATAGTCTCCTGAATAAATATCCTCCCTGGAATAAAATATGCTGACTTTATCAGTCTATCAACTATCACCTCAAACCGAATCATTCTCTTTCTTTGACTTTGATAACCCTACAATAAAGTCTATAGAAATATCTGCCCACTTCTACTCCGAAATGGGTAAAGGTTGATGTGTTCCTGTTGGTCTCTGATGTTCCGCCTTTACTCACTAACAGGTAAGATACTTAGCTACATAATCTGAAATCTTCCTACGCATATCACTCTATCCAAGAGTGTCTCTTTAGGTCCTTTTACATCTAAAGGGTCTCTGGATGCAGTGTGTACCGAGTACGATGTGCTTCATCTAGCGACTCCCTCTTAAGATCTGCATTGGCTGGCATAACCAACCTGTCCTTCATTTGTAAACTTCCATCTGCTCCAACGGTCCAAACAGTCTTAGGCTCTTTGTAAATTTCCTCCTTTTGGATCTGAATTCAATAGTTTTCTAACTGAGTTCTGACAACTCTGACACTCCAAGCTGGCTGCACTGACACAACTCCCTACAATGCACTGGTTCTACCAATCTCATGTCTAAAATCACACTGGCTAAGGGTGAGAATATCTCAAAACAACAAGCACCTCTAAGCCGAAACCCGATGTTGATGTTTCTTACTCAAGTCATCTGCTATGACATTTTCCTTCCCCAGATGATACTGAATCGCGGACTCGTAGTCCTTGATAAACTTAATTCACCTCCTTTATCTCTGGTTGAGTTCCTTCTGAGAGAAAAGATACTTAAGACTCTGATGTCTGAGAATAATTCAAACTGTACTTTATATAAGTAAAGTCTCTATGACTTCAGTGCAAATACCACTGTTGCTAACTCCAAGTCATAAGTGGAAATAGATCTGCTCATGTACTCTCAATTACTGCGAGACATATGTTACTACTCTCTGAGTCTGCATCAAAACGTCTCCTAACTCTGCCAATGATGTATTTGTGTAGACCATAAATATCTTGTCGTTGCTCGGAATAGTTAAAACTAGCGCTGTAGATAATTTAGCCTTCAAGGTATGAAAGGCCTTCTGGTAATCCATGCTCCAAATGAACTATACACCCTTCTTCGTAAGGCATGTAAGTGGTGTCGAAATCTTTGAGAAGTCCTAGATAAACTTCTAATAATAGCCAGCTAAACCCAAAAAGCTATGAATCTCTATATCCGTCTTCGACGGATTCCAAATCAAGAACTGTTGAAATCTTAGCCGGATCTATTGCTATGCCCTTTTTGCTGATGACGTGATCGAGAAATCTGATTTCAGAAAGTCAAAAACTCACATTCGCTAAACTTGACATATAACTGATGCTCTTGTAGAGTCTGCAAAGCTAACTGGAGATGCTGCTCGTGCTCTACCTCCGATCTCGAATAAATGAGGATGTCGTCGATAAAAACTATCACGAACTAATCCAAGAAGGGACGGAAAACTCGATTTATCAAATCCATGAATACAACGGGTGCATTGGTCAACCCAAATGGTATGACCAGAAACTCAAAAGATTCATATCGAATCAGGAAAACACAGCTTTGGGAAACTCCCTCTCCCGAACTCACAACTACAATAACCTAAAACGAAGATCAGCCTTCGCAAAACATACGCTTCGCGCAGCTGATCGAACAAGTCATAAATCCTAGGTAATGGGTACCTATTCCAGATAGTGACCTTGTTCAACTCTTTATAATCAATACACAAACGCATACTGCCGTCCTTCTTCTTCACGAAGAGAACTGGCGCTCCCCACGGAGAATGACTCCAACGAATAAAACCCTGAGCTAACAACTCGTCCAACTGGGTCTAAAGCTCCCTCATCTCAGCTGGTGTCATGCGATAGGATGCACAGGATATCGGGGCTGTGCCTGGCTGCAACTCAATACAGAACTCAACCTCTCACACAGGAGGTAATCCAGGTATGCCCTGAAAGACATTCGGAAAATCTGAGACAACCCTAGTCTCACACAAATCAGCACTCCGATCTCTCAGCATCACCTCCTCGATATAGGCCAGAAATAACTCCGCAAACTGGTTGCCCTGTGAGGTCGCTACGATCAACTCAGACCCATCGGACACTCGCAAACTGACTGTTTTCGTAAAACAGTCAATACTATCATGGTAGGAAGATAACCAATCCGAACCAAAAATTTGACATCGACAACACGATCAACTCGACGTCTAGCTCAGACTCATCTAGTTTGATAACACATCTCCTACAGATGGAAGGGACACCCCCTAGACGGGTAGGCACTGACAATGGAAAATCTAAGGAATGCCACAAGCTGACACCCATCAACAAAGGTACGAAGGATAAGAGATAAATGAGTTTCATAAATCAAACTAGATCCAAACTGAAAATGAAATCACGAATAAAACTCCGCTCGTACCCTGATCATGCGGTACAGCTGAATAGACTTTGCTGGATAGTGCAAATCTCTTGGATAATGCAAATCTGGCCTGCTGGTCCCTAAATCTTTGGATTAACAAGTAGTACTTCTTTTTCCTCACTGCTGGCCGAAATTACGACTCTGAGATTGCCGATTACGACCTTTATCATGCTAGCTTCCTGCTGTGAACTGCTACAAGTCTTTTGCTATTTGTTCGACCTTGTTGTGATTATAACATGTTTCTCCGAATCTCTGCGCTACTCCGGCGCTCTCTAATCACATTGTGCTCCTTTCTTATCTTGTCCTTATTGCTGGGGTAAAATCATTCTCCCGTTATTAGGTTTCTCTAGATTTTCGTTATGGTTCTCTTGCCATTGTCATTGTCATAAAATAATTTCTCAATTTTTGAGATATACGCATATATAGTCCTCACTCATACTAGAAAATCCTTACGGACTCTATACATGAATCCTTAGAAACTCTATCCTAGCTCCATGACTCGACACAGGATGATCCTAAGGATACTGGAACTAGAGCTCTGATACCAACTGTGACGCCCCTGTTTTCACACATGGCTGCAATCCAAGATAAACCCAGAGATGTCAAACCTGCCATACACCCATACTGTGCAACAACAAGTTTTACCAATCACAGCAATATCCTCTAGTGGGATCAAATAAAAGCGTAGATACAAAACAGGCAAAGAAGTAGAACAATATAATAGTCATGATAAAGAGGATGATATCTCATAAATAAAGGTCATGTCTCAACTGAAAATAAACTGAAATACATATGGAGTCTGAAATAACATACGATGTCTCAACATGAATCAAAACAGAAAGTCGAACTAAGGCACATTGCCTTTACAAAATAAAACTAAACTCTAAGTCTGAATAAAATTTAAAACTACAATGGAGCCTCTAATAAATCTCTCGAGACGACGACTATGTAAGAACTCCGTCATCCTGCGGCTCTCCAGAACTCCGAGCTACCTGAAAGGGTGTTTTTAAAAGAAAAAGAAGCAACAATAATAGTATCAGAGCGCTACAGCAAGATTACCCCTATCCACCCCGAGGGGAAGGGTTGCTATGATGGAATGGATGCTCTATCTATTAAACATAGTCTACCTAAATCATTTTCCCCGTATCTAGCGGAATTAATATTAAGACACCTACAAAATAAGACGTAGTACGTCGAGCGAAATAATCCAAACAAGGAAACCCTCATGTGTATACCATATGTCCTGAATCATAAACATCTAAACATTAATACCGAAATAAGAATAAACAATCTAATGAAACCAATAATTAGAGATCCATAATACGAGACTGGTACGTTAAGCGAAATAATCCAAACAAGGAAACCCTCATGTATATATCATAAGTCTCAAATTATGAATCTCTAATCATTGATCCCAACTAAGAAAAAAAAGACAGTAAAAGAAATAAGATATCAACACATCGTATTTATAATATCTTCCACAATCACTGGAGAGATAGAATAAAATACAAACACATAATTTGTATACTTTCAAAAGTAACGTATCTCAATTATATAGTTCACTGATAGGTCGTATTTATAATCAGCATCTGTCATACTTAGTCTATCAAGTAATTGTCTCAGTGCGATGGACTACCCTATAAGTATCCTGAACTGTGTACACGACTTATTAGTCTCATCGCGATCTTAGTGCATAACATGAGTGTGGGACGGACTACTAAATAGGCATCCTAGAAATACGACTCACGAGCCTCATCGCATCCTAGTACGGGGTGGACAGCTAGATCAAGCCTCCTAAAATCCGACTCAATGGCCTGTACATGTGGAATATCGACGCACTACCTCATGTAGTACTGAACTGAGCTCATCAACGATATCCACCTCATATAAATCTTGTACCTCGGGAATGTCGATGCACTATCCCATATAATACTGAGCTATGCTCATCAATGATAGTTATCTCATGTATAAACTATGTATATCTGGTGTGTCGACACACAATCCCATATAGTACTAAGCTGTGCTCATCAACGGCATCCAACATGTATATGAACTATATCTAATTCAAATATGATCAAATCAAAATTTATCATTATCCCCTTGGGATTCTTAAATGTATAACATAACATATTCATGACTATATGTATAACATCAAGCGGCTCAAAACTCTGCGAACGCACCTCAAAACGGCGCAACACAGCTACACAAAACGATCAGGAAAAATAGACGTAATATCTGTTAGTAAAACAAGCATATCTTTCTCTAGGAAGAATATTTTTACAAATAGTTTTATGTTTTAAAAACTAGATTCACATATCTTTCAAATGACATAAGTTTGGTTCAGTTTGGAGTTTATTTGTTATCCCAAAACTCTAGTTAAACATTATAAATGTGCAGCCGTTTTTCTACAGGATATATTATTAGTAAAAAGATCATATCTTTCTCTATACAAATGATTTTTTATAATGGTTTTTTGCTTTAAAAACTAGATTCACATATCTTTCAAATGACATAAGTTTGGTTTAGTTTAGAGTTTATTTGTTATCCCAAATCTTTAGTTAACTATTATATATGTGCAGCCATTTTTCTACATGACATGTTGTTAGTAAAAAGATTATATCTTTCTCTATACAAATGATTTTTAAGAATGATTTTCTTTTTTGAAAACTAGATACATATATCTTTCATTTGGCACTAGTTTGGTTAAATTTGGAGTTTATTTTCTATTTTGAAATATTAGTTAAACATGATATAATTGCTACAGTTTTCTGCAAAAAATATTTATTTAGTACATCTCTTAAATTTCTCATATATAAATGAAATTATGAAAAATTCTCATGATCATGATCATGATACTATCATAAACAGTAAGAAAAAATTACTAATCTAGTATTGTTTTATGTTTTAACATCAAAAATTTAACTTTTATCACATCATGTTAAGATTCAAGCATGAAAACACATATTCAACATCATATTAAACATCTAACTAGTTATTTAACTATGGGGAAGGGTTTGGATGAAGATAATCTTACCTTAAATGTCATTCTAAGCTTTTAAAATAATCAGCAACCAAAAATAAGTGCAACCAATCCGTTTTCCCCTTTGCTACACGTTGATGATCTCACCCTCGTGTCGATATTTGCTTCACAAAGCTCCCAAAATTCTTAACTTTAGGGCTAGGGATTCAGAGAGAGGAAGAGAGGCTGCTAAGATTTGAAACTCTGATGTAAGAATATTAATTTTTATGAAAACACATATTTATATATATGCAAACCCGAAATAAACCCGTTTGACCCGAACCAGGAATCCTAATTTGACTAGGAGAATGGCCTTCGATATTTTGGCCATAATTTTCACATCCGACTCAGAATGAGGTGATCTAAGATTTTTTAGAAATATCTTAAAGATACCTACAACTTTTGTCTTTTAAGTTTTTCCAAATTCCAACTACATATATGAGAAAAATACAAAATCTTTTCGCTGGTCATAAATTTCCAGATTTATACATAGAGCATGAATTGTGCATTTGCTCTTATATATATACATATATACATTGAATTGATCTCAAACCAATTCCTAGCATACTCAAATATCATAATATGTTAATTATAAATATATAACATATTTATTATTATTTATCACAAAATATTCAAATTTTTGAGGTTTACATCCTTATCCTTCTTTCGAAGCTGATAATTCACAAGTGCAGCAGTCACCTCACTGTACGAAAGAGATGTCTTCTCATTAATCAGAGTAAGAACGAATGTCTCATATTCCTCGTCGGGTAAGGAACTCAATAATAGCAACGCCTTGTCCTCATCTTCAATCATGACATCCACATTCGCTAAATCCGCAAGAAGCTTTGTGTATGTGTTCATATGATCACTAATTGAGGTTCCTTTCTTGAATTGGAAATGATAAAGTCTCCTCTTCAAATGCAAGCGGTTCTCAACACTCTTTGTCAGATACTTGCTTTTGAGAATCTCCAAAATCTTCTTTGTAGAAGTCTCATTTATCACATCATATTTTAGATATTGAGTCAAACAAGATCTAATCACACCACACGTTGTTCAATTCATCTTCTTCCAAACCTTCTCTTCAATATCATCTGGTTTACCATCTAACTCTAAGGTATCCTCCAAATTCTGCGCGTTCAGGGCATCCAAAACCTCGCATCTCCATAATCCAAAGTTGTTTGTGCCATTAATCTTCTCCACATCTATCTTCCTAGAGTGGATATTCAAACTCTGAATGGTCTTCATGCCAGAAGCACCACCCTTGACACCCGAAGCACGTTCTTTTCCCGACATCTTTCTCAATGGACCAACGAACAAAGAATAGATTCAAAACTAAAAAGATAGATTTTTACCAAAAGATCACACCTTTATCACCAAACAAAACCCTAGACGAGCTTTCAAATCGATCTACTCCTCTAACCAAAACAGAAAACCTAGATCTGAACCTGGGCTCTGATACCACTTGTTGTGCGTAGCGAAAATTTTAGCAGAGTTTTTGGTGCACAATAAGAGAGAAAGATCAATAAGAATTTTTGTCTCACCAAGGAAACAAGAATATGAAGTGAATATATCAACAAAGTAGGGTATCAGCTCTTCCTCTCATCAGTTCTAGGACTGACTTGTCGAGGGAACCTAATAAACTATTATAATAGCCACAAACAGCAAATCACACAAGTTTTACTTGGTTCAGCAATTTGCCTACGTCCACGGGGCGAGTAGAGGGGGATCTATAATTAGAGGGAGAAAATATAACTAGGATTTACAATCACTCAATCTAAACCCTCACATAATTATCTCTCTCAAAAGCACAAATGCTTGTTTGAAAGAAGCCAAAGAAAGTTGCTGACTTTTTCTCCCGCAGCCGCACTTTTCTTCTTCTCCTTCACACCTGCTCTCTGCAGCCGCCTCTGACTTTTTTTTGCCCCTAACAATTTTGCACTCAGGTACGAAACCCTAGACTAGGGTATTTATAGACATCTGCTATGTTTTTGGGTGGATCAGAAAACAAACGTCCAAGATTCGCCAAAAAATCAGCTAGTCTTGTGGGCTCTTCACGCGGAATCCAAGAGCTTAGCCTCCCACACGCAATCATCCATCACTACACGGTTTCACAAGCACATGGGTGGGCCCCATGTGACCCCACGAGCTTCACAGATCTACCCCTTCATGGTCCAACTCAGTGGCATGTGCGTCGACGTCGACTTCCTCCTCATCATGGCCGACGAGTCCTACGAGACCCGCCGCTCTGTCACCGCGAGAAGATCGACAAGATTCCCCGCTTCATCTTCTACAAGTCCATGCAGAAGGTCCACGAGGAGGACGCCATCAGTAAATGGCATCTGCCACCCACGAGTCTGACGAGACCCAACTATCCAGTAAACAGAATTTACTGGACAATATTTTCCATATCCAACCCAAATCTAATACTTGTGATGTATCTGGGATTCATTCCTTTTATGTGGTGGGACAATTAGTAAATAAAAAAATTATAAAAAGGAATGTAAACTAGATTTCGTATGGCCTGAGAGGCAATTTTTGTCATTTTGGGATTATGTAGGCGAAATGTTTGGTTGTTTAGTGAAAAACAAGATAATAGAGGGTTCAATGGGAAATTCCCCTGAAGTTTTAATTGAAAAGTATACAAAAATTGGTTGTTAAGGTTAGGGTCGGTTGTTAAGTATTGGCCTCTTTGTTTTGATGATGTTTAACAAACAATTTACCACTAATATTATTTGTCTAGTATTTGTATTTATCTATTTATTATAGACAAACAACATGTTGGAGGTTAGATGAAATTACGCCATAACGATCATATCAAATAGAGGTTGGCGGGAATAGTAGAGTGAAGCTACGCAATTCAAGTTAAAGATTCAAGTTCAAGCTTCATCCACAAGTGTACCAAGATAGAGCTCCGTTGAAGATCACAAGCTTGGGTAAATTTAGTTTTAGGTTTATATTATGTGTGTTAGTACTTTAAGCTCAATCATATACACACATACACGTTTTGGTTTTGTATATATATAGTTATATATATACATATATGTTTTGATTTGATAGTTTTTAAGTTTTAATATGAAACAATTGAATATAATTAAAAAAACATATTTTTGTTTTATACTTACATGCATATATATGATTTCATCAATATCAATTTTATTCAGTTCAATGAAATCATATTTACTTTTGAATTGTTTGCAAAATATGCAATTTTACGAAAATATTATTTTCTTGGTTTATGGACTTAATAACAATCATATACATCTTTTATTAAGTCTATATAATCATTTTGTATTGTTTCAAAACATGGTTAAGCTAAAATGTCAAAACTCATATGTTTACATTTTCATGTTTTGGACTATTTTGCAAAATGATGATATTTTTTATTTGGGAGGTTCTTTTAAAAACCAGTTGTTGTACTATATTTATTATCATGTCTATAATCATTTTCCAAAGTTTTATATTTTTTGGAATTTATTTGATATTTTTAAATAGGGTTTCAAAATCAGAAAACAGTTTTTAAACCTGTTAATTGCATGTATCAGTTTGTGGTCGACCACCACGGTCAACCGCCTTGAGTCCAGAGACTTAGATTGTATTTTAGTGGCTCACGGTTGACTGAATGCAGTCCGGAGAGTCTCGCGGTCGACCGTCACAGTTGACCGGATGATGTCCAGAGCCCAGAATGAGTTTCTGGAGGTGCTCGCGGTCGACCGTGCAAATCTCACGGTCGACCATCGAACTATCCATTGGATTCTAACGGCTAGTTCCAGCTCAGTTTTTCTGAGGGTTTTTGTGTCTTTACAGTGGGGTTTTTGCTGAAGTTTTGAGTGGGTATAAATACCCCATTGCATTCAATTCTCCCACTAACAATGAGAGTGTTTTAAACAAGTTTAAGAAAGTTTTAACAAGGTTTTTAGTTTTGTTTAAAGTTAGTTTAAAAATATTTTAAGTAATTGAGAGTTTGATTTTGTGAAATCAATTTCACAAGAGCTAGAAGAGATCATCACTTGGTGTTTGAGCTTCAATCCATCTCTCTCTCTCTCTCTTGTCATCTAGAGAAGTTTTCCTAAACTCAATTCTAGCTTTTATTTGTAATTATTTGTTGATTATCATTTCTATTAAGCTAGTATTTACATTTGAGTTTTGTTGATTTTATTTCACTCATTGTTTACACACACCCACTTAAGCTTATTGTATTTTCATATATAGTATATTTGGATTGGTGAGATTTGTAACAATTGAGTGTGAGCTTATATTGTGTTCTCATCCATATTAGAGAACAAATTAATTGTATTGTGAGCCTATTGTGAGATTCACTTTGTAGTATACCGAGAGGAGTGTATGGTGAGAGATGGGGTCGCTTCCAAGAGGAGTGGTGTCGGTTGACGAACCTAGGGAGAGGTTATATCCGAGCACTTGAGGAAGGACACGGACTAGAGACCAACACTTAGAGGGTATGAAGTATAGTTACATTGTGAGATTGTGAACGTTGATCGGTGAGCGTTGAAAACCGATATTGTATGGTGTAAATGTTACTCGGTTAGCGTAGGAAACCCGGTTGTGATAGTGGATTTCTCCCCGGGAGTAGGGAGCGGAGACGTAGGATGGAAGGTCTAAACTCCGTGATCATATTATGTGTTTTCATTGTTTATATCGCCCTATCACAATTGTATCTTTAGTTTAGATTGTTTACCCTTGTGTTGTTTATATATCCTTATATACATTTTACCATATAGGATATATCTCTTTGTTCATAATGCATATTCTTGCTTATAACATATTGTATATCCATCTTGCAAGAATAATTTATTAATAAGTTTTAATTGGCATAAAATCGGATTAGATTAGCATAGGACCCTAATCACTCCCCCCCCCCCCTCTAGGGTCTAACATTAAGGTTATGTGTTGTGAAGGTTACGCGTTGGTTGTTACGGTTACATGTTAGTTGTTAAGGTTACGAGTTGGTTGTTAATATTACGTGTCGGTTGTTTAGATTACGGGTCAGTTGTTAAGGTTACGGTTGGTTGTTAAGTTTACGGGTTGGGATATATATGTATATATATTTTGAGTGATATAAATACTTTAGGCCACTTGGCCTAGTGGTAAAGTTTGGGAGGTTAGACAAGAGGTTACGCGTTGCCAAGCCATTTACATGTAGCTTGTTAAGGTTACGCATTGCCAAGCAATTTACATGTAGCTTGCTAAGGTTACGGGTTGCTTGTTAAGGTTACGCATTGGTTGTTAAGGTTACACATTGGTTGTTAAGGTTATGGGTTGCTTGCTAAGGTTGTACATTGGTTGTTAAGGTTATACGTGTTGGTTGTTAAGGTTGCGGGTTGCTTTTTAAGGTTATATGCGTTGATTGTTAAGGTTACGAGTTGCTTGTTAAGGTTACGCATTGCCAAGCGATTTACGTGTAGCTTGTTAAGGTTACAGGTTGCTTTTTAAGGTTACGTGTTGGTTGTTAATGTTACGCGTTGGTTGTTAACCCGTAACCTTAACAAGCAATGCGTAAGCTTAACAACAAACATATAACCCTAACAAGCAATCTGTATAACCTTAACAAGTAACCCTTAACCCCTTGGTATCTAAGTATCTCACCAATGAGCTCCTCTTTCCCGCTGCCAACGTACCTCCCACAAATCTCCTCATTCCTTATAAACAAAAACGTAGGGACCTCGACCACATCCATGTCCTTCAAAAACTCCATGCAGCTCTCGTTCTCGTCCCCGTTTATCCTAGCGAACGCCACGTTGCCCTTCATGGACCTCGACAGCTTTATGACCGTCGGGTAGACCTTGACGTAGGGCCCATAGTACTTAAGGCCTATGTCCAGGACCAGCAGCTTCCCGTCTTCCTTGCTCCGCTTGATTTGGGACTCGACGTCCCCCTGGAGTGTAACTGGACCACCAGGGAGTGGTGGTCCCCGTAGTAGAGGATGTCGCCCATCAGCTGATCCAACCCGATGGCGTCCTTCTCGTGGACCTTCTGCATGGACTTGTAAAATCTGAAGTGGGGATCTTTTCGATCTTCTCACGACAGCAGAGCCGGCGGGTCTCATCGAACTCATCGGCCATGACGAGGAGGAAGTTGACGTCGGCGCACGTACGGCTAAGCTCGACCATGAAGGGGTAGATCTTCTTGCTCTGCTCATTTTGAGTAGTGGAAAACTCGACAACGACGAGCATGTCCTTGGCGGCAGCGAGGGCGGCGGTGAATTCTTTAGCGGTGTGGACCTTTTTGACGTGGTTGGTGGTGACGGCGGCCACGGGGTATTTTTGGGTGGGGTTGGTGGTCGCGGCGGCGGAGGAGGAGACGGGACGGAGGAGGCAAAGGTGGTGGGGCAGGAGGTGAGGGGAGGGGAACGAGAGGAGGGAGGGCGGGGCTTGTGATCTGGTGAGGAGAGAGGGGTCTAGAGAGAATGAGTATTATAGTATTTACCTGTGTAAAATTCTTGAGCTTTGTGTTTTGGGGACTCAGTGCATAGTTCTTACGAATTTCTGGGTTTTAAGAGCGTTGAAAAACTCTTTGGGGGGGACACGTTTTCATTGGTTTTGGGGGCTGGAAGCATTTTTCCCTAATTCTAATTAGGAAGTTAGGGTAGAATTAGGGTTTTGGTTTCCCAAAACATAGTCTTCTATTACTAGAAAAAAACCAAAAAGAAGGAGAGAACCACTATTATAATAATCTAGGTCAGCAGAGAACGTAAACCAGATTCCAGAATAGTGTGTAAGAGGAGAGGGTTTTGAAGTTTTTATCCGCTCAAAAGATTGCAACAGTGATGAAGGGTTTTATAGTCGTTGTTCATCCAAAAGATTATAATGTGAAGACTTTGGAGAGAATACGAGAGTTGATCATGTACATGCGATTGAGAGATTGAGAGACAATAATTAAATAGTTCCTCTTGTAGTTCTCCTTCATACATAGTAGATTTTCTCGTATTGTGCATCATGGATGTAGACCGAAGTTGGATGATCGAACAATGTTAAATCCTAGTGTTCTTGTTTTTGATTATTAGTATTTCCAATCTGGTGATTGTGGTTGATTTATAGGTTATGGAGATCATAGTAGGAAGTGGCATCAGAGCAATGGGGATTGATTCCGGAGTAAATTCATAAGATAGACGTCGTGTGAAGTTGAAGATTGGCAGTAGATGAATCAAGACGAAGAAGAGGAAGAAAAATAAAGAGGAAAATATTGCTGGCAACGGAGCACCAGCGAACGATGGAGGTGTGATTTGTGGAGGCGAGGCCAGTGCAGCGGTGCAGTCATGAGGAGAGAAGGTTGGTCCTTTGATTTCGTGAATCGCGAAGAATAGGAAGAAGTGACTGTGCATGTAAGGCCCTCTTTGTTTCATTTCCAGCTAATGTAAGAAGAGGAATCCATAAAAAATGTTTTATTGAATTTTCCATGCTCTCCTTTGATTATTATTTTTTTTTTGGTAAATGAAAAATTTTATTCATTGACCATATGGAGAATTTTTGTACATCATCAGAACTCAAAAAATTGAGTATCCGTCTGTTCCCTACAAACTATATACAGTTACAGGGAAATTATCCATTTCTCATCTTCTGAATTTATACTACTATTTAGAATTATTGTTAGCATGTCCACCTTGATGATTCTGGTGAGTTGCTCTATCCCCTTACATTTTTGCTTGAAGATTCTTGTATTGCGTTCCAACCATATATGATATATAGATGTTGACAGGGCCATTCTTTTAACTCTATGCTTGAAATCTTTACCTCGAACACTTGAGTTGTACCAATGTAGAAGGAGATTCCAGTTGCAACTCTTCCATTTAAACTGTAACCAGTCCATGATGTTGATCCAGATTTCTCTTGTGTAGGTGCATTCAAAATATAAATGATTTCTGTTTTCTTCTTCAGCACCAGAACATAGAATACATTTATTATCCTGGATGATTCCTCTTTTTTGAAGCTTATCCTGTGTCAAAAGCCTGTCATGCACCATCAACCATGAAATGAAGGAATGCTTAGGATGATTAAAACCCCCCCAAATTGTTTTGCACCATGGCACTTTGTCAACTGCAGGGGATAGAGCTTGATACATTTTCGATAGCTTTACTTTACTGTTGTTGCAGCAGTTGTCCTTGATGAGCTCTTGTAGGTTCTTTACTCCTCCACATTGTTGCAAAGCTTTGTTTCTAGCTTTTAAGAGCTGCTTCCACATCCAAGAGTCACTATTCTTGACTTCAACTCGCCAGATATCAGTGTGTTTTAAGTATGTCTCATGGATCCATTTAATCCACAAGCATTCTT
>BQKN01001085.1:712522-735807 GCA_022839385.1 Asparagus kiusianus | reverse complement strand
AATCTTCATAATTTGGTTTTTTTTTTTTTTTTTTAAAATTTTAGTTTTTGGTGCAGGAGTTGTTGGGTAGAGGAAAAATTGCAAATTAAGAATCAAATGGAGAAAACCTTCACCTGAGATGAAGATCTTTTTCTCCTACTTCAAATCCTCTCTCTCTAGCCATCCTCTTCTGTAGAACTCCTGCCCTCAAAACTTATATTTTCAGAAAAAAGAACAAGAACCATAATATGAAGATTTTTTTTACTTCCTACTGCAAATCCTCTCTCTCTAGCCATCCTCTTTTGTATCAAAACTTACATTTTCAGAAAAAAGAACAAGAACCCTAATTTTATGATATATATAGGCTACAGACCAATTTGTAAAATAAACTCATTTATTATTTTCTTTATTCTTATAGCCCTAAGGGTTACATATGCAAATACCCCTTTAATATTCAGTCCAATTCATAACTAACTCATGAATCTCATTCTAATAAAGTTATACTTTATGGAATATCTATCACATCGAGTAGAAATAACTATATTTTTAAAAATGCTCTAATTAAATATATTATTTAATAAAACATTCAGGGCCTTTCATTATCTTATAACAGAGGAGTAGATTATGGAAAGATATTGCTAATATTTACAATCGATTAAGTAGTGAAGCTATAACGCTCTACATTCAATCGTCTTTCTATCATTATTGAGTATGCTTTTTTTAAGATCACCTGTCTTTTTTTTTTTTTTGGCGGCCCGGGGGCGGGCGGGGGGGGCAGGGGAGTCGATGTGGGCTTTGTCAAAGAGTTCCTGTGAGATGGATTTATCATTAGAGTTTATGAAATATTATTCTAAAGTTTTGGGAGATCACTAAAAATGTTGGAGTATGTTTGGTCATAAACAGCTACAATACAATAATGATTTTGACTTTTTTATAAATAGGTAGACTCTCATGCTTCTGTTCTTTGTCCTCTTTATTGTTTCTTGCTATGTTTTGCATGTTCATTATTGTTTCCATTGTCGATCCCACGAATAAGTTTTGAGAAAGTCTTGAAGTGGTTCTTAAATTGCGCAAGAGAAGAGAGAGTGTAGAGAGGTTGGTTGGGTGTCGATTTATGCAAATAAAGAGCCTAAAAGAAGAAAATCAAATTATAAAACTAGGAATCTAAAATTAAATCCATTAGTTAATTTCTATTTAGTTTTAAGAACTACTCTTTTTTAATCCTTATATTACAAGATGTCTTAAGCATATATTATCTAGTTATTTAAAATGAGCATAACCTATCAAATTTATATCCAAGCAATATCATCATTCATGAACAAAAATAAATAACTAGATAGTAATTCTAGAATTAAAAAAGAATAAATTGTCAAACCATTTAAGATAAGTATAGCCTATCAAATTTTTTTTCGACCAATTCTTATTCTAGTTGATTATCCTACACATGAACAATTAAGCACAGAAAGAGAGTAATTCAAAAACCAAAAAGAATTTAAACTAGCTTTATCTAATTAAAAAAATTATAAAGAAATTAGCTATTCATATTACTCCTAAAGAAGCAAGAATAAAAAATAAGAAAATCCTAAATTACAAAGCATAAAAGAAAGAATGAATTAAAAGAAAGAAATTAAGTACTAAAATATGCAATTCTAAGCAAGAAATAAAAGAAAAAAAGATAAAAACTTACATTATAAAAAGTTAGCTCGTTGTGAGGCAAATCTTCATCAATAAAAAAATTAAAAAGTGAAGAAAAAATCTTTTACTTTTATTGAGAAACCAAAGTTATATAATGATGGAAGGCCTAATTAAAGGTCCTTCTCTCCGCAATAGAGTTTACAAAAATTTTCATATCACTTACCCTCGTTTTCTACCCCTATCTATAGCCTACAATAGCTAACATCAGCTCTTAGATCAAACTTGGGCTCTAAGAAATTAAAATCATCGATTAGTTTCTAATTGATTAGTTTATAACATAATTTTATTTTCTTTATTGACTTGCTGCCTCATCTCCCTTTGGGCTTTTGGGCTTCGTGGGATTCTTTTAGACTTCTTTTAGGCTTAAGTAGGGGTATTTTGGGCTTCTTCAATTTTGAATTTGATAATATTTTTATTTATTTTTTACAAATTCATAAAATAAACGATATTAGCAAGTATATTTGTTCAAGAAAATTGATAATGAGAGTACAAAAGTGAAATTAAATATAGTAGTCTAAACTTTTGCTAGACATCCAGTAAAGAAATACAATGAAAAAAAATTAAACTTACTTTCATAGGAAGTGCGGTTATATTTAGCGCATAAAACAAGCCTTTAAATACCTAGGTTATTCTAGAGGATGAATTATAGTTTCGTAAGGATTTGCAGTGTATATACCCATAAAATTCAGTCAACTTGCCTATTTAAAGAAATTAATATAGAATTAATTCACTTGATATCTTTAAACTATTTAACTAAAGCTAGTTTTTCCTCAAGAAAATATTTTTATACATAACTCTAAAGTATATTTCTTAGAAAATATTTTTATTGTAGTGAAACAAAACCAAGATTTTAAATTAAAATTCTAAAAAATATGCTAACTCTTTATTTCAATCAATTCCCAAATCCTCTTGATCATCATTTCATATCCCTCACGATCACTCTCTACCCCTATTTAAAAACTATAGAACCAACATCAGCTATTGGATCAAAAGATGGGATCTAAAAAAATCAAAATCAACTATTGATTAGTTTTTGTTAGAAACTAATCAATCAGCTCATTGATTTATTAATCAATTAGCTAATCGATTAGTTTGCAATAGAATTTTTTTTCTTTGTTGACTTGTTCACTTGTCTCCTCTTGGGCTTTTGGGCTTTTGGGCTTTGTGAGCTTCTTATAGGGCTTATTTTAGGCTCAAGTTGAGGTATTTGGGCTTCTTTGATTATGTTTTTTTTTCATTTGATAATTTCTTTATTTCCTGTAAATTCGTAAAATAATGATATTAACAAGTATGATAAAATAGATAGTGATGGTATAAAAGTACGAGAGGAAAATAACCCTCATTGAAAATAACACGTCGAGATACACGTATATGGTCGGACGGCATATGTAAGCAGTGGTAACCATGTTGATTTGTACTATAACCGATGAACACACATCAGTCAGAACGATAATCAAGTTTTTGTCAAGAGTATGTACGCAACCAAGGATAATAAGCACATCTAAAGACTGATAGAAAAGGTATAATCAGGAGTAAGTTTGAATAATCAGTAAAGAGGCAGGGGTTGTCATTTTTGAGTAGTTGAGCATCGGTTTATTAAGAAAACATTGTGCCGCATAGAAAGTTGTCGGAGGATGGGTACCGACTGATCGACAAGAATCCCTAAAAGGATCCGTTCGAATGGGTATGTGGAAATTGTTGATATACTCTTAGGCCACCGAAGAATGTCTGATTGAATCATTTACGGCCTAAATTATACAATTATGGTTACAAACAGTGTCTCCCTGATATCTAGCTAGTTACAATCAACTAATATGGAGTAACATCTCAATGATTGATTACAATCACACCAAAATATCTCAACAATTGATTGGCAACAAAATTTATGTTGTCAAGTTTAGCCGTGATCTTCGGAAGAAGTTGATAGATTTCTTTCATGAGCAGATTTGTTGGACTCTGGTGTGCCTCTAAGTGATGGTTTTCTAGCTTGAAAAGATTCATTTGAATCTGGTGCATCTCTAATTCAAACCACCGCGTTTATGTAGTGTAGTGTGCGGAAGCCAATTGTTGTGCTTCGAGGAACCAAACCAAACGCCGAACGAGAAGACCAAACAAACCAAAATAACGGCACAAGCACAACCATACCAATTTTATGTGGTTCAGCAAGTTGCCTACGTCCACGGGGTAAGAAGGGGATGGGGTTTTCACTAATAGAGAAGAAGAGTACAAACTGAGATTACAAATTACTCAAACTCATCAATTAATCTCACCAACAAAGCACTTAATCTCTAAAACAAAACTCTAACCAATATCTCCAGAAAATACCTCTTTTTGTGCTCCAAATATCCTCAAACACAAATACAAATCAGAACAAGAAACTCAAATATGAGCCTGACCCGATACGCGGTCGATCGCAGCGGTCGACTGCGACAAACACAGAACCCAGAAAATCAACTGCAATATTCGGCGGTCGACCGTGGCAACCGACCGCACCCAACTCCAGACTCTCGGGTTTGACTATAGGGTTTGACGGTCAACCGCGACGGTCGACCGCACCAAGCCCATAATTAGCCCTATGATCTGTGCACGTATTCGGTCAACCGGTCTTGCACCGTGGTCGACCGAACAACTACAGAACCAACTCCATGTGTCTAAAATTCTTGTTCTTCACCAAATCCTTCGCCAAATCTACAACTCTCCACCTTGGCGAAGTTTTTCCAAAACTGAACCGATACCAATACCAACCAAGTGTCTCACTTGTTGCGTCCAGTATGAAGTGGAAAAAATCTACGATAATAGAATCAATCCACAACAAGTCGAGACCAAATAAGAATATGATCACTCTCTAAATATCGGTATCAACTCACCAAACCGGCTGCATTATAAAATAACTGCCTACGTATCCTCTTGGGCAAGGAATCAAGCCTTCACGTAATTCCCTAAATGTCCTCCAAAGGCCCTCAATCAACTAGAAGAGTTATCAACCCTTCTCCAACTTTATCAACGAATCTATAACTGATAGCTCTCCCAATGGCCCCAGAGTGAAACAATCCAAACACCTCCATCTGAGGTGAACCAACGGCTATATCAAAATCCGAACTATGTCCACCAGCTACACTCGAATCAACCAATTCATCATCTGCATCCACATTAATATGATCTCCAAACTGTATCACCTCAGCTGAAATCCCAAACGATACAGTATGATATGGAGTATGTGGAGTAATCTCCACCCAATGTGGAGTAACATCACCCTCCACCCGCTATGATATCCCAACTATCTGATCAACACTCTCCACCTGTTGAGAGTCAAATGTGACATACATGCTCAAATCAAAATCAGAGACCCTCACTGGATAACCAAACGAGCATTTGAATCCTAAATGTGCTCTCGGATCAAATCTCACATCCTCGATGTGACCATATGCTGGGCAACCAAACATTCGAAGCATCCCAAAATCTGAAGCTGCTCCACCAGATCCAAACATACCAAACACAACAGTCGGCAACCTATGAATAAGATGCTACTAATATGTCGAAGCTCCAACACCAAAACTAATGCTCGACATCAACCGTCGATCCTCCTCCAGTAAGGAACGACCCATCAAAACTATCATCTCATCTCGTCGTCCTAAAGTTTCCTCTCTAATGAAGTATCTCAAACTGTCATGAGCTCGGTACAAATGTAGAAAAGAACCCCTACCAAAACCAGAACGATGTATTACCTTTCTGCCAATACACTTATTCCACCTATTGTTGACTACTAGCACTTCACACTAACGGGACTTGGTTGCAACCCACAAATACCTAGAACAGTCACCAACACAGGAAACCAAATACCTATTACCTCCCAATGATACCTCCTTGGAAGGTCCCCAAATGCCTGAATGAACACCACTTATAAGATTCTTCGCTCGGTGAATAGAAGTGTCAAACTCTACCTCGATCTTCTTGCTCATACCAATATGCTCACAGGATTTTAATCTGCAGGTCAAAGCACTCCTCAACAATCTATGCATATCATCAATAATCAAATATCCCAGCATCAACAAACGTCACAGTTTAGCCAAATCCAAAGAAGTCGTCAGCTCTCTACCAATCACCGTGCTCCCAATCAAATAGTATAAATTCTTCTTTCTGATGCCCTTCATCATAATCATGGACCCAAATGTGACATTCAAAGATGCATCCACTAAGATCACCTAATAGTCTGCTACCTCCAAAACTCCAAGTGAAATGATGTTCTTCTTCAATTATAGAACGAACCTCACTTCATCCAACTCCCGAATCACCCCGTCACACATCCTAATACGAACGGTAATGATACCACCAATAGGACATTCATGATCATTACTCATGAGCACGACATCCCCTCATTTCAACTCCTAAAAGCTGGAGAACCAATCCCTCCTAAGACAAATATGGTCAGAAGCACCCGAATCCAATATCCACTCTGTAGAGTCGGCAACACAAACTGACAGTAGTGTAGGGCATGAATAGCCTAAAAAATCTAAATCTGAATTATCTCTGCTAGCCTTGATAACATTCACCTCTGAAGCTTGAATAGCGTTTTATTTATTCTTCCCGGCTCGATCTGTCAACTTTGGGCATTCGGCTTTCCAATGTCTATCTTCTTTACAAAAGGTACATTGATTCTTACCAACTGTAGGGTGTGCTCCTCCTACTACGGTTTGGACTCTTCCCTCTTGTGACCAATGCCCCTGCTACTGTATCAATCGAAGTCTCCTTATCCTTCTTCCAAAGATGATAATTCACAAGTGCAGTGGTGACCTCACTATATGAAAAAGATGTATTCTCATTAATAAGAGTAAGAACGAATATCTCATATTCCTCGTCGGGCAAGGAACTCAACAATAACAACGCATTTTCCTCATCTTCAATCATAGCATCTACATTCGCCAAATTCGCAAGAAGCTTCATTTAGTGGTTCATGTGATCACCAATGGAGATCCCTTTCTTCAATTGGAAGTAATAAAGCCTCCTCTTCAAATGCAAGCGATTTTCCATACTCTTGGTCAAATACTTACTCTCTAGGATCTCCCAAATCTTCTTAGTCGAAGTCTCATTAATCATATCATATTTTAGATCTTGGGTAAGGCAAGACCTTATCACAGCACATGCCGTTCGATTCATCTTTTTCCAAACATTTTCCTCAATGTCGTCCGGTTTCTCGTCTAACTCTTAAGTATCCTCCAAAATTTACGTGTTGAGCGCATCCAAGACTTCGCATATCCAAAGACCAAAATTGTTTATGCCATTAAACTTCTCCACGTCTATCTTCATAAAGTGAATATTTAAACTTTGGATAGTCTTC
Source organism: Asparagus kiusianus (assembly GCA_022839385.1). Taxonomy (NCBI): domain Eukaryota; kingdom Viridiplantae; phylum Streptophyta; class Magnoliopsida; order Asparagales; family Asparagaceae; genus Asparagus; species Asparagus kiusianus. The sequence goes on along the minus strand of BQKN01001085.1, from coordinate 728,798 downwards.
ACACGAGAAGTACCCTCTACAACTCCTTTTTTCTCAGCCATCTTTCTCAAAGCAACAACAAACCAATGCGGAACAAATCGAATAATAGATCCAAACTAAAAAAGATAAAGTTTTACCTCCAACTGAAACCCTAATAAGAGCCTTCGAAAGATCTCACCCCTACACGACGGTAGACAATATCCACAATAGTAAAAATCTCATCTTTATCACCAACTAAAGCCCTAGACGAGCTTTCAAAGTGATCTACTCCTCCACCTAGCCCAAGTGTAACCAAAGCTCTGATATCATTTGTTGTGCGAGGAAGTCAATTGTTGTGCTTCAAGGAACCAAACCAAACACCGAGAGAGAAGACCAAACAAACCAAAATAACAGCACAAACACAAACACACCAATTTTACGTAGTTCGCCAAGTTGCCTACGTCCACGGGGCAAGAAGGGGATGAGGTTTTCACTAATAGAGAAGAAGAGTACAAACTGAGATTACAAATCACTCAAACTCACCAATTAATCTCACCAACAAAGCTCTTAATCTCTCAAACAAAACCCTAACCAATAGCTCAAGAAAATACATTTTTTCTGTGCTCCAAATATCCCCTAAACAATCCCCCCAAATAAACCCTAAAACGTGTTTGATATTTATACTAAACGCAAATCCAAATCAGAACAAGAAACTCAAATATGGGCCTGACCCGATACGTGGTCGATCGCGACAAACACAGAACCCAAAAAATCAACTGTAGGATTCGGCGGTCGACCGCGGCAGTCGACCGCACCCAACTCCAAATTCTCAGGTTTGATTACAGGGTTTGGCGGTCGACCGCACCAAGCCCATAATTAGCCTTACGATCTGTGCACGTATTCGGTCGACTGGTCTTGCACCGTGGTCGATCGAACAACTCTAAAACCAACTCTCTGTGTCCAAAATTCCTGTTCTTCACCAAATCCTTCGCGAAATCTACGTGTAGGGGTGGCTCTCATGAGATCCTTATTCCTTGGTTGCTCTTATATATACCATACCAAAAGATCATGCTAATGTACCTAACAAAACTCCCAAGTCATCGTGACAATTTGAGGGTTATTATGATTTTGTAATATAATTGACGTCGCCAACCTAATTCTTTTATCCTGTCTTCTTAATGATACGGCACACCAACACGCATCAATATAATCCATGGCTTAGATTTCCAAAAGGCCATGCACTGAGATTATAAATTTGTTCTTTACTTCAAGATCGTCCCTATTGTTCAGAACTGAATGGAATATTATTTAAAGGTGATGGCAACCACTACACGCATGTTGCGCGTTGAATGATCCCAAATCCTAATTAATGATTGAGCGTGCAAATGCACGGAAGTGGTAGGCAAAGATTAGTTCGCATCTAGCTAAAGACCAAAACGTGGGGATAAGTTGGCTGGTAAAGGTCATTCTTGTGGCCGGCAGTATCTCTGAAAACAAGCGCTCTCGCATTTTTTTTTTCTTTAGCCCTCTCTCTAGATTATTCCTAATTAAGGGGAAAGAGGGAATATTGTAGAACCATGAATCCGAGCAAAGGTTCAAGATCATTACGTAGAGATACTATCATCTGAGTAGGATGATTTTAATTTATAAAGCAATAATACTGATTTGAATTGTTTGTATACAACACGTCATGTCCCAACGTTCATACTGCAAGAGGAAAAGATCCACAGAAGTTGCTAACAAATATTAATTTGACCACTAAGAGCCATCTCTCAGTTAGAGTAGGTTTTTCGTTAAGGTAAGAAATTAGGTGGATTAATCAGAGCTTCTCATTAATGTGTTTGTACAAGTTATGTTGTTGAACGTTAAACTGATATATGCGACTCCGAATCCAAATCAATTTCTGTGGATATCAAGTTTCTCACTATATATACCCTCTTTAACTAGTAAATAAAATTAAAATAGTTAAACTGTAGATTCGCCTACTACACTATGAAATTCGACCATTTATTATCTCTTTAAAGTGTTTCATTAGCGCTTAGAACATGTAATGTCTAAACAAAGTCATCTCCCCACTAAATGCTTCTTTACTTGAGGTGTACCGTTCGGCACATATAAAAGAGTAAAGAACCTCTCTACCAAATACTGATACACTATGAGATCTCTCTTTAATACATTGATGTCATGTGATCTCTACGTGATAGATACAATAATTAGAAACTTTGTTTGAACATGAAAAGGTTTAAGTGCTAATAGAAAAAGTTTGGGACAGTAAGTGGTTACCCTCCTATAACGACAATTAACCCTATAAATAAAATTGGAAAAAAAAAAAAAAAGAAGGATGCAGAGTCAATATTTCCTCAGAATGAGTAGCATGTAGCGATCCGATTGATTTGGCTGAAGAGTTAGTGCTAAAGGCCTAACACCGAATCATAGTTGCCCAATTTCCCCATCATCCTAAGATGATGACACAATCCAAGGAATCTTGTCAAGAGTAACTCGATGGATAAATAAATAAATTAGTTAAGAACCAAGAGGAAAAAGAAAAATAAAATGAGCAGAATTGGATATAGAAGTAATCACATGCGCCTCTTGACTGCGTCGTAGATTCTTTATAAAAAGAAGCCAAAGCAGAAACAGAGCCCACCAGTTTAATTCATTATCTTTAACTTTATTTTAGTTTGAACCTGTAGCTTTATTTTCAATGTATGAAATATTAAGCAAAATATTCCAATTGAAACTTTGGACGCACATTTTCCTAGGCCCATTAAAAGCTTTAAATCTTTTAAACTAGGCCCACATGACACACCCAAATTCAGATTAGGGTAAATTTTCACTTAACAGCCCTACCTTTATCAAATTTCGAGATAACCACATGAACTTTAAAAATGTTAATAAATTTGACCATTTCATTCAACTCCAAATGTTTGTAATTTTTCTTAGAACATCCCCCGAGGTCTTAGCCCTCAATGTTTCAAGATACCTTCCATCTTTTCAACATTATTTTCGGAAGGGACAAAAAACTAAACATTCAACGCTATATTTTAGAAAACACCTTCGTACCATTAATAGAAATTTAGAAAACCTCCATTACGCTATTAGTGGGGTATGCTGAAAAAATTGCAAATGTTTTGAGAAGCTTTAAGACACACCAAGGCACTGTTTGGCAACCAAAAAAAGTGTCTTATCTAAGAGTTTGTGTCTTATTGACTTGGTCAATAAGCTAGTAGAGCCGTTTGGTGACCAAAAATAGGAGGAGATTATTTTGGTGATTGTGTCTTTTGCAAGTAGCTTTTGGAAAGCTATCTCAAGTAGCATTTGGCACTGTTTGGCAACCAAAAAAAGTGTCTTATCTAAGAGCTTGTGTCTTATTGACTTGGTCAATAAGCTAGTAGAGCTGTTTGGTGACCAAAAATAGGAGGAGATTATTTTGAAGATTGTGTCTTTTGCAAGTAGCTTTTAGAAAGCTATCTCAAGTAGCGTTTGTCTTTGGGAAGGAACTGTCAATTTTTTTCTTCCGTTTTTACCCCTAATCATTCTAATTTTATATCAATAATATTACATGTCCTTTTTAGTCATTTAACAAATTTAAGCTAGTTGTACAGCTTCTTTTGCCAAACAGCTCTAGTCAATCAGCTAGCTACACAGCTATCAGCTTTCAGCTACAATTTCACAGCTTTCAGCTAGCTTGACAGCTTTCAGCTATAATCTCGCAGCTTTCAGCTAGTTTTGCCAAACAGAGCCTTTGTCTTTGGGGAAGGAGCTGTCAATTTTTTTCTTCCGTTTTTGCCCCTAATAATTCTAATTTTATATCAATAATATTGCATGTCCTTTTTAGTCATTTAAACAAATTTAAGCTAGTTGTACAGCTACTTTTGCCAAACAGCTCTAGTCAATCAGCTAGCTACACAGTTATCAGCTTTCAGCTATAATTTCACAGCTTTCAGCTAGCTTAACAGCTTTCAGCTATAATCTCGCAGCTTTCAGCTAGTTTTGCCAAACAAAGCCCAAAATGTTAGTGGGGTCAATTGACATTTTTAAAGCTTAGCGGCTTTTTCAGGGTGCGCCAAAATATCGGGGTTTGTATGAAGTTTACCTTTCAAGTACATTACCCTGGCCAACCAAAAAGCCTTCGATGTGTGGATCTTGGCACTGTTCAAATTCAAAAAGGCAGCTTAAATTTGTTAAATGACTAAAAAGGACATGCAATATTATTGATATAAAATTAAAATTATTATGGGCAAAAACGGAAGAAAAAAATTGGCAGCTCTTTCTCAAAGACAAACTCTACTTGAGGTAGCTTTCCAAAGCTACTTGCAAAAGACACAATCTCCAAAATAACCTCCTTCTATTTTTGATCACCAAACAGCTCTACTAGCTTATTAACCAAGTCAATAAGACACAATCTCTTAGATAAGACACAATCTCTTATTGCCAAACAGTGCCTTAGAGCCACATTTGTTTTTTTATCATCTCCAGATTAGAGAGTATTGGATCTTCAGACAATAGTACTGAAACTGTGTTATCATGGGACTATTTTAGTCCTATAAAATGTTTATTTCACACAGACTAAACCGTGAACTAACCTAAAATAGTCAAGTCTAATGTTTGTTTTCAGGAGAATTATTACTATTCAGACCAGTATAATATCAGAACGCCTAGACAAACCAGTATACCACCTTAAACCTATGTCGAAACGAAAAATATTCATTTAACAGAATGCAGTCCTAGAAATCTAGAACATATAGTTAAACATGAAATTAAATGTTAGCACTAATTAAAGGTTCTCATCAATTTCAACCATTTAAGCAAATAAGAATTCGTATTCTTTTCCTTATGCAAAATCTCATCCTTTTTTCAGTTTACTGGATAATTTAATATTATAATTAACATAGGAATGCAAGATCAAAATCAAAGAACTTGTTGCTCCATTGAGATCAAAATCTCGCCAAAACAAAAGGTCACGGAAGAAATTAAAGTGGCGGAAAGAAAAACCGTGAAAAAACTACTGCAGACAAAAAAAAAATCGTTGGAAATGGGCATTTTTGTCACAAAAAAAATTTTTTGATCCCCCTAGATAATTAGCATCTATATTATGAAAGTGGGGTGGGCTGAGTTTAACCTAGTCCACTTTTTTGGTATTAATCTCCTCAAAAATGGTCCGAACCGGATAAAAAACAAACATGGGCTTAGACGGTGGGTCCAAATTATTTTTAAACAGTACCCTCACTATTGAAAAAAACGAACACGGTCCAAGAAGTGAGGAGATTTTAGGACAAAAAAATGAACAGGATATCCGTACAAGAAATTTATCATAAACACTGCCATTTTTCTTTGACTAACACATTAATAAAGAATGGATTTACAACAATCTCTGTGCATGTGCGTGAGAAACTATGAACATTGCGTTCTACATAAGTTACAATGGCTTGATGTGAGATACAAAAACATGTACAAGGAAAACTACGAGGCCCATCGGCAAAATACTATAATTTACACTGCGTAATGAACCGCTGAGATCAAGCTGCCCGGTGTTGACAAATTCATTCTTACCAGAAGATGAAGAAACGTTGACAGACAGAGAACCTGAAACCAAAGGACATGAATTGATGCATATAGCTTTACTGGAGGCACAAATAAGTTAAACTTAAAAATAAAAATGAAATTAAAAAAAATAGTATAATAGAAACTTCATAAGGTGGAAGGACTTACAGTCATAGTTTGTCCAACCGATTCGCTGATTAGCCAAATCGTAAACAAAAATCTTGTCTTTAAGAACAAGGTCTGCAAATAGAGATGAAGAATCAATAAAATATTTAACTGCAATACTAGAAAAGTTTGAAAAATCAGTTGTAGTTGTTGGTAGAAATAACACAAAAAGACAAAGTTGACAACAATTTGAAGTTTTAATTGGTTGCCCTCAGCAGACAAGACAGAGAATGGAGTAAAAGATGGCTGATCATGATTAACATGCGTCCAGGTACATACTAAGTGATACTAAACAAATTTGTTTTTATGCATACATCACTTTGGAAGATTCTAGGACTGGTGGGTTTAGAAAGAACAGCTGATTGTTACAGCATATAATATTTGCTGTCACATACAACTCTGACAAGCCTAATTATGAAAATTCTTAAGATATCCAGTATTAAGTTCTGGAATCCATGTGCTTATGATAACAGAATAACTTGAGGATATTCTATTCTAATGGGAAAATCCAGTGACATTCCAAACAATTAAGTTTTATGACATTTGGATATCCAGCTTTAAAGAAGAAGAAAATCCTTCCTTCGGCAGACATCAAAGCACATTTTTTATGCATATCAAGACTATAGCCCAGATGCCTCCATTATGTTCATACCAGTAGAACTAAGGTGCAAGATGCATATACACCCTCAATATTTTGAAGTCAGATGTCCAAACTATGAATGACCCATTCAACTATATTCCATCACATACGAAGGAAATTCCTAGGGAAAAAGTCCATAATAATGGGAGAAGGAATGAAATGTAAATTGTAGTAAAAAATATATTTGAAGATCTCTCTCCCTCTGATAAAACTTTGCATAAATGCATAAACTCCATTTGTGCATCATGATTCATGGGTAGTAATTTGCAACTTTTTTGATTGCACATTATATGACAAGACAGTAAATAAGCGGAAAATTATGATCCATAATAATTCTTCACAATTTTTGAACATGCAATATGCACAACCAAATAAATAACCATCTCAGATGCTGAAAGCAGTCTGTAAGGAGCGTGTCCCAATTCAAATGCAGGCTCAATAGTTAAAGAAAAGAAAGAGATCTATGGTGACTAATCATTCAGAAGGTTTTCGGTCAGGAATGCATCTAGGGGAAACCACAGGACAGAAGCACAATGTTTAAGTGCATCGACAGTGTGATAATCTGACATAATATAACCCTAACTTGAGTCCACACTGATATAATAATCTGTGGTGTAACCTGTACTCCAAAAATTATGAATTCAGATCAAATGTTATCAGGAAATTCATACAATCTCCTAGCTAGAATCGTTAGAGGAATGTGCTCTGCTTGGCACTATGGTTAATAGAAGGTCTCTTATTACTATGGTAGCATAGCATATGAGAATCATGGCTACTGCTTGTCAATAGCAGGAAAGTAACTAACAAGACCAATAACGTAAAGTATCCCATACAGTATTACACTGAGCCATGTGTTTCCTTAAACTAGAATTTTTTTACACCTATTTGGAGGGTTAATATTAGGTTGACAAGTGACAACCAATTGTAAATCCAATCTTTCCATCGAAAGAGCTGCCTCTATCAAATGGATGTGAAAATTAATAACAGACTCAACTATCAACTAATTACTGAACAAAGTATGGTGTAACATCTACATGCATCATTTATGTGCAGCTAAAATTTTGGGTTCCTTGCTGAGGAGATTCATTGTAGCTGTTTCTTTACTAGAGTTCATGTTCAGCTAATTGTACATCTATTTAGCTGATGAGCTCCTCAAAGATGCTTTCTCTTACAAATTTCCCAATATTATAATCCTTGAACTTCAAACGCAAATATAAAACACTTTCTTAGATGAGGATCCTTTATTTTCAGGCAAAAATCTTTTAGTTGAAACTTCCTCATAATAACTCTATTAAGAATGACCTCCCACTAACATCACTCTTTACATGATAATCTTGCTGTTCAATGAACTGGCATGCATTGTACTTGATTAAGAAACCATCAGACGTATCAAGGAAATGGGAAAGTCCTAGCATAAGTGTATTATAATGAAAATCATGAGGAATCAAAAACCAAATTGTTGCATAGGCATTAAACTATCAAGTACCTCCTGTTCCAGATTAAAATACTGAAGAGGAAATACCCAATAGATAAGTGTATTTCTAAAGTCTGCATTTTATAACGCAACTGATCAAAAGAGAATATCATAGTACAGAACACTAAATGCATGCGTGTGTCACCATCATTATATGTAAAAACTATCTATGAAAAAATTAGGGGAGTGTATCTATTCCACGAACCTCCCAGTATTGTTACTCCACCTTGGTTCTTTTGCCAACCAATACACCATATAATGGCACCATTCTGAAAATAGAAAAATTTCAAACATTCTTTAGCTATTTAAAGCAACTATTTTATGTACTCATAGTTGATTGAACATAAATTATAAGCAGTATAAATATGGATCAACTTACAACCGATCCCTGTTGGATAAGATAATCAGAAGGCTTTAAATTCATGGATGCACCCCCAGCAAAATTCAAAGTGACTGGAGGAAATACATCATCAGCACTGTAAACGAACAAGACAAGCATTACAAACGGGATATGTACACTTTGTAGCTTTATTTCTAAAATTCGTGAAAGATACTGATTTTATTATGGGTTAAGAACAAAACCTGCTAGCTGTAACAAAACACTGGTTTCCTTTGCTATTAAAGGACTGTACTAGTGATGGTTGTAGAGAAGAAATTATCTGCAAAAAATGAAAATGTTAATAATCAATCAAAAAAAAGAGAAATGAAATTATAGTATTGGTCAGTAATGTCCATTATGAAATGTCATTTCTTACGTTTACTGATATGATTAACATATCAGGTATATAGACTGTTACCTGTAGTGAAAGTATTACAGATACAAATATTGAGGTAAATAAATCAACAATTGAAAGGATAACTTTCTTAAGGGAGAATACTTAGGGGGGATGTATAGGTAATTAACACAGAGGCAAGGATTAGATAATTGAGTCATTTGTAGAGTATTAAACTCTAGGTAAAAGCAACACAAGAAATTTTGAACAAATAAGCAAAAGAGGGGAAAAAGCCCTATAAGCGATTATTAGAAAAGGCGAATCCTTTTGCCTTCATTACACCAATTATTATTACAAACATAAAATAGTGTGGACGTATCATACAGCCAACATAATGATGTCTATTCATTGCATAGTAAGTGACATCATTAACCCCCTAAAGCTTTTTTTTGTCCCGAATTCAGCAGCAGGTTATCACTTATCACAAGTACAACTGAAATATATTCCCATTAGCGTCATTCTAATATTTTTATAACTAAAAATAACATCAGCAGTAGAAGCAACTAATTAAAGCAGAGATATGAAATTAAAGCCACACACAACTTCTAAATAGAAAACCATGGTTCCCAAGTAACTTTGAACGAAAGTATCAGTTTAAAGAGTTATAGCATTTGAACCAACAAAAGGCCACGACCATCTGATAAAAAATAATTAAATATTTATCACACGGAAAACTTACTGCATCAACAAAAGGATCATATGCTTGTTCTGCTAGGTAAGCCAACGTGGTCCCAGAATCAACAATTGTACCCTGTGTCGTTGATGTTGAGAACACGGAAGAATCTATATTTAGTTCTTGCCCATTGACAGCAATGCTTAGTAGATTCAAGTTGTAATGAGGTCTGATGATATGAAGAGAATGAGAATCAACATATAGAGAAATAAAAAGTTATAAAAGCAATGCTACAAGAATGAGGAAAGCAACAATAGAAACAGATATTCTTTTCAGTTTATGCTTTATGCTAAACATTTTAATATTGAACTAAATAAGTCTAAGTGTATTAGTGTAGCTTCCTGAAATTGACTGAAAAATTCAATACTCTAATCATATTCCCAAGCTTTTATCGATATCTGTCAGGCTAAATTTTAGTATGAAAACACTTCATTTTCCAACAAATAAAAGCACAGTAGTGTGTATGTGTTTTCGCTATTGTATCCTTAGTTAACTAATGCAAATATATCTTAGATTGTTATTCATATATGGAAGTAAAGTAGAAACATGATTGGTGTTAAAATTTGGGGCATAATACTTTGTGCTCAACATATTTTTTATTCTGATTACGTGTTAGACGTTTTTATTGCCAAACACTAGAACATGCCATCTCCAGACACCATATTGAATATTCATCTATTTTGTATGAGAATTGTACTAAATAGCTTAGCTTGATAATCAAGTTACTGATAACATGTCACCAAAGCTTATAAGGAGCTGCAATATGTTAGAAGTTTGACTGTTTTGTAAAGTCCTAAATACCTTAACTCGTGAGAGAAACAGCATGTCATAGACTCATTTTTCTAAGCAGCTAAAATTTAATATGTTCATGCTTGCACTATGAAGCTGGCAAATATAGTTGGCCCTAAGGTCTGTTAAACTAACGGATCCTTCCCATCAAGATGGAGGCCATATCTTGGCACATGTAGGAACTATATCACAGGTCTATAAGCATCTGAGATCCCAGGCCAAGGAGATATATCAAACAGGAAAACTTAAAACCCTACTGTAACACCATCTTTCACTAAACCGGTGTTTTTAATCCTCTTATGACGACAGGAAGTAGAATCCCTTTATAGACAGCAAAAAGATCCCTCTGTGTAGGCTCGCAACTTCAAAAACCACTATGATGCTCTCCATTAGTAGCCTGGAAAGCCTCAGCCTAGAAGCGTCTTGCAAAAAACAGATCATAATCTGGTACCCTTGCAACATGCATATGCACAAGCTCTAAGAGCACTCATTACTCAGAGTATAGTGACAAAGGTATGAAATTAGTAGTAGAAATTAGAAAGTTATAAACGTCAACCTATTGTCATAAGGTCACATACAGCATTACAAATAAACTTAAATCAAAGGTAAAAGAATACAGGACACGATAATTAGTAGGTCATGAACAAGTGAAAGTACAAGAAATATGTCCTCAGAATCTCAGATACATTTCTCATCTTTACATAATCGAGGTCATTTAAAAGCAACACTGAGATAATGTGCTGAGTAAAAGAGACAAAAACAGTAAATAATAGATATTTCATGGTACTCAACAATAAAACGTTTAGATTTGATGCTAGAAAATGTAGGTTGATAAAATCCTGATAATAACAACGGGAAGCATGGTTATTACTAGAATATATGCAAGATACCACTTTTGAAAAGAAAAATATGGTATTGGTATTAAAATAATATATTATTCCACCGGAGAGAACTTACTGGGACTGAACAAGTTGGGTATAGACGATACCCGGTTCTACTATTTTCCCAAGAACCAGTATGCCTCCACCATTATCCGATCCTTTTAGGCAATGAGAGAATACTTTTGGAGAAACTCCTGCAGAAGAAAGCTGTGAAATGACGGATAATTCGTGCTGCCCAAATCCAAAAATCCCGTCAACTGCTCTATCTGGTTTCGTGAGATCCCCAGACTGTGAATTGCTACATCTGTTTCATAGGTAAACCAATTCGAATGAGTGAGTCCAAACATATCTCATGTTATCTATCAGCTATAAAGTGATATTCATATCATTAATAATTGTCAAGGGACATATGAGAAGTAGATACATAATTGTACTCTGAAATAAAAGCATAGCCAGCATTGCAGGCACACCTTAAGACAGTCCAATTGAAGAAATCCTAGTGTAGTTGCTTTAAACTCAACTTCCCCAATTCAGTATAGAACTTAGGGAGCTGCTCTGCATCACCTCTACATACATAAGTTACGTTATACTTTATAGATGGGTATAGCTTTAACCTCTACTTATTGGGCAAACTGCATTTAAACATTAAAAGGTACCACAATCAGTAACTACGTTCAACAATCTGCAAACATGATGTTCATATGGATATCAACATATCTATCAACAATGGAATTATGAGGAGCTCAAACCATTTAACCCATGAATACACTGTGATCACCAAGCGCACACAAAAATTGTGAAGCCTAAGAACGTAAAATGGCAATGTCAAAAAATTCATTGACGGATGTTCATCATCACCTCTCCCTTTACCCACCAAAATTTGGTCAGACAAGACTAGACACAATGAAACATTCACAGCTCTACAAACTAGTAAATTATCACAGAGAGAGTATTGGTAGCGAAGAGGGAGAAAGTGATTCTTATCAATCGTTACCCTTAACTATCTCAAATAACAGTTACAGGAACTTCAATGAGAAAACAAATGTGAGAGTTCTTACCCAAAAATAACATTAGCTGAAGAATTTGCAGACTGTTCGTTCTCAGTAACAGTATCAAAATACAGCGTATCCGACACATAATACCCTGACGTACCACTACCATCACCATATTGAAAAGTATACGAACACTGACTCATCGAAGAATCCGAAGCAGGGCAAGCTGCCTCTCCACTCTGAAGAGCAGAAGAGCACCTTTGATCTGAGCAGCCGATGAGCGAAGCCGAAGATGATTTCTGGGGATCAAAGAACTCCAGCTGAATCTGTGAATAATCAACACTTGTGTGCGTGAGTACATTGAACTCATTTAGCCATAAAAATCAGATTTCATGAAGAATTTGAGGAAATACACTGAGTCCACTACTCGTTGGACATCCATTGCAACCATCACAATTCACCCACAAGATGTCACTGCCTGTATCAATCTGAACATAGAACTCTTTTGAAGGATTGCCCAATTTTACACGAGTAAAGTAGAGCCTACAGAAAATTTTATAACCCCAACTTAAAATTGATGGATAGAACAATATAAGGATGATTCTAAACAACTACTCTCGCACCATTAAAAAAATTAGCAAAAGATTTAAAGAAAAAAAAAACTCCAAAACCCATTAACAAAAAAAAATCAAAATAATTTTACAGTTTCAAAAACATAATGGAGAAATCGCATCCAAACGTGATAAAGAATCAACCTTTATCCGGAATTAAAAATTATAAAGATGCCAAAATTAACCACCGACAACTAAACCTCAAATTCAGCAGAAAAAGTGGGCTGATTTTGACATCTAAACCCCCAAATACACAAAGGGAAAGTGCAGAATTAAAGGGAAAATTTTTCAAATTTCTCAAATTAGAAAAACTAAAGAGCGCGATAAAGTTACCCGACGGTGAACGGATTTGCTGACCCCTCAACGGGGAAATCGACGACGCCGGCGGCAAGAACCCTCCGACTCAAGCGCGCCCTCTCACGTGCCAGGTCACGTGCCCTCAGCTCGCGCAAATCCACCCCTTTGAGCGGTAAACTCCTCTCTAGCTTCAGCGCCGGCGGGAACGAACCGGCTATAGCCGGTGACAACTGCTGGAGTGCGGTCACCGCCGACAACAGAAGTAAGGTGAGCCGGCTCCAGCTCATCTCAAAGTCCCAAGCTAATAATAGAAACAAATAAATAAATGTAATAATTTGGTGAAAATGGAATGAGAAATAAACATAAAGAGATCGCGGCAACGAGTTAAGAGGGGATTTATATAAGGATGGCGGTGGATTAGGACTAATATTAATCTTTTGTTATTTTATAATATTTTAATAATATAGGAGAGAATAATATTATAATGTTTATCTGAGGGCTGACGCGATTGGAGAGGGGAAAGGATTACGTGAGAATGCTTCTTTATACGCCTACGTGTGTCTGTTATATCTATGCGGGGTGTCACCATGCGGCTTTTGAATAATAGTATTTACAATAGGGATCCTATCTAAATCACATGGGCAATCACATCATAAATGAAAGAGTTGTCATTTCTAAACTAATCTCTAACTACTGGTGAATATTATAGATCAGAGCACACCGTTCTATGGGATGTTCTAACTATTGGCTTTGGAAGTGTGAAGACCGAAACCTGAAACAAATTCGTAATGTTGAAAAATCTCGGGTCGGTCGACAGACGGAGTGACCGACAGAGTGACCCCGGTCGACCGAAGAGACTGCAGAAAACGAGCTCAGAAACACGCTCTGGTCGGTCGACTGAAGCTATGTTATCGGTCGACCGAGGGTGACCAATCAGTCGACTGAAGGTGATGAACCGGTCGACCGAAAATATGTACGAAGCCCCTGTAAGATAAGTGTGTTCTGGCCCGTCAACCGATGCCCATGGTCCGGTCGACCGGAATCGGTTTTTTCAGTTTCCTGATTTATTTGGGAAACAGTTTTGGGCCAGGATGATACATATGTCCAAACGGTTTTAGGGTTACATGCAACATAGAGAAAGAGAGTTTTGAGTGGATTCTTTCAGAAAGATCTCAGAGAGATAAAAAAAACCTATTTGTGGGCATTATAACCTTCTTCAATTAATCAAAAAATTGTGTGGTGTGGCTTCCGAGTAGGGCTGTCCATCCGGGCCGGCCCGGCCCGGCCCGGCCCGGGAAACCGGGCCCGGGCCTGAGCGGGCCGGACACCGGGCCGGCCCGGTTTGATTTTTTTTTTAAATTTTTTTTTATTTTTTTAAAATTTTAACAAAACCATAAATCATAAATTATTATAAAAAATGTCATAAATTTAATTAATAACTTGAAATGAAATGACATAAATTACAAGTACAAAAAATGATAAAAATAACTTCTTTATTAATAATCGGTAAATCATTTACAAGTATAAATTTATTTCGAAATTCGTCGCATCACAATAGATGAGTACATCCCAACTAGGTTGGCACCTACTCACCCATATCACTATCATTTGCAATTTTTTTCGAAATAATTTAATTCAAATTTAAAGCTAAGAAATAAAAATTATAATTTTATGAATATTATCTAATCATTATATCTATCTGCTAGTCCCAACTCTTCAAATTTATCTTCAATCATAGCAATCCGTTCGATGCCTTGTGTTCGCTTCTCGTATCTCCACCAATCCTGTAAGCACATCACCGCTTGTACAGTATACGGATCTAAGCATGTCCTGTGGTCGTTGATCAAACGTCCTGCTGTGCTGAAAGCGGATTCCGAGGCTACAGTCGAAACCTGCACTGATAGTAAGTCACGAACCATGGTGGAAAGTATAGGATATGAAACTGATCCATATACTTTCCACCATTGCAAAATATCTAAAGCATTTCCTTGACATTTAACTAAGGAAGCAGATAAATATTCATCTATTTTAGAAACCTCTAATCCTGATGAAGTTCCAGATCCACCAGTTAGTTCAGCTACCATTGCATACCTATCAAAACTTACACTTTTACCTCGACCTGTGCTCGAAGCTGAAGGTGCCGAAGCTATAGACTGTTGTGTAGCTACACCATATCTAGCTGCATACTCATCATATAAGGTTTGAAAATAATTTCTAATAGCTAAATGATGAGTAGTAGCAGTAAGGGTGGATCCATCATCTAAGTCTATAATCTGTCCACCATACAATGATTGTAACAAACTTCGAAGGCCAATATCCTTCAAGCATGGATCAATAAGAACACCAATACCAAAAATATGAGAAATAGGCCTAAAATACTTATTAAATTTACTCTCCATTTGAAAAATTATATTTCCAAAAATATCATCCATACGATATTTTGCAAAAAATTTTTGAATATTTAAAATTTGTAAAGCAGCTAAAGTAATAGTTGGATAATAACAACCAGATAATAACATAGTAGCATCATAAAAAACTTGTAACATCTCATTTAATTTACATATAACTGTCCATTCATCTTCAGTTATTCCATAAGCACTACCAGAGCTAGAACTAGAAGCATAAAAATTTATAAAATCATTTATAATTTCTTTATATTCTATTGCTACAGATAACATTGCATAGGTGGAATTCCACCTATGGTCAACATCTTTTGGAATTAGTCTAGGCTTATAATTTTTTCTTTTACAACATTGTTTCCATCTTTTAATTCTCATTTCAGAAGCATTATGCATATTAGCAAATGTTCTAACTTTTTCTATCATGGGTTTAATTTTAGAAAATGCACTTTGAACAATTAAATTTAAAATATGACAGATACATCTAACATGAAAAAGCTCACTATGACATGGCAATGACAAAGTTATTTTCAGAAAATCAACAGCTACATTATTATTACTTGCATTATCTTGTGAAAGAGTAAATATTCTTTGATCAATTTCTAGTTTCATAAGTTCTTCAATAATTAAATTTGCAACATTAATACCAGTGTGTGACTCTTCAATTGCAATAAAAGAAACAACTCTTTTAAACATTTTCCAACTTTCATCAATCCAGTGTGCTGTTATACATAAATAACCAGTTTGCACTCTAGATGACCAAATATCAGAAGTTAAAGAAAATTTGCAGTTTAAATTTTTAAAATAAGAAATTATTTTTCCCTGTTCCTCAACATAATATTTTAAAATATCACGTTGACAGGTTTGACGAGAAAATTTTGTAAATGCAGGATAAAAACCATCTCTAAACAAATCTTCAAATTCATCATCTTCTACTAATTTAAAAGGAAGGTTTTTAAGAACAATAAACCTGATTACGCATTTCCGGGCTCGGGCAGCGTCATAATTCCAACTGCCGAGGGTACCTGAAGAGGATGATTGGGAAAGCATAGACTGCCGGATATCACCTTGTAGATTTTG
>BQKN01001085.1:682237-702522 GCA_022839385.1 Asparagus kiusianus | reverse complement strand
TTGGCATTTAATCGGATTAGATTAGCATAAGACCCTAATCACCCCCCTCTAGGGTCTAACAGTTTTATCTTTTCTTTTTTTGGTGGTGGTTTTTTTTTCCTTTCCTTTTTTTTATTTTTTATTTTTTTTTGGCAGGGGGTGGAGGTGGGCTAAAAGAAAATCAATTTATTTTCTTAACCCTCGTAAAGTGGATGGATTAGGAGAGGCGTGTGATTGTAAGTCAATTTTTTTTAGATTTCAAGATTGCTAGCTCTACGTGAAAATCAAAACTCATAATTAATAAAATTTGAACAAATCATTTATTTCTAAATTCTTAAATTTAGCTTCTCTAACCATTAAACCTAAACTTCGAAGTTATGGTGAGGGTCGAGGATTATAGTTTTACATTAATTCTAACATACCCCCGCAGGTTGAACACCATTTTTTATGGGCTAAAATCTGGACTCGCGCAGCGGTGTCAATTTTTAGAAAATCTCATTAAAATTCGTGACCGGTGGGATTTGAACCTGGGTTGCTCTGATACCATCTTAAATTTAGCTTTCTAACCATTAAACCAAAACTCCAAAGTTATGATAATGGTCGAGAATTATAGTTTTATATTAATTCTAACATAAATTATAAGGACTCAAGATCCACACATATAATTATACAAATCATTCATTTCTAAATGGCAAAAGAAGTTGTAGGAGAAGATGAATGCTGGCTTTCAGTGCCTTTAGATAGAACAAAGATTATGAGTGGCAATGAAAATGTACATGCTATTTCCTAAAGAACGAATTATTCCTTGAAGATTTAATTTGCTCTTTAAATTACATAATATTCATTATATTAATATTTTATTTTTCAGTATCATCTAGAGTAAACTTTGATCAAATGCTCCTCACATTTGTTAGCTTTTCTTTAGTAGAAATCAAATAGAATAAACTCTAAATTCCTGCAGAAGAATGTAAAAGAAAAGCATAATAACTTAAAAAGACATTGGAATCTTAATAAAAATACACGGGAAACAATAAAAAGATTCACAGAAAATATGAAAGAATAGCAGAACAACTAATAAAGGGTTTTCTGAAAAAGCAAGGCTTAAAAATGGTAAATGTCATGTAATAACCCTCAACTTTTTGGCCCACTATGCGATAACCTCCATGTAACGATGCTAATAATAGTAATCTGTTGTTCAAAAAATATATATGTTATCATATTTAATTACTTTTTTGACTCTCTTTTCGAAATTTCTGGCTCCTTAGGCCATCTCCAACGCAGCGGTATTTTGGTGCAAAAAGTGGTTTTGCCGCTGCATGTGAGCTCCAACCCAGCCCTATTTTTTGCTGCATTTTAGCGGTGATGAATAGCGCGACGTCATATTTGGCGTCACGCTGTTCATCATCGTATTACTATTTTTTTTATTTTTTTAATTTTTATTTTTATCTCATACTTTTATGTATTTACAATTTAACCCCAATTGTTTTATTAAATGTATAAAACAACCCCAATAATATTTAAATTTTATAATTTTACCCCAATTGTATAATTTAAACAAAATAAATTATTTTTTAAAAATAAAAATAATGCTAAAATTTAAAAGATATTATTATTAATTATAATATTAAAATCTAGACATTATAAGTAAAGTCCCATAAAATATAAAGAGCAATCCTAATACATAATTCAAATATAAATTACATATCTAAAATACATAACATATAAAAACGGACACACATAATATAAAACTTCATTAAAATAAAACATAAATACAAACTAAACATGGAACCTTACATAAGATGGACAAGCAACTCTTAATAATCTGGTAGATCGGGGCCAGAGTGTCCAATATCATTGAAATAATTACCAAAATAGAAGCAGACCCTTGTTCTTGTTGATTTCTTTTTTGTATTATTTTAATATGTTGAGCTCGAACATACTCACGCACGTTTGGATCAGCAATGGAATTCAAATCTTTCATTATAATTTTACATTCATCTCTATCTTTTTTCATGGCTATCTTTTCTCGTTCGATATCAAATGCTACTTGTCTGTCCAAGATCGCCTTGTCTAACCTGTCTATAAGTCGGTTGTTGGAGGTCTCGATAGAGTCCACTACACTTGACTCATGATCATCATTTTTCCTTTTCAATTTGGATTTTTTTACCCCAATAGGTCGTTTAGATGGAATAAATGATGACAATTCAGGAGATGTTGAAATAGGAGATTCCAGAGTGGGATTATCTGATTGTGACGAGTCAAAGTTCACACTTTAGGGTTGTCATCGACCAACTTGTCTTGCTGTAGGGACATCATCTATAAATTTTTCGAAATTTTTAACCATATTCCAGACATGATCAAATTTGAAATCTTTTTTGTACTTTGGTTCTTGCATAAATAACATCTTTGCTCGAACTAACTGCAAATTATAGTGAACATCAAGTTATGTATTTCAACAATAATAATAAATTTCAAACGATAATTAATAAAATACTTACAATATCTTCATCTGAAGCACCACTTGGATTCAGATTCTCTACTTGTCTCAAGCACGCATTCAATTTTCTTACTTCATTACTTATGATTTCCATTCGAGAATGAATTGATCGGCTCGTACGCACCTCAAAATGCTGATATCGAAGTTCATTGTATTTGTCCTCCACACGAGACCAAAATGCATCTCGAGACTGGTTTCTACCGATAATAGTCTTGAGAGATATCCAAGAATACTTGACAAAGGAGCACATCTTCAGTAACCGTGTATCCAAATGATCGAACAAACATTTTTTTGTAAAAAGCGGTTGCTTTGGAGATTATAAATACTTTGAAGAAATACTTCAAATTGGGTGGTTTGAAGTAGAATTCATGAATGTTATTTATAGCCAATCCAAATTTGTTTTTTTTGTTTGAATTTGAATTTATCGGTGGTCAACATT
Source organism: Asparagus kiusianus (assembly GCA_022839385.1). Lineage (NCBI taxonomy): Eukaryota > Viridiplantae > Streptophyta > Magnoliopsida > Asparagales > Asparagaceae > Asparagus > Asparagus kiusianus. The sequence goes on along the minus strand of BQKN01001085.1, from coordinate 699,607 downwards.
TGAAATTGAATCGTTGTGTACAAACTGATTAGCTTTACATATTATCCAACATTGTCGGTGGGAATTATTTTTTGAAATCAGGTCAGCTTGACACATTGTCCAACGTATACACAGCTCTCTCTCTCTCTCTATATATATATATATATATATTCATTGAATTGTGTGAAAGCATTGGAATTATTTTTTGAAATCAGGTCAGCTTTACACATTGTCCAACGTATACACAGCTCAGCTTTCCTTGATTTGTGTAAAAGCTTTATACGAGTGGAAATCATTTTTTAAAATCAGGTCAGGTTTACACATTGTCCAACGTATACACAATTCAGCTTTCCTTCAATTATGTGAAAGCTTTATACGAGTGGGAATCATTTTCTAAAATCATGTCAGCTTGACATATTGTCCAACGTATACAAAGCTCTGCTTTCCTTAAATTATGTGAAAGTTTTATACGAGTGGGAATTATTTTTTAAAATCAGTTCAGCTTTACACATTGTCCAACGTATACAGCTATTTGAATTTGAATTTTGTGACAAATTGATAACAACTGGAAATCATTTCCTGAAATTAGCTCAACTTTACACATTGTTCTATGTATATAGCTAAGCAAAGTTTTATAAATAGCATACTAGATTAGGTACATCCACACAATTTGTCGTTGTCGTGTTAAAATTATTATTCTCCATTTCTGCATACTTCAGTCATTCTTTTCTTACTTCAAAAATGAATTTCGATGTTGGAGGTCCATCATATTTATCATCATCTTCTGATGATGGTAATTTTTTGTCTATTATCATTGTAGAGATTGATGAAACCAAAGAAGTAATTTGTGTCACGCCTCGCTTCCCAAAATATCAGGGAAACGGAACGTGAACAAGCCCGCGACGTATTAGACTGAGGAAAAATGAGTACTAGACCCCTCTGCTCAATCTAATATGCTAAACGTCAAGAAAATATAAAGCGAAGGAACAGGTCCCCGATCACAGTAGCGAGAATATAACAAATAACTCAGAACAAAATAATACATATCACAACTGAAACATCATCCCAGACATAATATTCGGACCAAACATGCCATTATACAAAACTATCTAAATGAAATGCTGGAAAAATATAAAATACAACGATCTGACGAAAAATAAAAGTACTACAAAAGTAAACTAGGGTCATCAACTAACTAAAAGCGGTAACTAAGCTTCGACTTGTTCTTCTGCTCCGTCTGCAAAGTCTTCCTGCGGAGGATCGTCTGGCTCATGTACTAGTCCGAACTATAGCTATCCATCCTCTAAATCTGACGTACATCCCGAGAGGAAAGGAGTACGTTAGCGTGCATGGCACACAGCAAGATCCTAAAAGGAAGAATAGAAACGGTCGTGCGACCAATGCAACAATGGTAATAACAATGGAAACATTCAACTGAAATACTAATAATCTAAATACAATTTACTTTTAGAATAGAATAATCAGAATAATTTCCAAGGAAATCAACCAAGTAACAAGTTGATCATACAGCTAGCGATCAGAATAATCATCCAAGCACAGGGTCATACACTAGATAGAATTAATACTTAAAATCTACAACTCGAGACGTAGTACGTAGAGCGAAATAATCCAAACAAGAAAACTCTTATGTATATACCATATGTCTCAAATTGTAGATAATTAAATATCAATCCCGATTTATGTATGAAGAGAAATACAACTAGTTCGTATCTCACAAGAATCCATAATCACCTTAAGTAATAAGGTCATGTAACTAGTCATTCTATAACAGGTCACTGGTCCACATCTCACACAAAGTCAACGCTCATATCATCAGATAACCGACTGTTCACAAATCTCCTACATGCATCCAATACCGCTACACGAATCGGTCAGAGGATTACACGCAATCCGATTCCGGCCTGGTCCGAACTCAAGCAGGACTCGGGTGACTACACGACTTTCACTGACTAAAGTGACTACACGAATTCACTTTAGCCCAACAAACCAACCTCAGTGACTACACGAATTCACTGGCGCGAGCCTGGAAGATACATCAACAGTCTTATCCGATCACATGAACATGAACTTTCCCACCCCAACTCTTCTCATTTTGCTAAGTCAACACAACACACGTCTCTAGGTCACGCAAGGCTACTACGGTCATGACCACTAACAGTTCTCAATCACAACAAGGAACAATCAACGCAACTAATCATGTACAATAATATCATATCATATCAGATAATCAAGTCTAAGAATTTGAATCATAAAATCGTTCTAAAATAATCTTCTGAAATAATAAATTTATTTACTTCAAGATAATTCTTTTTACAATTTAAATTCTTTTAATTTAATTTCAAAATAATCCATTTTTCCAAAATAAGTTCTTTTCTCATTATAATAATTCTAAAAATAATATTTTAAAATAATAAATTCATAAATTCAAAAATAATCTTTTTATAAGATAAATTCTTATTAATTCAAAATAGTCTATTTTCCTAAAATAATTTCTTTTTAAAAATATTTATCATTCTAAAATAATTTCTTCCACAAGATAATTTCTAAAAATTATTATAATTATTCTAAAATGATTCTTTTCCCAAGATAATTCCTTTTAAATTATTATAATTTTCCTAAAATGATTTTATTCTTAAATAAATTCTTTTTAATTGATATAATTATCCAAAAATGATTCTCCTGCCGAAATAAATTCTTTTAATTTATCATAATTATTCTGAAAATACTATTTATCACATAATTACGATTTATCTAATATTATTCATCAACCAATCCTACGCAGATAATTATTAACAGATCTAAAATTACAGATAATTCATAATAAATACAAAATTTAGATATGAGCAACTGGGATCTTACCTTGGGTATATCGTGGACCGTAGTGGGGGCCGCCGGAGTGGTTGCACAGCGTTACGATGGGTTTCGCGGAATCGACGGCTAAAATTACAATTAGAGTGTTAATGCGACGTACGATATTCAAACGAGTATAACAAGGTGTAGATAGGGAGCCCAAGTAAAAAAAAATATACCGTGTGATAGACAACACGAAGAGCTACGCACCGGCGAAGGAATTGACGGAAACAGATGTCGAAGTTGGCCGAAAAACATGCGCGAAAGTTAGCTCCGAACTCAGTTTTCTGCAGCGAAGCTCACTGATTCGGGCTCGGCGGCGGCGGTGGACAAGGTGGCGGCCGAGGAGGACTGTAGGTGGCGATGAGGGGCGGAGGAGGTAGCGGGTTAGGAGGGTGGCGCGGCAGGTCGTGGGGCTGCTGGGTTTCGGGCAGCACGATGACGAGGAGGAGCTCGGAGGCGCTGTCAACGACGACGAAGAAGTTGCAGCAACGACGAGGGGCGGAGTTGGGTGCGCGGGTCAGCAGCGGAGCTCGGGCTGCTAGAGTCGGTAGTTTGGCGACGAGGGAGGAGCTTACGGCAGCGAGCTCTAGCGACGGGGTCTGGCGGACGCGGTCAGAGGCGGAGCTTGGGCTGGACGGCACGGCGAGGTTGGCGCGGTTGAGATGAAGGCGTGGGAGGTGGCTGAGCTGGAGGAGATGGCGACAGCGTGGGGGAAAGGAAGGGGTCGAGCGGTGACGGGGGGTGGAGCTCGGGGCTTGGGACATCGGGCTGGGGCTGGTCGACGGGCGTGGAGCTCGTCAGAGTTTAGGGAGGTGGTGGTGGCTGTGATGATGGAGGCGGAGAACATTGGGTGAAGGAGGAGCTCGAGGATGGGGAGTTGGGTTTTTATAGAGGAGGAAGAGAGAGAACTAATGAGGGGGAGAGAAAGAGAGGATGTGTGAGATGAAGAGAGAGATGGAGAGAGAGATGGAGAGCGAGAAATGAGAGTGAGAGAGAGAGTGAGTTGAGTGAGTGTGACAGTGAGAGAGAGAGTGAGCTGAGTGAGAGAGAGAGAAATAAGAGAAGACGTGTGAGTGAGGGTGAGAGAGGGGGGCTTTTGAGGAGTGGGGGAATCACGAGGTGAAAAGAGATGTGGGAAACATGGGGAGGAATTTAAGGGGTGGGGTAGGGAGAGAGAGTATGAGAATGAGAGAGATTGAGAGAGAGAGAGAGATACAGAGTAAAATATCGTAGAAAAAACACAGGAAAAAATACCCCTTTAAATAATTTAAAAATATCATAAAATTTATTCAAATAAATATTAAAAATTTATGGTCAAAATAATAATAACAATAATAATAATGAATAATTAACTATTAATTTAAAAATTTTACCGAAACAATTAAATTTATAATTAGCAAAACTATTAATATAATATAATATTGTATTTTAAAGCGTAAAAAATTCTAGAGAAATTGAGGAAAATACAAATAGTTTTAAAAAATAATATTTAATATTTAAATACCAGAAAATTATTTAAACCAGTATTAGAAATTTACGGTCATTATAATTTGTGAGTATATCAACAACAACATGATCCTCGCTAACAATTTACGTCAACAAAACTACCAACCGATCCATAGTGGCTCGATTCCCAGTCATGTAGTGATCAACCGCGATCAAGAAACTGCGCATCAGAATTTGGTCATAGATTACTTTGCCGATAATCCATGTTTTGGAGAAGATATTTTTCATCGTCGATATCGGATGTCAAGAAGTTTGTTCCTTCGTATTGTTGATGCAGTGAAAGATCATGACTATTACTTCCAACAACAAAGTGATGGACTTGGTAGAATGAGATTATCACCGTTACAAAAAGTAACAGCTGTTTTTCGTATGTTGGCATACGGTCTACCAGCTGATGCTACAGACGAATACGTTAAAATAGGTGAGTCAACAACAATTGAAAGTATGACAAAATTTTATCGTGCTATGGTGGAAATATTCGCAGAGCGATATCTACGAACACGTAACGCTAACGATATTGCTAGGCTACTCTATATTAGTAAAAAAACGTGGTTTTCCAGGAATGTTAGGAAGTCTTGATTGCATGCATTGGAAATAGAAAAATTATTCGACGGTATGGTCTGGGCAATACGCAGGACGTAGTGGGTCACCAACTATTATCCTTGAAGCTGTGGCAGATTATGATCTTTAAATATGACACGTATATTTTTGTATGCTAGGTACCAATAATGATATCAATGTGCTGGAGTTATCTAATCTTTTCTCTAATCTAGCTCAAGGTATTGCTCCTCCCGCTCACTATGTTATTCAAGGAAAAAAGTATAATATGAGTTATTATTTAGCTTATGGTATATATCCAAAATGGGCTACTATTGTACAAACAACCCAACAGCCACAAGATAGGAAGAAAAAATATTTTTCCATGAAACATGAAGCATGTAGAAAAGATGTAGAACGTTTGTTCGGAGTTCTCCAATCACGATTTGTAATTGTGGCAGGATCGCTACGTTTTTGGGAAAAAACATGTATTACATGACATAATGACTGCATGCATTATTATGCACAGTATGATAATCGAGGATGAACGTGACCTTTATGCACCAATTCAAGAAGTGAGGGAAGCACCAACACCAGAAGTTGATATTATAGTAGATGAAACTACAAGATTTTACTTAATTTATTGCACGTTACAGACAAATCAAGGATAAAGATGCCCATATTGCGCTTCGTAATGAATTGATAGATCATTTATGGGAGGAATACACTATTTCAGATAGTTAAGTGCATATTAAATTTGTAATTTTTACATTGTTGTTAATGTTTAATTATTTTCTTGTATTTTATTTTCTGTTGTGTTCTTAAATGTAATATTTTAGCAATATCAATAATAAAAATATAATATTTTAGCAATCAAGTTATTTAATTAATAAAATAATATTTTATTGTTTTATTACTTTAATTTTTTAAATAATAAATCATTTTGTTTGAAAATATGTGAAAAAAATAAAATTTGATATGTGGGATTAATTGTTGAAATAGTTAAAAATATGGGGAATAAAAAATAATAATATAAAAATAGATAAAAAAGAATATACTGAGAATATTTTTTTTTTGTGTAAAAAATGGTGCAATGGGTTGGAGATGAATTACTGTTAGATGTGACTTTTGCATCATTTTGGTGCAAAATTTACACCATTTTGGTGTGATGGGTTGGAGATGCCCTTAGCTGCATACACCTGACAAGAACTTAACAAAAATGATGAAAATAACCTTTCAGTCCAAAAATAATAATCATCCTCTCCTTTTTAATAAAAGAGTGTTTTTACACGTTATGAAGGAATTTTTATCTTTTCTCTCACGTATGTGTTTGCCGCACATCTTAGAGTTAATGGTGCTATACTTGGAAATTAAATGAGAATTAGGGGAATAAAAAACTAAGAGTTTTAAGTGCAACACCCCCTAAAGTTCAAGGGGTTTTCTGAAATTAACCCTTAGTTTTAAAAAGAAAAGCGAAGGAATTTGGTGTAGTTTGAACAGGGAAAAAGAGGAAATGGCAAAGATTGGAATTTCTTAATTTATAAATATGCGACGAATATAAGGACGGTGCGGTCAAGTCTGACCTCTTTAAAAGGTTTTACACCCAACAAAATTAAGGAAAGAAAAAATGGGAACATAAACCAATGATCAGAAGCTATTTTTTTATTTTATTTTATATTTCCTTTCCTTTTTCTTATTGTTCATATAAAACACTGTAGTACTGAACTAATTCTTTACAGGAAACTATTGGTTAGAAAGTCATGAATTTGTTTAAGTTCAAGTTGGGGACTTATAATGGGGTTGACATCTGGACTCATAGGGCAATATATTCTTATATCCTCTTTAGAATTTTGTAGTTTGTAAAACACGAATGTTGATAGTTCTGATACCATGTCAAAATCAGTATATCAAAAGTTCTAAGTTGTAGTGAGAATTGAGGGTTACGGCTTTGCCCTCGTAGGGCACCTTACATGTTCTTATCCAAATTGTGTTTAGATATTAATGATTATGGTAATGAATATGTGTTTAGATACTAAGCTAATATTACTTGCGCAAGAAGCTTTGCGGATGAAAAAAAGGCTGGTGACCACTATCTTCTTTTCTTGTGCATAGTGTTTGTGCTTGATGAGAAGCCAAGGCAATTGGCCATTGTACGCTATCTCTTTTTCTTGGGTGGTGGGCCGAAGACTGTAGGGTTCCTTCTTCTCCGGCGCCATATATTCTCCTTTTTCTTCTTTTAGCTTTTCTATTAAATTGTTCAAGTGGAGATGGGGTACGTTGTTTGATTTTGTTAATGGAGTTCAAGTGGATATTGGACATGGTCAACTACTCCTTTAACTGAGGACTGATATTTTTTTTTTGGGATTTCTTTAGAAGATCCCCTTAGGGCCCGTTTGGTTGGTTTCCTAAAAACCAAGAAAAGGAAATCGTACAAGGAAATCAATAAAAAAATATTTTTATCCATTTCCATCCCTAAAACTCACCCACAACATCTAATAAAATATTATTTTTATCTTCCAACTCATCTCATTTCATCCCCTTTCTTACCTTTAAAAATAAACCAAACACAAGAAATGTGTCACATCATCCAACTCATCACAACTCATCTTATCCCATATTTAAAAATCACACACACCATCCAATAATATTGTGACAACTCATATCATCTCATTAAACCTTCACTTCCATCCATTTCCTCAAAAAAAAACAAGAAATTGATTTCTTTAAGTATATGTCACATCATCCAATAATATACCTCCAACTCATCTCATCTCATCTATTTTCTTATTTTTAAAAACGAACCAAACACAAACAACCTCAAAACATCATCCAATAATATACCTCCAATTCATTTCCTTATTTTTTTAACCAACCAAACAACCTCAAAACAATTTTTTTTTAAAAATCACTCACATCATCCAATAATAAGGTGACAACTCATCTCATCTCATCTCCTATTCTATAATTTCCTTCTTTTTTAAACCAACCAAACAACCTCAAAACAATTATTATAGGAAATAGGTTTCCTATTCTTTGATTTCCCAAAAAAAATTGCCAAACGAACAGCCCCTTATAGTAGATCATATTGAGAGGATATCAATCATATGACATGTTCCACACTATCACTTTTGAGTCATTAAAAGTACTAGAAGTAGTGGTGCAATTAATGTATTTCATCAGTACAATCACCAATATTGTATCAATGCAATCAGAATATTGTATCAATATTGTATCAGTGCAATCAGAATATTATATTAAAACATATTTCACGTTTTCATGCCTCTCTATATCATTCTCTAGATAAGACGCTTTACGTGCAGGATTCTTTTAGAATTGATGAATATATGAATGTCTTAATGAGCAATTTATCATGCTAACTAAATTGACATTTTTTTTAATCAGTTAGGTGCTACTTAATCATCCTTGAGGTCTAGCCGAGTAGATGGGTAAAGTATTGGGAATGTACTCTGAAAAATCTTGCACTCCATTTCATTATACACTTCTAGTACAAGGGCAAAGGAAAGAAACAAGACTAGTTATTTGGATGCAAACGGGTCCCAGACCCAATCCATATTAGATTGCGGGTCTGGAACCGTTCAAAGCCCCCAACCTTGGGACGGTCTTGGGTCAGTTTCATACTGGCTTCTGTTCTACTTTATCCATAAATCATTCTAAACCTCCTGCATTAAACCTCACTAGTAAACTTCTATTACCTACCACCAAAAATTGTTCTCGTATGCAAAATACACAACCACATGATATTGATTGTAACAAAAAAAAAAAAAAAAAAAAAAAAAAAAAAAAAAAAAGAGCTAAGAGAGGTGGAAAAGTACAAGATTGCAGAAAGTGGAAAAATGCCCAACGTTTATTGGACCGAGATCTAGTAGTAAACTGAGTCCATACATGGTAGTATGGTTCAAAACAGACTGTGACACGCTGACGTTGCAAGAACGTTTGAAATCCTTTCATCTGCGGTTTTGGTGAAAAAAATAAAAAATTTTGGTTTAAAACTTTCATTATTATATATGTAATACATAACGACTATGATTTATCTTTCATCTATACTACTGCAAAAAGAAGATTGAGGTGTTAAAACTTTTAATTTCCTCTTTTGCCCGCTTAAATTTTGATAAATTCTAAGAATGCCATTATCTCTAATTAATTTTTTATTAAATAAATATAACCACTTATTAATTATGCATCTCCTCACCTTTCTAAATGATTATAATTATCAATAACATTATAACTATTAGTTGTTTAATAATAATATAATATAATAATTTATAAAATAAGTATACACAATTATTAATAGTAACCAATTAAATTATTATTATTATATTATTTATGAATGATAATAAAATAATAAAAATAATAGTATACATAAAATAATATATTACTAAATACTATTAAAAATTATACTATAATCCAATGAGAAATAAAATAAATAGAATAGATATTTAATATCATAAATAGTGTAGTTATTTTAATAATATCACATAAATTATAAATTACTCTATTTATTTACTATTATATTATTAAATAAATTAAATAAATAATTTAATATTATTTTTAGAACATTTTATTAAATATTATTACATGATACTGAATAATCTGTACTTAGTAATGATTGAAAAGTAAACTTTTTACGAATTTTTTTTCAATATTAATAATAGTACTATTAATTTTAAATGATAGTATAATAAAAATTTATAAGGTATTATAGTAGTAAATTATTTAATAGAATAATTAAAAAATTAAATTAGATAAACATGTTATAGTATATAGATAGTATAATTATGTTAAATAGTATTACTTGAACTAATAATTATAATATTAAATAAGGTACATTATAGTAAACCCCTATGAACTTTCAGCATTTTGCAGTAAATAGACTCTATGAAGTTTCAAAATCCTCTAATAACTTTTGCAGAAAGCTCCTAATATCTTTTAGATAAATTGCGCCAAATCCCCAATAACTTTGAAAATGACTTTTTATGGCATTTTCTAGTTGTTAGGGTTATATGCAAAATTTAGAAAATTATTGGAGGTTTTCTTTGAAATTGAAGAGTTATTAGGGCTTTAATGTGATTTTAAAAGTTCGTAGGGGCTGAAAGTTCATAAGGGTTTTGTGTAGTTTACCCTATTAAATAATTATGATGGGTAGTAACTATCGCAATATGTTGCTGGTATTAAGTGTAACTCTTTAGGGAACATCGGGAAAAATCTATCAAGATCAATGCAGCTTAGTTAGTTATAGAGTTAACAAGTTTCAAGTTAGAGGGGGCATATTTAGGAGGACTTGTAGATTTGGCAGACATATATAAGAACAATTGTAGATTTGTTTGTCTTGTTTAAAAAAAGGTTAGCATTGAGCAATCATTATAATAAAAACCTTCAATTACAATAACTACACAATAATAATTAATTCATACATTTTAAAGCAATTTTATTATACAATTTTATTTATTAACACATATTTTTACTATTTAATAAAAAATTTAAAACTTAAAATATTTACGTTCACATGGAAAGCACGTGCATTATACTAGTATATATAAAACATCATACTCTAGCTGCATTACATTTGTACTTATTTCATATCCTTGGAAAATCCAAGTTGTTTATAAATTTCCATTAACAATCTTGAATCGAAAGTTGAAAATTATATATGCAATTAAATGAATTTGGATCCAAACAAGGAACGATAAATCTGTTTCTTCGACTTTCTTAACGTTGAAGGTAATATGAAATTTTTTAATTCATTTGATTTAGGGAGGGTAGAAAATAAAAAGTTATCTCCTTCACTCATTAGATGTTGTTAGACTTTAAAACTATAATCCGAGTTCAAATTTTACTGACTATGAATTCTAAAGTGGACTAAAAACAAAGATACGTATTGAAACCCTATGCTGAATTCCCTGTGGGGACAAATGTATTCACTTAGTGCTATGTAATCTTAATTTCCTTCACTCATGAGAATGGAGTACAGTACTTTCTCTAATGCAAAAAGTGTTGAGATCTTAATTTCTACTTGAATTTTTAAAAAAGAGAGAGTTTATGATGCTATAAGAATTGACAGTTCATGGTAAAGACATGGAAATTCACAGGATTAGTCTCTCTATTTAGCTTAGGTAAAATTAAGAATCTTAAAATTTTGTAGGCTAAATTTCAGAAATCCCCGTCCCCCTCCCCATCCTCTCCTCCCCTCCCAGCAGTCTAATAACCGCTAAGGGGGTTTTCTGATATGTTGAATGTTATAGGGGGTCATCTGGCAATAGTGCAAAGTTAGCGCGTTTTCTGAAATTTAGCCTTTTTTTATCTCTTACCGTAAACATATATACCCTCCAAAAAGCCTCCCTAATTGAATACCATTTTAGGTTGGATTTGAATGGAACTTAGCTCTCCTTTAGCTAGCACATAAAATCCCCCAGATTCCCAATTATGTGCAGCTCCTTAAGCTCAATTTTAGCACGTTCCGAAAGTCACACAGCTTCTTTGAACCTAGACAAAAGCAACCTAATCCAAATTTGAAACCCATTTCTTATTGATAGACCTCTCTTCGTGGCATTTGAGAATCTTAACTCTATTTAAATGACATGAGATGATCCTGTAATAATTAGCGCAGTTTGCGTTTCTTACTTTTACGGGATTTAATTATCATAAAAAAAGGAAGTAAGTAGTGACAAAAGCACTTGTTTTGGAGCTGTCATAGGTTGGCTAAAGTAAAGCAGTTTCTTGTAGCTTTTATTTGACTGAAAAAATAGACGACAAGATATTTGGAGGTTTTTTTTTTGAGCGAAAAACAAGGGTTGAAACCCCGTTCATTAAAAAACCAATAAATACAAAAGATTGTTAAATTACAAAAGTTAAGACACGAACCGTGTCTAACATGTTGTGATATAGAAAATAGAATTTCTACTAGTAGTGATGTATAACTTTCTTCTTCCAAAGATCCGTGAAGTTGAAGAGAGGGCCTTGCCGTCATTCAACGTTGATACAGATATTTGGAAGAACCAAAGCCAGCCATACATGTGCGTAGTAGAAATTAAACTTTCTATAATCAACATGAAGAAAGATAACTAAACAAGTATATACACAAAAAGAAAGAGACCAACGGAATGATGTTCTAGAGCATATCCTCCTGCCTCAAACACTTGCTCTGGATATTGGTAGTTCCTCTAACCGAGCTGATAGAGCCCTTGCCGCAACACCTTTTCCATTCCCTGACCAAGCATACAATCCAAAAATCGTCTGATTAACAATCTTCTTGTAAGAGAAACTTGTTTTATCAAATATAGCTTTGTTCCTGCTAATCCAAATGTTCCAGCTAATATATGAAAAGAAACTACGCCAAATATATCCAGCTCTTCCACGAAGATTATTAAGAATTGATAATAAAGCTTCAAGAGATGATGGCCATATGAAAGGAAGATAGTAGTTTTTGAAATGCATCCAAACTTGGGAAGCTATTGAGCATGAGAAGAACAAGTGATCCCTAGTTTCTGATTGCGAACTACAGAAGATACACATGAAGTCTCCTACCCAGCCTTTCATCAAGAGGTTATCCTTTGTGTGCAGTTTATTTTTGCATAAAAGCCAAATAAAGAAGCTGATTCTAGATGGGGTTGCATTCTTCCATATAAGATATTTGGAGGTGAATATGTAGATGATTCACTGCTTAAACATATTGTGTTATTGATGATTTATTATTGGGTAAATTTCACAGAACCCCACAAAATTAATTTTAGGGCGGTTTCCACAAAAGCCCCTTGATCTTTGCTTTTTTTTTTTCACTCAACCTCCAAAACATATCACGCCAGAACCCCTAAAACTCCGAAGAGTCTTGAATAACCTCTATAAACTTTCAACTTTTCCCACAGAACTTCCCAAAAAGTCTCTTGCAATTAGAGGACTTTTATCTACCCAATATTATTTTCTTCTTGTTTTATCTGGGGCTCATCTTCTCCCCTTCTACTTTCTTTTTCGGATGTTTTGTAGAAATTATTTTAGTTTTTGGTAGGTTACATGAGATTGTTAAGAATTGTGGGGGTTTTGTGAGAAACATTTGGGGGTTAATTAGGTGGGAAAAACAAAGTGTAGGGGTGGTTTTGTGAGATCTTTGCCACTACAATAAATCTCTAAAATTGCCGTAAGTATCGAGGGTTATAATTTTACTTAAATATGTTCCTGTAGGTTGGACGTCTTTCATAAGCTAAAATATGCATTCAGGCGCAATATCTCTTTTATAAATCCACTTTAGAAATTCATGATCAATAATTATGATACTATGTCATAAATTCCTATCAAAACATCTGTTGAAAAATTAACTAGGATTACTACTATGAAAAACTAAAAACAAGCTTTCGAGACGATAGGTAACTTCTCTATCTCTCAGTGTTTGTTTCTTCCTTATCAATGGAAGAGGAGCAGAGAATTTTAAGAGAAGAGCAGAAGAGAGATTGTTTGGCTGTTTTTTTTTTCTTTTTTCTCCCTTGAGCTGGGAAAATAGCAGAGTGCTTGCTGTGGGCACGCATGCACAATAAGGTTTTTTGGAGCACATTGTCCAATTTCCAGTTTTGAACTCTATTGGGCTTATTTGAACATGAGGGCTTACATTTTAACACTCTAAATTCTTTCTCATTTTCCTATGTAGGACTAAAGATATCTCTCAATTTTGAAATACAACTCAAAACTCCAACAATACCAAAATTTTAAAGGTGTAGTGAGAACATGGGATGCAATTTTTTTTCCTTATTTTTTAGACTGAGACATAATTAAACACTTTGAATATGGAAGTCCTAATTGTTAGCGAAATTTCAGTTCTCTCTTTTTAATCTTTTTATTCTAATATTACATTGGTTTCTTTCTTTTGTTTTTTGATGGTAATCCATGTGCATATTGAGAGGAGACGAAGTAGCATGCTATCTGTGGTGATTTAAACTTGGGATTAGGACAATGTTATACTTCATATATTTATGTACATATTTATGTACTCTAAATAAGTTAATATTACACTCGTATGAAGTCCATTGGTTGGTCATCCGCCATTGTACATTTGTAACCTATTATTTCTATCTAATCACATTTATTTTTGATGATTAATTACTCACCCTAGTTATTAGATAGTCTCATCCCTGACAAGAAATTTTTTTGTATGCGCTGTTATGATAAATCCCCAGTATAAACTAATATCAAACACATGAAAGCACAAAAAATATTGAGAACACAAAAACATGTTGGATATTTTTGGTCAAAACCGCTTTCCAAAAATAAGTTTTCAAACTATGTTTTTATTAACTATTGGTATTTTTTTAGAAATCCTTAGTAGCGTAGCAGAAAGTTAAAGTTTTGATATCTCAAAGGTCCTATGTTCGAGGCTTGCCAACGGCAAACCGAGAATTGTTTTTATTTAATTAATCTCTCATAAGTTCTCTTGAGCCGTGGGCCGCGGGGCCATGGGCCGTGGGCTCGTGAGCTCGTGAGTTTGTTTGTTGTAAAATGAGTTCTTGAAATTTGTATTAATTGAATTGCTTATTACAAATTGAAATCGCTTTTACACAGAAGCATATAGAATTGATTCGATCTCTCCTTATTTAACGTGGGTTCTACGAGGCGATCAGATGCTTCCCTCGATGCTCGTGTCGAGTTTGCTTCCCTTTGACAATTTGAGTGAAATTATAAACAAACTTCAGCGCGTAGTAGAAGTTTGGTTGGATGAGTCCGAACACCCGAGCTTGAAAGTAAAAGCCAAATACCAAAATGCAAGAATTTGGTTCTCTTGAATGCCAAGAATTCTGATTGCCAAAAAAGCCCCAAGTCCATAGCATTTCGTAGCTTTTTATAGAGATAGATGGCTACAACAACTTCCTTAGAATGTGGGAAGTGGGCGTAACCACTCCCACAATTCGAGCAGACGGTTTTAACTGTTCAGGCGAGCTAGGCAAGCTTGCAGGCGAGCTTAGCCAATAGGCGAGGTTGGTATATGCAGGCGAATCTCATAAATTAAGCGTTCAAGCAAGTGTAATTCCTGTTAGTGTGCTTGGATCGTGCGGATGAACCTCCTGCTTATAGATGGAGTTGGCGAGCTAAGTACTCATGTGGGCTTAGCTAGCTTGTAGGCGAAGTTGGCGAGTTTTAAACATTCAGGCGAACTTATCTCCTTTCAAGCAAAGCTCAATGCTCAGGCGAGCTTCGCTTTGCCTACGAAGTCAAGCTATTCAGGCGAATTTGACTTGGCTCATGTGTACTTGTTTGTTCAGGCGAACAAGCAAAACAAGCTTTGTTCATGTGCCCTTAAACATTGTAGGCGAACTTCAGCCTTGCAGGCGAACTTATCAAAAGTAATTTTATTTGCCTACAAAACCCCTTTCAAAGTTTTCAGACCCAAATTAGGCTGCATGAGTTTTGAAATACATTGAACAAAAATGCTCACTATTCATAAATTCAGGCGAAGTGGAGGAGTTTTTTGACGAACTTGGCCATTTTGATGAAGTTGAACTCTTCAGGCGAACTCAATGAGTTCAGGCGAG
Source organism: Asparagus kiusianus (assembly GCA_022839385.1). Lineage (NCBI taxonomy): Eukaryota > Viridiplantae > Streptophyta > Magnoliopsida > Asparagales > Asparagaceae > Asparagus > Asparagus kiusianus. Next base: position 684,182 of record BQKN01001085.1, on the reverse strand, counting down.
CTTAGCATCGCAGGCGAGATTGAGTATGCAGGCAAACCAGGCAACTGCAGGTGAGGTTTGAAGGCAGTTCGCCAATTGAGACGTGTCAGGTTGCATTAAGTACGACGTGACTGGGCTTCCTCATTTTCACACATTTGACTGGAGCCATCGCGTCAGTGAAACATTAAATCTTAGCCGTTGTTTTCGAGACTAATCCTGTCCGTTCAGCTCAAAAACTCAATTCTCAACCGCTCATTCGAATCCGAAGCATGTCATCATTCTGAACCATTGATTTTGAGAACTAATCGTGGCCGCTCGATTCGAAATAGTTGAATTTGAACTGCTTTACTCAATCTGAACCGTCATTTCGGTTGAGATTTCAAATCTCAACTGTCGATTCACTCGCATATATATAGGCTTCGTCTCCCTTCTTGAGAATTTTCTGCACACTTGAGCTTTCCTTCGCTAGAACATTCAAACTTTCGAGCAATCTTCTCATTTCTCTGCAACTTTTCGACATGGCACCCAAGACAAAAGCTCTCGCATCGAAGGGAAAAGGGGAAGGCACCACTTCTGCCGTCTCCGACGTTGCTCCGCCATCTTCAGGTAAGCTTTACGGACTGTGTATGGGGTTGGGAGAAGATGAACATGTGTCGTTCATTCTTCTGGCAAGCTTCGTCGATTCTGGCAAAGTTTAGCCGCTCTGGCGAACTTTGTTGTATGGTGAGGTTTGCCTGACGAACTTTGTTTGATCAGGCGAAGCTCAGCTGTTCAGGCGAACTTTGCTTGTCAGGTGAGGTTTAGCTATTCAGGCGAACTTCACTTGTCAGGCGAAGTTCGTTGAATTAGGCGAGCTTTGTCTGACGAAGTCTGCTGTCAGGCGAGGTTCAACATGTCAGGCGAGCTTTGTTGGTTTGCCAACTTAACGGAGCTCATCTGTACAATGTAGTTCGTCTGTCTTGAGGACTTAGCGAAATTTTTGACACCATGTCAAAGAGTTCTAATTTTTCATGTTCTTTGTTTTGTTTTGTAGTGGGTTATTCTGAAGAGGCCATCCCCAGGTTCAGTGCTATTAGACATGCCACTGGGGTAGGATTCCTTGCTCTAGCCAGGTTCCCAATTCATGAACTTGTGCCAGTTTTCACTCCTGACAGTTCTACGAAGCGTGAGCAAAGGATTTCATAGGGGCATTATCTCACACTCTGGGAACTTATCACAGATGCTGCCCTGACTGATTCTAAGTGTAGGGAGATGAAAAAGCCCTGCTTCTTTTTTGGTGATGCGAAAGCTGATCCAACGAGTCTGCTCCTTGGTGAGAGTAGATGGCTCCGTCAAATAAGAGATACTCGTTACTTTATCCTTCCTATGCCAAGGGGATTTTCCATTGTGGAACTACGATCGCTCTCCGTGCCGAGAGTGATGAACTGAGATATGACCCCTACGAAGGACGGAGTGACCTGTGGACTCTTCACTGGTTCCAATGCTAGTTTTAGGATTGACAGCTTGAGTAAATACGTTATGGTCCTGCACCCTAGTCTGTTGCAAAGTAACCTAACAATGAGGGAGATAGCGGCGGTAGCTGAGATCTTCCGTCATTGCTTCTTCAATGCCGGAGTTAATTTCTTCCAAAGGACCTATGAGCCCCTGGGTGGATCCACTCTGCGCTCGACAACACACTCTGGTGATTGTAGGCGTCTAAAAATGCCTATAGGTATCCACACACAGCTCGAGATAAAGAGAAGACGATGAACATCATCATCCGAGTCAAGAAGGATTATCCAAGTGCCCGCCGCGCTTGTCGGTCAGCTCCAAAGTGCTCGACGGGCTTGTCGTTCAGCTCCAAAGTCCCCGCTGTGCTTGTCGATCAGCTCCAAAGTGCCCGACGGGTTTGTCAGTCAGCTCCAAGTGTTCGCCGTGGTTGTCGGTCAGCTCCAAAGTGCCCGACGAGCTTGTCGGTCAGCTCCAA
>BQKN01001085.1:633014-673324 GCA_022839385.1 Asparagus kiusianus | reverse complement strand
TATATATATATATATATATATATATATATATATATATTTGTGCACTAGTTGGCGTTTGGTCGCGGGAAACTCTCCTCGGCAGATTTCAGTTACAAACTCGTTTCGCCTGCAGGTGAATTTTACCTGAGGGTAAATTCACAGTTGTCATACTAACAGTGATTTCGGTTATGGGTAGGCTCCGCTTTTAGCGGGTCGTGTGTTCACCCACGTGCACGTCAGTTACGGAGACGTGGGCGCGCCGCTTCGCATTAAATGCAGTGCGATGGGTCTCTTTGTCCTTCACGCCTGATCCGGGCCGTTGGTTAGAGATCGTGCCCAGGAACTACCGAATCCTGACCGCTTATAGGGGATCTGGATTGTTCAGCCTTCCCCTCAACTGTTTGGGCCTGAAGGGTCCAATCGAGCCGCATATAACTGCCTAGGGTCGGGGTATTTTAGTACTCCTCCCCCCGTCAAGAAAAGGCCGCAGTTTTCTTGTCGTCTTTTTCAGAGAAGATCCAAATTTCTCTTGCATCTCCCAGATGGCACCGAAGGTGAAGAGGGTCACCTTGAAGAAGAGGATGAGGCGTCTTCTTCGGGCACTGTAGAAGCCGCTGCTGCCGAAGGTATGTCTTTAACTCAACCCCCACTCAGGCATGGATTGGTATTTCTCGCCTGACTCCCCCTTTCATGCCATCGCTGTGCTTCACAGCCCGTGACGATGCGCCGCTTCCCGAGGAGCATGAAGCTGAGCCTATTCTGATATCTGACGATGAACCCGAGAGCCCGGCGACTTCTCCTACCCCCGGCCCTGCTCCGCAGCCAGGAACCGAACCTTGTCTCGAGGTTCCACCTATTGCGATGCTCACCCCGGGTCAAGAGCCCACTCCCCCCGGTTCCTTGCCCTTGCAAGCTCGCGTCGAAGAGTTTGAGAATGCTGTGAGGCAAGTGATTTCCCTTGTCAATCTTGGTATGGGCAGCTTTGACGGTTTCAGGCAATCTCTCCTGGATCGCGTGGTCGACTTTCGACGGTCGGGCGAAAACCGGCTTGCCACTCGTTGTATGCAGGCGCTCCGTCTTTTGGAGTCGCGTATGATAGGGATAGAGACATTGCTACGGGAAGGCCCGGAAGTGGAGTCTTGTTTGGCTCATATCAGGCGTCAGGAAGCTCAGGAACAGGAGGTCCGTTCCAAAGAAATCGCGGATTTGGAATCCATCGCTGACTTCTGGGTGGGTCAACAACACTCGTTGGAGGAGCAAATTGTCGACCTCAATCGCACAATAGCTCGCCTGCGAGCCGAACTGGGATAGGCGGAGACGAATTTGAAGGGGCTCCAGTCCGACGTCGTAAAGGTCAGCAGGAACGCTGAGGCGGAAACTCGAAGCCTCTTGGCCTTGCGTCAAAAAGATGTTGCCGCCAGATGGAGCTCTGAAGACCGAGTTCGGAAGGCAGCTGAAGACAAAGCTCGGGAGGACCACGCGAGAAGGGTGGCATTGGCCAAAGAAGAGCTTTCCTCTTTTAGTTTGTACGACTGAGATTTCAAATCCGTGCCTGTGTTAAGACATTTTGCTTGTTTGTTTTGCTTTTAAAACTATGCCATGACTTATGAAGTCATAACTTTGTTCAAATGTATTGTCTTAACGAAAAACTGGTGTATGTTTTGTTTCTCGAACGTAACATTATGACCTTCTTAGTTATCAAATCATAACTTTGTTCAAATGTACTGTCTAGAAGCATCTGATGAAGTTCGTGTTTTCTTGTCACGCTTCCTTTGGATATATCACTCTTCAATGTTTCTTTGGCATGACCAATAGCGATTTCAGGTGGCGCGCCTTGGGCGAAGATTCAACTCGAGTACATGCCGGTTCAAGTGATGGTGAATTCGCGTGGAGAGCCATACTAAACTGCCGGCGAGTTCGTTCAGTCCAACTCGAATGTAGGTGAGTTCACGCTGAAGGTGAAGCGAGAACGAGGGTGAGTTTGCTTGAAGGTTAACTTTGACTGTTGGCAAACTCAAGCCGTAGGCGAAACCCCCGTATTGGCGAGTTCGTGTTGAAGACCAACTCTGGCCGCTGGCGGGTTTAGACTGCAAGCGGAATTTATGAGAAGGCGAGTTTATACTGCAGACCCAACTTGGCCTCTGGCGAGTTTAGGTTGCAAGCAAAACTTCATGCGGTCAGATTCGAATTAGGGCGAGTTCGTACTGTAGTCCGAACTCAAGCGGCGGCGAATCTGTCCCAAGTTGAAGCCTCAAAAAATACGGGCGAAAGTTCATGCCACGCATCTCCTGGCGGGCCCAACTGATTTCCAGCTAAGGCCTTAGGGACGTGTTAATGCTCATTAATAGCGAAGTGACAGAACGCTTCGTCTCTTGGGCTTCATTCGATCGGTCGATTTAGGGTCCCGAGAGGAGTGGCCTTTATTGGCGTTGAGCTCGAAGCGTCGCAGGACACCTGGGCCGTTCGATTATTTGAGGGGACAGATCTTGACCGTAGCGTCTTCAGATATATCTCCCGTACTCGCCATCTTTTCAACCAAGTTCCTACCTCTTCGAGAAAAATCCGCTAGGAGAAAACCGTTGCAGTAACCTTCTCTACTCCATGGCCTCTGATTCCGACCATAGCGCCTCCGAGGGCGCTGGTTCTTCCGCCACCGTCATCGACGTCGGCGTTCCTACTGCTTCCCCTGTGAGCTCGGTCCAGGGGTCCTCCGCTCCGGACCCCGTGGCTCACCCTGCGTTTGTGCCCCTCCAGAGGTTGGAGGGTTTGGTGCAGGGGATCGCCATTTCGGTCGGCGTGGGCGACGGGCGGTACTACGATGTGCTTCCTCTTGTGGAAGCGGGCTTAAGGGAGGTCCGTCGAGCGGACGGTACCTCGCTTGCACGTCGGTGTGAGCAGGAACTTCACCGTGTAGAGGGGTGGATGTACCGCCTCGAGGAGCTGGCTACGACGATCCCTCCGACGTGCCACCGCCCCTCTCGCTACGCCTCCTGCTCGAGCGTGAAGAGCGGGCGAAGCGGATTCGGGCGAAGGAGGCCGAGCTCAAACGTCTGCGCAAGCAGCACCAAGCAGTACTGGACCGGATGGACGCCTACTTGGATGCCGCTTTCTTTGAGGACGCCGGCTCTCTCCGCGGCGAGGCAAGGCTCCGGGAGCGTGAACGTGAGGCGAGGAGGCTCAGCGAGGCTGCCGAAACGGTGGACAGGGCGCTCTAACTTCTTCGCCAGGAGGAAGAAGACAACGAGGTGGCCTTAGCCAGGCGGCAGCAGGAGCAAAAGGAGAAGGCGAGGATCCAGCGTGAGGCGGATCGTGCGGCGGTCAAGGCTAATATTGGTTCTTTTAGCCTGCTAAAGTTCCTGTAGCGCTCACGTTGTCTAATTTCTCTTTTTTTTTGTAATTCGGTTGATGCAGGTTGCATCATAACCTTAAACTTTATGTATGTAATTTTGCCCCGTAGTGGCTCTTTGCTTTGTTTATTCTCTGTTTTGCATGTGCCATTTCTTTTTCTCTGCTTTTGGCTGCCTGCGACATGGGGTCAGGTCAGACCTGCCCTTCGTGTTGCAGCTCTGGTAGGACTTAGATGGTACACTTAGCCCTAGATCAGGTGTGGTTGCTCGTGCGTGCGACCAATCGATGTCTCCAATGCTTGACTTGCCACTCAGTGGGTTGTCGTTTGGAGGCACTGTCGGGTGTGACGCTTGTCGAGCCGCCCTTGATAGCTGTCATCGCTCGCGAGGGTGACGACATAGGTGATAATCGAGTCGCTCAGGGATGTAGGAATATGACGATCGATCGTTGTAGGAGCCATCGCGTGGTAGGCTGCTACCCATCAGTTACCCTAAGGGGATGTTAGGATAGCTAGAATAGGCCGAATAGTTCAGGGACGTAGGAGTGTGACTATCGACCGAAATAATAACACGTCGCGTAGTAGGTTATTACTTAGGCTATGCCATTCGTAGGAATAGCGGCGCCAGTCATCGGAGGTAATCATTAACCTGATGAAGCTTTGTTACGATCAGAGCAACTATGGGGTCTTATCATCTCATTGAAGGAGACTGATAAGCTGGTTCGGTTAGAAGTAATGGTTAACATAACCGAGTTGTTTGCCGTGATATGAGCGACTTTGTTGAATTCGCCATCCTATTGGGGAGGATTGGCTAATTGACTTTCGCCAGTGGTTTGGTATCAATCTGGCAATGGGGGTTTATTACGATTTGAGCAACTCTGTATTTGCCGCGCTGTGAGCGACCTTGGTGGATCCGCCATCTTATTGGGGAAGATTGGCGAATTGAACTCAACTCTGCCGCGATATGAGCGACTTTAGTGGATCCGTCATCTTATTGGGGAAGATTGGCGAATCGACTTCTGAGTCTTTCGCCAGAGCGGGTAAAGTAGGGACAGTTTAGCCTCGTGTACCAGTTGGAGGGGGCGAAGAAGAACTAAGGGTAATACTTCTTTAGATATTTGCCGTTGATGGGCATCATGATCCTATCGCCATTAGGCTTGACGAGGCGATAGGCGCCGTTCGAGTAGACTGTCTCTATTACGAACGGTCCTTCCCATTTAGGCTGAAATTTGCCTTTCTTCTTGGAGGTAAGAATCATCGGTCGGTGAACGGCCAGCACCAGCTCCCCTTCCTTGAAGGCTCGGCGCCTGACTTTCTTGTCGAAAGCCTTAGCCATCCGGGCTTGGTAGAACTCAATGTGCTGTTAAGCTTCTAACCGTTTGTCGTCCAGCGCTTCAAGCTCGACGAGTCATTGTCGGTGATTGTCTTCCACCGTCATCCCCGTTGCCAAGGCGACGCGGAGGGATGGAATTTGAATTTCTAAGGGCAACACGGCTTCACAGCCGTATACCAATGAGTAGGGTGTATGGCCAGTCGGTGTGCGAACCGTTGTGCGATATGCCCACAAGCTTTCGCCTAGTTTTTCGTTCCAATCGCGTTTGCTGGTGGAGGTTAACTTGGTCAATATCTTGATGATTGTTTTGTTGAAGGCCTCGGCCAAGCCATTCGCCGATGGGTTATAGGCCGTGGAGGAGAGGTTCTGTATTCGGAACTTGTCGCAGAACCTGGTGAATGCATGGCTAACAAATTACGTGCCATTGTCATGAATGATACGTCGGGGTACGCCGTATCGGTAGATGACATGGTGTTTGATGAACTTAATCACGTCGTTAGTCTTGACTTCTCTCAAGGGGATGGCTTCGGCCCACTTAGAGAAGTAATCAGTGATCGCGAGAATAAAGCGATGACCTCTTGCCGAAGGAGGGGATATTAGTCCGACTATGTCCATCCCCCATGCCTCGAAAGGCTACGAAGCCTTTGTCGGGTGTAGGTCTTCGGGTGGCTGATGTATATAGTTGGCGTGGATCTGGCACTCATGGCAGCGCTTCGTGTAGACAACTACATCATGAACCATCCCAGGCCAGAAGTAACCTATCCTTCGCAGGCGATCCCAAAGTTTGGGTCCAGGCTGGTGAGCCCCGCAAACGCCGTCGTGGGCCTCACGCAGAGCTTCTTGTGCTTCTGTCTTTGAGAGGCATCGAAGCAACAAGCCGTCGTATGACTTTCGATATAACGTCTTGGTGGTCGAATCATAGTAGAATCTCATAGCACGTCTCCGAACAGACTCCCGCTCCTTTGCATCTTCGGGCAATACGCCGTATAGGACGTAATCGATGATCGGGAGGTGCCAGTCCTCAGTATTGGGCTGATCCAAAACCTGATGGGTGGCGTTTGCTTCTGGGGCGTCTTTCAGTCGAAAGAGCCTTCTGCTCACCACTGTGACCCATTGGGTTGTCCCTAGTGGTTGAGCCAGGTTGGCCGCCAAAGAGGCGAGCGCGTCCGCATGTGTGTTCTTGGATCGCAGCACGTGCTCAATGTGAAAACTCTCGAATGATTCCACTAGCGTGATAGCCGCTTTGTGGAGTGGGATCAGGTCATCGTTCCTAACTTCATATTCACCGGTCATCTGCTTGACGATGAGCTGGGAATCGCCGTAAGCTTCGAGATCCTTATCCCTAGCTCTTTGGCCAACTCAAGCCCGATGAGTAAGGCATTGTACTCGGCCACGTTGTTGGTGCATGGCTCTGTCAAAGAGAAGGCTCGGGGCAGCACGTGGTTATGCGGAGAAGTGAGGACTACACCCACTCCCGCAACAATAGAGCCGTCCGCAGCTGCGCGAGATGCGCCGTCAAAGAACATCTGCCATACCTCCGGTAACGAAGTTACGTTGACTTCGGGCGGTTCTTCTGGCAAATCTTCAAACAAGTCGGTTTTCGCTCCCAGTGGGTGACTAGCCATGATATCACATATGGCCTACTCTTTGACCGACTTCTGTGGCATGAAGTGGATGTCGTACTGAGAGAGCAGAAGTGCCCACCTAGCCAGGCGCCAGTTTAACGCCGCGGGTTGCGTCATGAAGACTCGAATGGGGTTCACCCGGGAGATGACGTGGATCGTCTGGCCGACTAAGTAGTGTCGCATCTTTTGGATGGCGAACACCAGGGCTAAATATTCTTTTTCGACTATCGGGTACCGTTGTTCGGCGCCTTGCAGGGTTCTACTCAGGTAGTAGATGCCTTGCTCGTGGCCGGCGTCGTCATTTTGTGACAAGAGAGCACCCAGAGAGTGTTCCATGGCGCGTATATAGATGAGAAATGGCCTTCCTGAGATTGGTGCGGCGAGGACAGGTGGGTTCGAGAGGTAAGCCTTGATGTCCTCAAAGGCCTTCTGGCAAGGCTCGTCCCATACGAAGGAGGTGCCTTTCTTCATAAGCTTGGAGAACGGCTGATATTTGCCCGAAAGATTTAAGATGAATCTTCAGATATAGGCCAATCGTCCCTGAAGACCTCTTAATTCTTTGAGGTTCCGGGATGGTCGAAGCACTTGAATGGCTCGCACCTTGTCGGGGTCAATTTGGATCCCCTTCGTTGTGACGACGAAACCAAGGAACTTGCCACTAGCCATTCCCAGGAATGATTTCGTGGGATTCATCTTGAGTTGGTAAGTCCTCATGAGTTCGAACATCGTCCTCAAGTCTTGGAGGTGGTCGCCTTTGTGGTAACTCTTCACGACCAGATCGTCCACATAGCACTCCACCGTCTTTCGCAGGTGCTCTCGAAAGATTATGTTCATGGCGCGTTGGTAGGTTGCGCCGGCATTCTTGAGTCCGAAGGGCATGACCGTGTAGCAATATACCCCCATAGGAGTGCGGAATGAAGTGTGCTTCTCATCCTCGGGGTGCATTTTGATCTGATTGTACCCCGAGAAACCATCCATGAAGGACATCCTCTCAAATCCATATGTGTTGTCGATGATGACATCCGTGATGGGCAGGGGAAATTCGTCTTTGGGGCACACAGCGTTGAGGTCCCAAAAGTCGATGCAGATGCGGATCTTGTCGTTTTTCTTCAGCACTGGAACAATGTTGGCCACCCAGTCGGGGTGCTGTTCCTCTCTGATGAAGCCGGATTCGATGAGCTTCTTTACTTCGGCCTCGATCGCCTGCATGATCTAAGGGCGAAACCGCCTCTGTTGTTGCTTGACCGGCTTGGCGTCCGAGCTGATGTTGAGGCGATGCGTGGCGACCCGCGGATCCAAGCCAGGCATGTCTTCGTAATTCCATGAGAAGACGTCGATGTATTCCCATATAAGGGCAATGAGATCCTCCTTTTCTTGAGGAGGCAGACTACCACTAATGAATATGGGCTTGGGATTCGCATCAGTGCCCATGTTCACCTGGAGGATTTCGTCTTCGGTGGGTGGTTCCCGTTGCTCGAAGCGACTACTCTACTGGGCGTTAACATGGCGATCCCACGTCTCGTCATAGAGTGAAAGTTGTTCATCCGCCGCCATTTCGGCGGGATCCATTGTAGCCATGTTGACTGTGAGGTTATCGAACAGATCCCTTACGCTGACATCCGAGCCCCATGCCGAGGTTGCTGACGATTGATCCCCAGAACATGCATAGTCGGAATCTTCGTTGATGTAAAAATACAAATCTGACGAGGAGGAGGAGTAGCCTAAGCCTCTCCTAGTCCTGTTGAAGTAATTCGAGGGTTTCCCTTTAGGTACGTAAGCGGGTCGGATGACCGCCTTGCATCCTCGGCCATAATTCAGGCCCTCTAAACGAGTGAGGTCATACCCCATGTCGCTCATCATGTGTTTCGCAATTCGACTGTATTGCGAAAACTGGGGCACTGGGTCTTCATCTTCAGACTCGTCCCATAGCGTGCGTAGGGGATGATCGATTCGACTGAAGATAATATCTTTTCGATAATTATTCTGGGCTGGCACGACGAACACAGCTTGTGATGACTTGATCGGCTGTGCTTTGGCGACGTATGACGAGCACACTGGCAAGTGCAGGGAAGGATCACAGTAGAGTTCTGACCATAGGTCGTTGGGTTCATCATCCTCAGACGTAGAACAAGACGACGCATAAGCAAAGTTGGACTTCTCATTCATGATAATTTCCTCTGCCTGAACAGCATTAGTTACATTGTGACTCTCGTAACCGATTACAATTGACTCGAAGTTGTTCAGGATTAGACTGTCGCCGTACTCAGGCTCGCTGTCCGCCTCGTTGCCGCTCTCTGGTTCTTCAACTGGCGGTTCGACGGGGTCCTGATACAGCAGCGAGTCCGTGAAATAGTTCTCGATGCCCTTGAAGGGCTGTTTGTCGGCCACTACCGTCCTCACTTGCTCGTAGTCGTCCACGTACTTGAGACATTGGTGTAACGTGGATGGGACTATTCGATTGCCATGAATCCACGATCGTCCCAAGAGTATGTTGTAGGAAGGCTCGGCATCGATGACGTAGCAGGTCACCTCCGTCTTTATGTCGCCTATTCGGCATTTCAGGCGGATTTTGCCCAACGGCCGCGTCCCTGTGGCGTTAAAGCCGAAAATGGTTGTGGTGGTCGAGGACAAATGCTTCGGCGGTATCCCCAAGTGCTTGATCAATTTTAGGGGTACGATGCTCAACGTAGAACCCGGGTCGACTTGGATCCGATCCACTTTCGCCGACCCGACGTATCCCGTGAAGTATAGCGGTCGATCATGAGACGTGCTCTTGATGAGCATGTCTTCAGGAGTGAAGGTGATGCACGTGACCCGTCTCTCGGAGACTTGGCAGCAGGTCGCACATTCTCATTCTGCTTCTACCTCTTTCAAGAAATAGGTGGCGAACGCCTCTGAGTCGGCCAAAGCCTCTTGCAGGGCCTCGCGAGTAGACCTGGACAACCGGAGGAGGTCGTACATGGTGATTCGCGCAGGGATGCTTTTCAGCTGCGCGAGCACGTTGAACCGGAAAGGTTGGCGGCTCGAGCTCGGCCCGTCTGGATTGGGAGGAGTGGTTGCGGCTGGCCTCTTGGGAGGTCCTGCCGGGTTCTCTGCCCTCGTGGGATATTCCTTCGCGAATTCTTTTCCCGCTCTCGTGGCAAAGACGTTAGTGTCTTCCTCAGAATCAGTCAAAGCGGTTATCGCTGCGTCATCCTTATCTGGGGTGGCATAGACGACGTTGCAATGTTTTCCCTTGGCCTTTCTTGAAGGCCTTGTAGTCCATTGTTTATCGTTGAGGAGGTCTGGATGGACCCACATTACCTGCCCCGATGGCAGGGTCTGTGAGACCAAGCCCTTCCCCCGATGGTTGTGAGGATCGTTGTTGGTGATCTTCAAAACCGCCTTGGGGATAGGAATTACCCCCGCCGGAGCTTGGACTTCTGGGAGATTTGTCCCAATGCTCAAAGTGATCATGTTCGTGGTCACCTGCTTTTGGACCTTCTCCTTCTTCAAGACCCCGCGTCGTAGAGGGCCTAAAGTTTGTCCTTGAGGACGTAGCACTTGGTTGTGTTATGGCCGAGGAATCTGTGATAGGCACAGTAACTCGGATCATCGGTTTTGTCCGCCTCCTCAGGCTTCGTGTCTTCTGGCAGTTTAATCCGACCACTCTTGAGCAGAGTATCGAACGTTGCCACCACCTGGTCTTCTTTGAAGTCATACTGCCGCGGGGGGCGTTGCTCAAATTGTCTGGGCTTTGGCCTTTGAGCAGTCTTTGGCGCTGGGGTAGAATCGACTGCCATGATCTCCTTTCCTCTTGTTCGAGGGGGATTCTTCGGTACAGCCGGCTCCGCGGCTCCTTTCTTGGGTTGTGGTTCCTCGGCCTCCAGCCTCTTGATCATGTTCTCCACCTGTTCGCCCTGACGCACAAGCTCCTTCCACGTCCGAGTCTCTACCGCGCCTATCTTGGACAAAATATGGATCGACAGGTTGTTGCGGCACATCTCGATCAGTGTCGACTCGGAGACTTGGTCCCGACAGTGGACGGACCGATTCCGGAATCTTTTCACGAAGTCATTGACCGACTCCGACTTTCGTTGCTTTTCAGCAAGGAGAGTGGCCATTGAAACTTCCGTATCGTCGTGAAGAAGCAGGCCAAAAAGAGCCTCTCGACGTCGGCCCATGACTTGATGGAGCCGGGTTCCAGTTTACGGAACCATTCAAAGGCCACCCCTTTGAGGGTGCCTATGAATAGTCGCGTGAGAATGGCGTCGTTCCCCGTAAGGAATACAGTCTGTGCCATGAAGTAGTAGATGTGCTGCGAGGGTGAGCCCTTGCCGTCAAACTACACCAAGCTGATCGGCTTGAACTTTGCTGGGTATAGGACCGTATCCCATTCGATAGGGTAGGGACGGACCACCCCCATCTTGTTCATGTTTTGCTAAAGCTTCAGCGCGTTGAGCTGGTCTTAGAACTCATCGAATCTCTTGTCACGGGCGCTACCCCCGGTGTGAGACGTTCCTAGCGACGTTTTGGAAGAGTAATCGGATTACGGATTACTATTGTCTTCCATTTCCGTCGACGGACGGTGGGGAGGTACCCACTCCTTATCCCCAGTTCGTCGGGGTAAGGGGCGTTGGGTTCCTTTCTTCTTCTTCTTCTTGTTCAGAAGCTGCTCCATCATTTCTCGTAGAGAGTCGATGGTCGCCTGCTGTTCCTCCAGCTTTTGAGCCATTGTCTGCTCATGGGCGAGCTCAGTCATGTGTACCCCCGCCGGCGCGTCCTGACTCGAGTGTGAGGTTTGGGACGTGGCTGCCGCCGAATGAACTTCATCCTCGCCGTAGGAGTGAGGTGCTAGGGTAGAGTAATCAAACCCGATGCTCGCTCCCTTGTGACTACGGGTTCGCTGGTATATGCCGCCTTGTCCGCGTCGGGCAAACCGAGGATTGGGTCCCAGAATGGAATCCGAATCTGGGGAATCGAAAAATGCCGCCTTACCCCTGTCCGTCATGTTGATTGTGGCGGACAGGAGCTCTAGGCCGTCAGTAGCGCGTCCTCTTTGGCGACGGCACCTCTGACAAGTGGATCTCGATCGAGAGGGTCGTCGAGAGAGCCTTTCGAATACTAAAGGTTTCGCCGTCTCTATACATTGACAGTCAGCGAGAACTATCTAGATGAGCCTCTCGCAGTGGCACTGAGGATTCGCCTCATGTATAGTGTGCTTGCGAGTTAGGTAATCCCGGAGATCTTCCGTGGGAGACTGGTGAATGCCCCCAAGGTTAGATGGGTCACCTGTGTGATCGCATAAGAGGGTCTGGGATGCACCCCTTGCTATACACTGGACGGAACGCCTCGATGTAGGAGTTGGGCGAGTTTGCCTTGGCAGGCGAACTCTCGTGTCTGTGCGAACTCCAACATGTGGGCGAGATTCAACCCTTCGCTCACGCGGGCAAATGAGCGAGTCGTCGTCCATTGGTTTGCCTCTGGGGCTATCCGTCAGGTGGTCAGGGCAAGACCCGCCCACTTTCGAGGATTCGCCTGTGTGGGCAGACTCGCGCGCTCGCGGTGGTTTATTCGTATCAGGGATGTGACCTGAGAAGCGAAGTTCACCTGGGCAGGTGGCCTGATCTTTATTCGTTAGCGCTCCTGATTTGGAGGGCCTTCCGGTGTAAGATGAGTTGCCTCCTCGCCGCTGGCGAGCTCTTCTAGAGAGAAGAGTGTCCGCGTGGACTGTGGCAGTATGAATCCTACCGGAATGAACTGGTGTCTCTTTTGGGACGGGCGTTACTGAGGGTCGTTTGGCGACCCACTTAGCAGACCCTCGCCCCATGCTCTCGATCTGTGGCTCGGCCTCGAGAGACTTTGGGGCGGGTTTTCCCGTCGAGACTTGGGTAGAGCCTTCTGGCATGGGAGCTTTGACCGTCTGAGGTCGGCTCCTGCGCACGACTCTGTGGCATTTGCGGGACGCTTTGCCACCGAAAGAGGAGGAAGACAAGTACTCTTCATACTTGGCCTGGTCGAACTCGATCTCTAGAGACTCCACCGTCGTCCTAACAGCAACCTCGTCGAACTGAGCTACCACCATTTCGCTTGAGGAAACAGCTTCTCCCACTGTGGTCGCCATCTTCTGTAGGGTGTCAATTTGATTTTCTGAAAATAGGGAACTTCGTTTGTATTGATAAGAAGGCTTATTACAAACTAATGATCAAATGTTTACAACAGAACCAGAGGGAATGCCCTCTTTGTTTAGTGTGGGGACTTTTCGGTAGCTGTAGGACGCTTCGCTCGGTGCTCGTGCCGAGTCTGCTTCCCTTGGACGGTTTGATCGAGGTTGCTGAAGAGAGCTTCAGTACTCAGTAGAAGCTCAGGTTGACAGAGTTCGAATCTTCTAGTTCATCGGCGATCGGGGCTCGGAACTAGGGGACGGTGTTGCGGTGCAAGAGTATACAAAGAGCTCGTCGTCGATCCTCCTCCTTTGATCAATCTACCAGTTGATGAATCGATCTATCGATCTCTTGGCCGATGCCCCTTCAGGTTGCTGAAAGAAGCTCTTAAATAGGAGAGAGACAGTTTGGCTGCTCCTTGAATTATGGGATGTGACCATACACTGTTCAAAGACATCCTACTGCCCCTCTGTACCACAAACGGTCATTTGAGGAACCGCATGTTACATCACGTCGCGCAGGAGTGGGAAAGCCCCTCCTCGTATTCGTAACAGCGGCTGCCAGATACTTGAGTGGATCTGGCCAGCTCATCGAGCGCCGGCGGCTCTTGCTCTCGGTTTGGACGAGTGAGATAAGCCGCATTTATGAGGGTGCAGGCTGCTCTGATGCCTGTCCGCTCACTTACATCCTGAGCCACCGGGCGACCGCTTGACGGTCTTGGGACACTGTGCCCTCTCCTCATGCCTCAATAGGAGCAGGAGAATGGATGTTTTGTACCCGAGTGGGTTTGGGCAGCTTGCCGCATGTCGACGGCTCCGGCTCTCGATTCTGATGGATGAGGTGACCTGCATTTATGAGTATGCAGGCCGGTCCGGCGCCTGTCTTGTTCGCTTGAATTGCGGACGGCCGTCTGATGAGTCTGGAGCACTGTGCTCTCTCCCCTCGCATCGCGGGAAGTAGGGGAGGCTTGTCCCTGGAAACCCGGCTTTCGACTCACGTAGGTGGACTTGGGCCTCTGCAAGCGGATTTGGCATATAAGGGCGGATTTGGACCCCTGCAAGCGGATTTGGCTCATGAAGGCGGATTCACCCTACTGGTGAGCCCATGTGATTTGGCGTGTGAGGGCCAATGTAGGACTCGTGCGCCATCGGGTCTGTTTCGTGGCTACACTCCATTCTTCATCTAAGTGGATGGTCTTGACTTGTGGGCGAATTCGCTCGTTAGTCCGCCGCGGTAATTTTTACCGTCTACAAGGTGTACCGAAAGAACTTCCGCGGTTAATACGGAAAGAGAGCGTCATAGTTTAAGGCAACTTATCACAGATGTGCCACTAGTAAATGACCCAAGTTCTACATATTCGTTGAGGAAACCAGACTACTTATTTAGGGATTCTATAGAAGATCCTGCCGCTGTATTTCTTGGAATGGAGCAATGGCTGCACCATGACGACGGTGGCTATTTATATCTTCCTCCGATTCCTCATCACCGTTCGCTTGCCGAGCTTCAGTGTTAAGCTGTTCCGCGGGAAATATCATGGAGGCTAACAGAAGAACATGAGCGTATTCACTCTAGTTATATTACTCATGGCGCAACTCCTGGCTCAAGTAATCAGAGCCGAAAAACGGGGTTACGTTCGGGGGTCACAGGATTGAATGACCCACCCAAAGGTGAGATCTTCACTGTTGCTAACACCGTGAAGAATCGGCTCGCAGCTTTGGGTCGAGAAATGCCAGCCACCGGTCATCGATGTTATGGATGGGTACATTCATCGGATAGGCTATGGTGGACTTGTTTGAGCAACTACATCTTAGACCAGTTCGGTAAGGATTGAAGGCTAGTGGCTTGTATGCAGCTATCCGTGCCACCACTTACGGATTGACCATTAGTGTCCCTCACTTTTTAGCGCTGTTGGAACTCTACAATCCCGATACGAACACGTTTCTAACCAAGCATGGAGAGTTGGGATTGGCGTTGCATGAAATGCATAAGGTCTCCGGTCTTCCAATGGGAAATATGATTTATCAAGAATATTTTCCTTCTAACAGGGAGCTACAGCAGTTGAAGTCGCGGACTCCCAATCGCTACAACACCTTCTGGGATCTCGCCTGCCACTACCACATAGCTCTGGAGGGTGTTGATCCATTATCAAAGAAGCCACAGCCACATATTAGTTTGAAGAAGTTCGCGGATTATCTATTCAAGAACACGAACAGCGTCCTGGGCAAAACAATTTGTGAGTTGTCACCACTGACTGCCTCCGAAGTGAATGAGCTGATCAAGAAGTCGAATGCTCAGTCTTATACTACAGCTGGTATTGAGGATGGCTTTGCTACTAGAACCAAGTTTTAGACATTCTTGTGGCAAGGAGTTAAACCGATCCGGCCCATGACATTGCTTGCCAGGTATCTTTCTATCTGGCTGAAAAAGTGCGTAGTGCCATACCAATCTACTGACGTACTCCACCTAGAAGTTTTGTTTCCCGCGGTTCTACTCACTCACCGGAAAAATCTATGTTTTCTTCCGGCATTGACCACTGCTATTCACAGAGGGCTTCGCCAGATTGTGAACGCATTCACCCAGAGGGAGAGTTCACCACTAGCTCAGATTCCTCTCACAAAGGTGGAACTTCCCTACACTTACTTAATGGCTTGGTTGGTGCTTCATCGCTCAGATATGATGTCGGCCCTAACTTCCGCGGATCCCTCCCTTCCTTTTCTCCAACTAATAGAAAATTTCAAATGGAAAGGATGAGGTTTTGCAGAGATTAGGAAGCAATTTCAGAATCAAAAGTGCTGGGTCTTCCCTACTTGCTTCCCACAATTTTCGGCCCAATACGGCGACTCATTGATAGATGTAGAGAAGCCGAGCATAGGTCGGACTTCCCTCGATTCTAGCTGTTTTGATTGGTTGGTTAATATCCGGCCAGGCTATGTGATTTTCCGTGTACAGAACCATTGTTACATAGAGCCCTACTTGCCGTGTCGGTTCGCCCATCAGTTCGGTTACGATCAGATTTATATCGGGAACCCGAACCGACATCTCCGGACTCGTGGAGGTTTAGTAGATGGGGCTCGAGCATGGCTTTGGAACATCACTGGTTGTACTGATGCTAAGTTCAACCTTCCCGGCGTTGAGCGTAAGTTGGAGCTGACTTTCCTACAGTGCCGGTGGCTCTTGGCGGCCAATGAACACGTACATGTTCAATCGATCACCGAGTCAACTGACGAAGAAGCTTCTCGGGTTGCTACTTGAACGGTGTATGAATCTGAGCTCGAAAAGAGGAGGAGGAGAGAACCGGCGGGTCCTTCTAGTCATAAAACGCAGAGGGAGCCTACTTTTCCCTCTGGTAAAGAAACTACGGAACCTTATGCTGGGGGTGGTGCAGAGACTGGAGACGATGGCGAGGAAGATGAGCTGGAAAAAGGTGTGTCAGATCCCTTCTCCTTAGAATTATTTGAATTAGCCATTGATGAAAGAATTCACCGCTTTCGACTGTCCAAACCTTCGCCCCCTCTAAAGAAGCCAAAGATACAAGTCTTGTTCACTTATCCTAATAAGATGTCGGTTGAAATCCCAGGTACAGTTCCCGAGGAGGAGAGAGAAGAGCCCAGCCTCATTCACCGGACGTGGTCCTGACCTGCAACTCAAGTCACTCCAGGGCATGAATTATGTTCTAAATTTTCCGAGGAGAGGCCTATTGCTCCAGAAGAGGAGCGTCCGGCTAAACGCAAGAAGCTGGCTTCTAAGCGACGGGACGACCCTCTAATTCCTAAAATAGGACTGGTGGATCGAGGACTGACGGTTGAAAGGGGTAAGTACTTCTTCGTATTATTTATTCTGGTATATGTTGAGCTTTTTTGAACTTAAATAATTTCACACTTCACAGGAGAAGATTTTGCAAGCCACTTTATCTTCAACGCTTCCTCCCCTGATATTGACTTCTCGAAACCAGCTCCTGGAATCAGGCTGGAGGAGCCTGTAGACGCTGAAACCAGTATTCCCGATGAGACTGGTGTGGGTCACGACGTCGATCCAGGATTAACTGAACAGGCTGAGAGTCCAGGTATTCTTAAAACCAGTAGTGCATCTTTCAGGTGGCGGGAACTGAACGATGAAGAATTCGTATCCCCGCTAACTATTTCTATACTTCTTACTCTATTAGAAAAGCTGCAAGAGGTGGCTCGAAGCAATGTGGTGCAGGAACCTAGCGTCGCAGTTGAAGGTGAATCTTATTTGACTTCTGTTGTAAGTCTGGTGAGTCGAAACAATTTGTATTTTGACTCTTGAACTTTCATGTAGATGCGATAACAGAGGGTCATGGTGACGAGGGGGGTTCCCGAGGCGCCTCCTTCGAAAAGGAGAGTCTAGCCTCACTTAATCCGGTATCGACCTCTGAAGATATGCTGCTCAATGATATGTTGCTCGAACAAGCCCAATACGAGGCCGCCGATTCAATAAGCACAGCTGGTTCGCCTGCAAGTATGGTCCTTATTCCCATGTTTTACTTATTTACTTGTCATCTTTCATTTAATCATCGGAGGGTTCTAATCGTAGGACCAGTTGTTAAGACTGATACAACTACTCCTAATGGAAAGTCTGGTGAATCTGAGGGTCTTGATTTCTTGCTTGTGGCAGGGGTTGTTATTGATGCTCAGTCATCAGGCTTTCAGCAACAACTCCCGGTTTCCTTGGGAATGCCAACTACCGTACCTGCTACCACTATCGGTAGGAGTTCGACTGAACAGGCTGTGAGACCAACTGAAGAAGTTGGTGCTTTAATGGCTGCTACACCCGTAGTGCTTCCTACGACACATGAAGTTGAGCGACCGAAAACGGGTGTAGTGCGTTTGGTTAAAGAAAGCTCCTCGGGGGCTGGTAAATCTCGCGCTATATATATATATATATATATATATATATATTCTTTCTGACTTATAATTATGGGATATTCATGAGCTTGTGCTTTCTTTTTTCTTTTGTTGTTGCAGGATTGTCGTCTCAACTGCGCGAGGTCGTTGATGCTTTATTATCTGACAACGAAGAGCTATTTTGGAGGTGACCAAGGCCGGGGAGGAGCATAGCAAAACTGTGATGTCCAGCAAAGTGGCGCTCTCGAGGGAAAGGCTAGTCAAAATAGAGGAAGAAGCTGCCCAACTCCTATCTGCTTCTGAGGACTCTTTCAAGACAGAGCTACAGCGTGAGCTTGAACGTACTTATGCCGAAGAGTTAATCAAATTAGAGCAACAAATTGTTAGTCATAAGTTCAATGTAAAGTGACTAAAGCTATTGTATCTGAACACTTGTTTTTGTTAATGATACGCGTATTTTGTTCAGTCTACTTTCATTCTTATTATAATTTCTCATTCTGTTTAGAATAATCAACCATAATACTTTTAAGATTTTTAGCAAATCCTCAGCCATCAACGGATTTGACATGCCTTTATCGATTACCGTTTGAATCGGGCTAGCCTGTGAACTATCTAGATCCGTTTCATAAGTAACGTTGTTCTAAAGGAATAAACTCCTTTAGAGTCAATGCTACAAATTTGAATATGTAGACTTAGTCATTTTCTTACGGTAAAAGATTAACCGGCAGCGTGTGTTAGGTGCCGATTTATCTCTGCTTTGGATTCGAGATAAAATTCCCCATGCGTGTAAGGCATGGATTATAGAGCTATTAGAATGTAGTGTCTTTTCACGGGGCAAAGACGAACCCAATACTGAAGAGGAAGAATTTTATATTCTATCTTCAGTCCTTCTTTTAAGGGAGAAGTGAACCCGATACCAAAGAGGAAGAATTTTATATTCTATCCTTGGTTGCAGAAGAAACTTAAAGTAGGATCTCTACTTCGAGAATCTGTGAGATAAAACTAAGAGTGGGATCTCCACCCCGAGAATCGAGAGGATTCAGTTAACCCTAACTTTTATAGGATTGGTTATCTGATCCGGAAATAAGTCTTCTTGTTTATCAAGATGAAATTCGGACTCTAGCCCTAAGTTTTATAGGTTTGGCTGAAGGGAAAGGAGTGAAATGTTTTTGTTTATCAAAAAGAAACCTGATCTTGACCACAGTCATTTGACAGTTTTGACCAAAAAGGGATATTGAGATGACCCTAACTTTTATAGGTTTGGTCGTTCGAATGGAATGAAGGCCTTTGTTTATCGAAAGGGAAATCGATTTGAAAGTGGGCCTCTCGTTCATGAAAGGAATCGAGAGGAGATTTTGGTTGTGGTCCTGACTATAAAAAGGTTTGACCGAGTGGGAGTGTGAATCATAGTTGAAATTTGACCGGACTTTGCCCAAAGAACTTTGCTAGGCTCACCGTGAACTGATTTAATAGTGAGGAACGGTGAGAATTCTTTTGTGAGGGAAGATTGATCCTAAAAAGTGATCAAATCTTATCTCAACAAGAGAGTGCTTAGAAGATTATAGTAGGAGTTCTCTATGACCAGACATGAATTGTTTAGATGACGGGTCCTTATTTAGAAAAACCGATCGATTTTAGGTTATCCTTAAGAATGTCATATATGGTATTCTCTAGGAACTTCCCGTTTAAAAATCTGTTCTGAGCGTACTAAGGATAGTACTTCTTCAGAAACTTTCTATTTATTGGCATCATGATCTTATCACCGTCTTTGGTGATTAGACGATGTGCACCGTTTGAGTAGACTGTCTCTATCACAAACGGTCCTTCCTATTTGGGTTGGAACTTACCTTTTTTTTCTTAAAATTGAGTATCATAAGACGCCGGACTGCGAGAACTAAGTCTCCTTCCTTGAAGTTTTGTTGCTTGACTTTCTTGTCGAAAGCACGAGAGATTCTGGCTTGATAAAACTCAATTTGTTGTTGAACCTCCAGGCACTTTTCGTCTAACGTCTCAAGTTTTTCGAGACGTTTCTGGTGTTGTTCTTCCATCATCATCCCCGTTGTGAGAGCGATACGGAGGGATGGAATCTGTATTTCCAAAGGAAGAACAACTTCGCATCCATACACTAGTGAATACGGTGTGGCCCCGGTAGACGTACGGACGGTGGTACGATAGGCCCAAAGGGCTTCGCCGAGTTTGTCATCCCAGTCCCGCTTATTAGTTTTCAAAAGTTTTGACAAAATCTTTATGATTGTCTTGTTGAACGCCTTAGCTAATCCGTTTGCCGTAGGATTATATGCTGTAGAAGAGACGTCCTCAATTCTGAGTTTTCCACAAAAGTTAATGAAAGCGTTGCTCACGAACTGAGGGCCATTGTCGTGTATAATTCATCTTAGAATGCCATATCGATAGATGATGTGGTGTTTGATAAATTTGATGACATCGTTTGTCTTTACTTCTTTGAGTAGGACTGCTTCGACCCATTTCGAGAAATAATCGGTGATCGCCAAAATAAAGCGGTCACCTTTAACTGATGGTGGAAAGATAGGACCAACGATATTCATTCCCCAAGTCTCGAATGGCCATGAAGTAGCTGAGGAGTGGAGGTGTTCCGGGGGTTGGTGCATGTAATTTGCGTGTGTTTGACATGCATGGCACCGTCGAGCGTAGTCAACCGCGTCTTTGACCATGGTTGGCCAATAATATCTCATTCTTCTGAGTCGATCACAGAGCTTAAGACCGGGTTGATGTGCACCGCAGATTCCATCGTGAGCTTCTTTGAGAGCCTCTTCTGCCTCCCTGGTTGAGAGGCATCAGAGTAATAACCCATCATATGCATGACGATATAATGTATGGGTTGTTGAATTGTAATAGAATCTCGGTGCTCTTCTTCGAACCGAGTCCCTTTCTTTTACGTCTTGTGGTAAAATACCATGCACCATGTAGTCAATTATAGGAAATCTCCAGTCTCGGGGCTCGAGATCGATCCTAGATGTATATGCTTCCTTAACGTTAATGGTGCAATCCGACACAAATAATTGGTGGGTTCTGACGGTAATGCATTGTTCAGAGTCAGGAGGTTGTGCCAGAGATATCGATAATGCTACCAGTGCATCTGCGTATGCATTCTGAAGGCGTGGAATGTACCCAATAAAGAATTGTTCGAACGAGCTTGCCATTTCGATGGCCGCCTTGTGGTATGGTACCAAGTCTTGATTCCTGACTTCGTATTCTCCTCGGATTTGGTTGACTATTAGTTGAGAATCGCCAAAAGCCTCGAGATATTCGACCCCCAGCTCTTTGGTGAAACTAAGTCCGATAAGCAGTACGTTATATTTGGCCACATTATTGGAACACTTTCCTATCAATGAGTAGAATCGGGGCATCACATGTTTCTCCGGAGAAACTAGGACGACTCCAACTCCTGCGGAGATTCTAGAATTACCGGGAGCGTTTGCTGTATTGGTCGCTCGGGAAGCTCCATCAAAATATAGCTGTCATAGCTGTTGATGACATGTAGTATTGACTTCGTGAGCTTCATCGGGCAAATCATCATACAACTCAGCTGTATCCGCTATGGGGTTAGCCGCTAGAAGATCACAAATTTCTTATCCTTTGACCGACTTCTATTATTTGAAGTGCAGATCATATTAGGACAGGAGTAGGGCCCACTTTGCTAGTCTCCAGTTCATAGAGGTTGGCCGTGTCATGAATACTTGGACCGGATTAACGTTGAAAATAACGTAAATTGTTTACCCTACTAAGTAATGACGCATCTTTTGGATAGAGAATACTAAAACGAAGTCTTCTTTCTCAATCATTGGATAGCGAGACTCAGCACCAACCAAAGTTCGACTCAGGTAATAGATGGCCTGTTCGTGACCGTTGTCATCATCTTGTGCAAGTAAAGCACTTAACAAGTGGTTCATTGCTTTAATATAAATTAAGAATGGTTTACCTGACTTCGGTGCCACCAGAACAGGAGGATTCGTCAAATATTCTTTGATATCCTCGAATGCCTTTTGACAAGCGTCATCCCAGACGAAGGATACACCTTTCTTGGTGAGTTTGGAAAATGACTGACATTTCCCAAATAGATTTGAGATGAACCAACGTATATAGGCTAGCCGTCCCTATAATCCTCAGAGTTCCTTGAGATTTCTCGGGGGTTGCAACTCATGTATTGCTTTTACTTTGTCGGGGTCAATGCGGATACCCGTCATAGTGACGACAAATCCGAGAAACTTACCGCTGGACATTCCAAGGAAAGACTTGATGGGATTCATTTTTAATTGGTGATTCACATGTAGTCGAACATTGTC
The DNA here is from genome assembly GCA_022839385.1 of Asparagus kiusianus. Taxonomy (NCBI): domain Eukaryota; kingdom Viridiplantae; phylum Streptophyta; class Magnoliopsida; order Asparagales; family Asparagaceae; genus Asparagus; species Asparagus kiusianus. The sequence continues at coordinate 651,711 of BQKN01001085.1, read as the reverse complement.
CTTAGATCTTTAATATGATCGTCTTTGTTATGAATTTTCACAACCAAGTCATCGACATATCATTCAACAGTTTTTCGGAGGTGCTCTTGGAAAATCTTAGACATTGCCCGTTGAAAAGTGGTGCATGCGTTCTTCAATCCAAAAGGCATGACTGTGTAGCAGAAAACACTGAGAGGTGTTCTGAATGCAGTATGTTTTTCGTCGTCCGTGTACATCTTGATTTGATTGTAACCCGAAAACCCATCCATAAAGGATATTCTCTCAAACCCACACGTGTTATCGATAATAACATCTGTGATGGGGAGAGGGAAATTATCTTTTGGGCACGCATTATTCAAGTCTCTAAAGTCGATACATATCCTTATTTTCCCATTTTCTTAAGGTTCGGAACGATATTTGTGAGCCAATCCGGATGTTGTTCTTCCTGGATAAAACCAGAATCGATTAATTTTTTGACTTCTTCTTCAATCGCTTCCATGATTTGTGGGAGAAATCATCTTTGCTGTTGTTTGATAGGTTTTGCATCCGATTTGATGTTAAGACGGTGGACTGCCACGTTCGAGTCAAGCCCTAGCATATCTTCATAATTCCAAGCAAAAACATCTATGAATTCCCTGATGAGGGAGATTAACTCCTCTTTTTCATCCGGTGGAAGACTATCACTTACGAATATTGGCTTTAGATTCGCTTCATCACCCATATTTACCTGGACCACTTTATCTTCGGTAGGAGGCTCTCTTTGCTCGAATCGGTCTCCATACTGAATATTCAGATGATGAATCCATGGGTCCTTCCACGTTGGCAACAGATCATCTTCTTGCATCGTAGAAGGATCGACCGTGGTCATATTCGACATCAGGCCTTTGAATACTTCTCCAAGGCTGACATCTAAATCCCAATTAGAAGAGTCGGAAGAATACCCATTTTGATTTGCTAAGTGGTCGATGACTTGCCAGCAATATTCGTCATCAGAGGCATAACCCATACCCCTTTTATAGCCATAATAGTTATCGAGTTTTCCTTTCGGTACATAGGCCATACGAGGTGGAACTCGTGAGCCTCGACCAAAAAAAAGACCTTCTTTGAGAGTAAAATTGTATCCCCATTTTTCATAAGATCACGCGCCTGTTGACTATATCTGGATAAATGAAGGCCAGATCTCTCATCATCTTTATCTTCCTTTAAAAAGGGATACGATGGCGGAGATACTTCTCCTTTGCTGAAAACTAACTCCTTTTCACCCCCTGCTTTAGCAGGAATGACAAAGGTTGTCCCAAACGAGTCCTGGAAGCGCTTTTTCATGAAACAAGACGACTGAATCGGCATGTGTATGTCGGGATTATCATACAATCCCTGCATTACATTAGTCAAACTCGGTAAGTACTCTAAATCGCCATTTATTACTTCTTCGGCAAGTTGTCAGTTACAACTACCGTCTGATGATTCACCATTGTCAAGACCGTTACAAAGGCTACAATGTCATTCAATACAAAACCACCATTATAATCAAGCCCGGCTTTGGTGTCGGCTTCTTCTCCACTATCCGTGCCTTGGGCCAATGATTCAGTATCAGATTCAGCACTGTAAAGGAGGGAGTCAGTAAAGTAGTTTTCCAATCCCTTAAACGGTTTCTTATCCGCGACCACCGTTTTGACTTCATTATTGGCGTCTACATATTTTAGACACTGATGAAGAGTAGAGGGGCTATAAGATTACCATGGATCCATGGTTGACCCAATAGTAAATTATTGGAAGTTTCCGCATTGATTATGTAGCATGTAACTTCAGACTTTAAATCCCCAAGTTGGCATTTGATCCGGATTTTACCCAAAGGTCTGGATCCACTGGTATTGAACCCGTATATAACGGTACCTGTGGAAGCCAGCTTGCTCACTGAGATTCTGAGGTTGTACATCAACCGGAGCGGCATGATGCTAACAGCGGAACCCGGATCAACTTGGACCCGGTTAACAACGCTGGAGCTAATGTATCCGGTGAAGTATAAAGGTCTATCATGCTTTGAATTCTTCACTTGCATGTCATCCTTAGTGAACATGATATGGGGGAATCGTATGGCCTATAAATTGCAAAGCCTAACTGATGATTCTGTTTCTTCGAGGACTGGCTTGACTTGAGTAAGGAATGCATGCGTCAGAATCAGCTAAAGCTTCTCGCAAGGCCTCTCTAGTATTCTTGGAGAGGCGCAATAACTCATATAAAGTTATTCTCGTTGGGATGCTAGCTAGCTGAGCCATAACATCAAAGCGGTAAGGAGTATTTGAACTTTCTGGTTTATCTCTCCCAATCGGACGATTGAACCGAGATTGCTTCGGGTTCTGAGCCTCCAGAGGTTGAGGATCTTTCTCTTTTTGCTTATTGGCTGATTTTTGTTAGGATTTTCCAGCTGGTGCAGGGGGAGTTGTAACCACCCCCAGTTCGGCCAATATTTTGACATTCGTGTCAGAGGTTTCAAGGTATTTATAATAATATTCATTCCCACCCCTGATGACCAGAGCCTCTGGTTCATCTTTAGAAAATGAGAAGGTGAGGATACTTTCATCATCTTTTTTAGGAATTGCTATGGCGGGACAGCAAGTCTTGCCCTTACTTCTAGGCTTCTTTTTAGATGAGGATCCTGCCCATTGCTCATCTTCGAGCAAGTCTGGGTGGACACACAGAATTTCGCCGCTAGGAGTTATATGTCGTACAAGTCCTTTCTGTCGTTGTCCATAAGGATCATCGTTGATAGTCCTCACTTGTCCTTTGGATACGGGCTCTAGTTGAAACCATGCCAGAGGGACAGAGCCAAAGCTAATAGAAACCGTATTCGCACCCACCTTCTTCTCTTTAGGCTGCTTCGGAGTAATGATTCCAACATCGATCAAGGCCTGAATCTTGTCCTTGAGAGCGTAGCATGTCTTCGTGGGATGATGGACCGTTCTGTGGAATGCACAATATCGCGGATCTGTAATTTTCTTAGCTCCCTCATGATCAGTGATTGGAGGTAACTTAATTTTGTTGTTCTCCAGCAAGTACTTGAAGATATCAGGGACCTCATCTTCCCTGAAGGAATATTCCTTTAGGAATTTTGGCTCAGAAGTTTTCTGTTGCCTTGGAGGCCGTTGTTGCCATTGAGGCGTTTGTTGCTTTGGCGCGTGTTGTTGCGGTTGTTGTTGGGGTTATAATTCGAATGTCTAATTTGTATGCACTGCGTTCGCCTGCCCCTTCCCTTTACCACAGGGGGTAAAGTTCTATTTCTGGGTATTGTTTGCTGGTTGCCCCCTTTTAGCTTTCTTCCTTTTGATGAAGCGTTCAGCCTGCTCTCCTCGCACTTTCAACTCCTTCCATGTTTTAGATGGTGCAGTGCCCATCACTTCTAACACGTCTAAGGAAAGGTTATTGTGGCATGTTTGGAGGATGAATTCCTCCGTGACCGGATCTCGACAGTTCATTACCTTGTTCCGGAAGCGCTTAACAAAGTTCTTAACGAGCTCTCCATCTTTCTGTTTCTCTTCAAAGAGTGTTCCGATCGACACTTCAGTATCATCGTCAAAGAAATTGGCGAGAAACATGCTTTCCATGTCATCCTAACTACTGATACTCCCCGATTTAAGACGGCGGTACCAATCAAAGGCAGCTACACGAAGGGTTCCTATGAACGATCGTACCATCAGAGGTTTATTATCAGAAATGATCCCCAGGTGGGACTTAAAATAAATCAAGTGTTGAGTAGGGGAACCCCGTCCATCAAATGGTGTGAAGTTAATCAAATTGAACTTCGCTGGGTATGGAATTGAGTCCCACTCTCTCGGGTAAGGACACGGAATGCCAGTCTTTTTTACCTCTTGAGCAGACATCAAATCATTGATTTTGCTTTCAAGGTCTTTCATCTTAAGGTCTTCGCCTGGATCATCTTTCTTCTAGCGATTTTGGAGAGGGATATTGGTACCACCCCCAATGTTAAGGACATCTTTAGTATTTTTATCCTCAAGTGGAACATCGACATTGATATTTTCCTCCACTTCTGAGTCGCTATCTATTTGATTGGTAGTCTGACGACGACTAGATTCACCGTGTTGATTTGACAACTGTTGGAGTTGTTGGGCATGTAAGTCATTAACCCGTTGCACAGCCATATCCATCTCAATTTTAAAGTCCTCTTCCTGCTTAGCCAAAGCTTCTTGAAGGAGTTGAGCCATCTGTTCAGTAGTGATCATGAATGATTCTCGAGTTCGTCCCGTGCTAGACATAGTGGCATCTGAAGCGATCGCCGAGTTAGCGTCTGATGCTTCATCGTCTGATGACTGCCCTCTCTGAATTCTCCTATAATCTCTAGGCCTGATAGCCCCAGTTTGTAGCCGAGTCAATCGCTGAGATATTTGTGGAAAATGTTCGGGACTGAAGCGTCGCATGGATTTTCCTTTGTCTGTCATGTTAATCGTGACTTCTAGGAATTCATGTTCTTGAACGGCCGGCTTCCTTTTACGAAAATGTCTTGACTTGTGTCTTAGCGTTTCTGTAGAAAGTCTTTTAAATACCGAAATCCTTTGCGAGGTGGTCTTGGAGCAGTTACACTCTGATAATACCGCCTTGATAAGTTTGGTACATGGACAAAGAGAATCCATTTCTTGGGTATTTCTCTTTCGAGATTTGTTCGTACCCCCAGCCTGATAGTACAACTAGTCGATATGATTATCGGAGCAACCTATCTTGTGCTGGCATAATTCTCTCATTCTAACGTCATCGTCTTTTGACGAACATAGCTCTCTTTGAGGGTAAAACGCCCTGTCATTATTCTCAAGGATCGCTCGTTTGAAACTATGCCTTCGTGCGTATGGGGACCCAACGGGCTCTTGGACTTCAACTCGCAATACGAGGTGAGTGGTTATTGGTACTTTTTCCATAGGAGAGATCTTTGACTTACTGGGGAATCGCGTACGACCCCCAGTCTGACGAACCATACGGGGTTTATCTTTATGCAAAGGACCCAGGCGATCTGTAATCTTCACTTTGAATCGGGACAAGTCTATGTTGTCGTGAGGTTCTACCGAAGGTGAGGAAGTCATCAAAACCGAAATAGGAGCTGTCGGAGACTCAAAAACGATTGCGGGAGGCGAATTTTCTACAAACAGGGGATGGTTGGATTGGCGGTGACGCGGGCCAGCACTTGGTGGCTCAGCCTTGGCCGAGCCAGCATTTGGTGGCTCGGCCCTGGCCAAGCCAACAGCCGACAATTTGGTTTTTTCGGGCCTTGTTTTGGATTTCGGCCTCCAGATTTGACGTGGTTTTGACAGTCTATTGTCTACATCGTTCGTTTGCAATTTCTTAGCTTCTTGTACCAGAATTCTTACGTGTGCAAGTAACGCGTGGCGTTTCTGGATCCGTTCTTCAAGAGTTGAACGTGTTCTCTTAACGGGGACCCATTCATTCGTTGTTGATTTGAAACAGTCGCTCGCTTGCAGCCGTGACGGTTGGTGTCTTCTAGACTTCAGATCTGCTTCATAGCGGATCCCATCAACTAGCTCGGAAGCTTTGGCTAATTGGCGTGCGAGGCGCTGATGTCGTCTTTGACGCGCTCTCTTGGATAAGGTCGACGCGTTTTCAGTAGTGGCTTCGGCTTTGCAAGGTGTGTCTTGAGCTGCTGCGGGATGAGGATCTTGGTTTTAAACCTTCAGATCCAAGTGCCCCCGAACCTTCCTTGTGGAGTCTCTCCTATTCCTGCGAGGAGAGGATGACCAGGAAGATGAGGATAAGTATTCCTCATACTATGCCTGGTTGAACTCATACTCGACCTCTTCATTGATCGGGATGATGATCTTTGGTTACAACACTACTACTTCGGCAGAGAAGCTGTCGGCTCCCACTATGGTCACCAGTTTGTTTGGGTCAAAAGTTGCTTTCTTCATTGCTATTGAACCTGTTACACCGTTTATCGATTACAAGTTCAAACTGAAAGAAAAGTTGATCTTTTTATAAGATCTTCTTACAATAAAAAATAAAGATTCTAACTTTATCAAACAAAACGCAGCAGTAGTTTATCGCCCGCTGCTTTGCTTGGGATCTTTGCCTGTGCCGGGGACGCGTTAGTCCGTGGATCACCTCAGATCAAACCCGATTGACAGTATAACTACGCTCTTGTTTCACAAAGGAAACAATTGTGGAAGCGATAATCACGACCAAGCGAGATTGTGGCTCTTCTCGAGATTAAAACCAAGTTTAATCCGGAGGAAAGAAGGGAAAAGAATCACAAACCTTTCAAAGGACTTTCTTTATGAAAGTATTCGCCAATATCTAATGATTCTCCTCTGAAATTCGTGGTTAGCTGGATAATTTGACAGCACCTCGCCTCTTCATTTTTAGATCCTCTTGAAAGAAGATCCTAGGCTTCTATTTATAGGCTTTTGGAGACATGTTTTTGGATAAGAATTAATGTTTAAACGTTATCTACTGTTAATAACCACTTAAACACATTTAGAGATAGCCTCAAAATAGTTGGGGATGCCCTGGGATGAAAGAATCCTTAAAAATCATCGAAATCCGCGTTTTGGGAGTCTTGGGAGTCAAAAAGAGTCATGGTGGTTCAGGACTGTGCGAGCCACCATTTGGTGGCTCGGGACTGTGCGAGCCACCATTTGTCTGCTCGCATGGGTGCAAGCCACCATTTGGTGGTTCGCATGGGTGCGAGCCACCATTTGGTGGCTCGCATAGGTGCGAGTCACCATTTGGTGGCTCGTGCCTATGTAAGCCTCCGGATGTGTTTTTGTTCATCTTTTTGATACTCCGGCGATTCGTGACTCCTCAAGTTTTCTTATTTTGCGTACGGTTCATCGTTTCGCTGATTTGCACGTTTTACTGATCCACTTCGTACGCTTACTGGTGTTAGGTAAATTCTCTTGACTCGGATAATAATGTTTATCGTCTTCTCGTTGTCTTGAACTATGTTTGGGAAGTTATAGGTAATTTTTGACGTCTACATACAAGTCCTGAAAAATCACAAAATGTCAAAAAGTTTAGCCAAGGCCAATTCACCCGTGCTAACGCGGGATAGCAGCAGCTGACCCACACCAGCGAGGGTCAGTGTCGGCTGACCCATGCCGTGTTAGCACGGGTGAATTGGCCTTTGTTTGGGGAGAAAGTCAATTTTATTGATGAGTTCATTTACAACTTCAAACGTTTACAACAAACTCAAAGAAATAGTCTTTTTATAAGACTTTCAACAAAAATTATAACTTTCTTTTCAACAAACGCAACAGACGTTTATCCTCAGTTGCTTACATGGGATCTTGGCCTGTGACGGGGACGTTGATATCCATAGACTATCAAATGATAAGATTAATTCAGAGCTTCATTGATTCCACCGTGATTGATTTCATTATAACTTTAGTCGATTATAACGAATTCAAATAATAAAAAATACAACTCTCTCGAAAATAAACACAAGATTCGTTTGGAGTCTCCCTTAGCCTCGTTGCCCTTCTTTTGATTGCCCTCAAGGGCAATAGCCTTCAACTCGCCTCTGCAATTGATTCCACCGTGAATAGCTTCATCTCCTTTCGAATGTAATCGCTCAATCCCGCCATATACTTCATAAAAACGGAATATTCCTCTGTTGTAATATTGAGGACCATCGCCTGCTGCTGGAACTCTGTGGTGTATTCTTAAATGGTTTGATTGACCCTTTGGCACAAGCCGTACCACTTGTACCAACGCTCTTCAAGGAATCCCACCGGGTAGAACTACTTCTTCAGTAACTCCTTAAACTTGTTCCACGACACCAGCTTCTTCTCATGCTTGCAGTAACATTTTCACCATGTCAACGCGTGTCCTGAAAGCTTCAAAGTCGCGAACACAATCTTCTCTTTTGACGAATAGCCATAAAGAGTAAAATACGTCTTTATCCGCTCGATCCAGTCACCAAGCCTCTCGACGTCAACACTCCCATCATAAACAGGAATCTCCATCTTGAAGTCAATCTTCAGGTTCTGATAAGAATTCTTACCCCCTTGATTCAATGCAGCCTTAACGGTCTCCTCCTCCTCGTCGGAATCTGAATCTACTCTCTCCACATCGGACTCAACAATTTTCTTCGAAGAAGATTCACCTTGTTTGCCACCTCCATGGATAAGACTAACGAGTTGTGTGAGAGTCGAACCTATCGTCTCGATCTGCTTCTCCAATACATCAATCCTCGCTGAATTGTCTCCTTCAGCCATCTTCTCCTTTCTTATCTTCTGGACTTCTTCTAAGGAAATAAGGATCTCGCCAAGCTTCTTGTATTGTGATCGAGTAAGGACCATACACAGGATACCCCCTTCACAAGATCTAATTGTTCTGATACCAACTTGATACAAGTCGCCGTGCGAGCACCCTTTGGTCGTAGAATTATCAAAAGGTGTGTTGAGAAGAAGACAACTAAAATACAAGAACAATTCAGTATGGCGAAGGAAAATACCTTCACTAGATTATGAAGAATTAATTAATACAAATCTCTCCCTCACAATCTCACTAGAATCGAGAACGACCTCTCAATCCTCCCTAAACTCTAATACAAAGATTATAATTTCTCTCTCTGATCTAAGATCTGATTTAAGATCTCTAAGATGACGTTTAGAAACCCTAAACAACCCTTTATATAGGTGTACAAACGTGAATAGCAATATGGTAAATAACCAAGCCCAACCCAAACAGGAAAACACGTAAATAGAGTCCTTAACGAATCTGGAAAGCTCTGATGAGTCGACTCATGAACAGTTATGAGTCGACTCATGACCTCATATGAGTCGACTCATAACTGATGAGTCGACTGGTCGAAAACTTTTTGCTAATAGGGCTTGAGTTCTTGAGTCGACTCATGATAGGCATGAGTCGACTCAACCTGATGAGTCGACTCATGTACATGTATGAGTCGACTCACAGGCTGAAATCTGGATTCTTCGAATCTGCTGCTCGTTGTCTCGTTCCACGCTTCCACCTGCATTCCACTGTACTATTTTACACCTCTATTCTTATGCTATCATGAGAATCATCTATCCTCAAGCTCCCATGAGGATCGCTAAGCTCCCGAAGAGAAGATACACCCGTATCAAAGAGAAATGAAAATTTTAGAAGATACAGTAGGGTCTCAAAAAAGATAAGACAACTGGTTTTCCAACTGCTTGGTTGTAAGAAAGGATTCTATCACTAGTAAGAATCTTTTTACAGTTGTTTTTCTTCAAGTACAGAAGAAGAGAAGATTGATTCAGGTTCTCCTTTGTTTAATGTGGGTTCAACTTGTCTATGAGATGCCTCGCTCGATACTAGTGGTGAGCTTAATTCTCGTTGACGATCGAAGAAAAATAGCTTCAACCTCAGGAAGAACTAGCCTCTGTTGAGTGCTTTAGTTGCTACTTGCAGCTACTATTTGCTTTTGATGTACGTGCATCTAGCTCTTGGATTTCAAAAATTCGATCCTTGGATCTTCAAAAAATCATCTCTTTCATAGCTGCTCATGGCTATTTATAGGCTATTAGTGTGCAACTGACACTGAAATCATAGGATCATGAGCGTAACTGACTCCTTGATTATAGCCAATGTGGGCTGACTGGGTCTTCATGACCGTTAGCCCTATGGCATCGAGCTTCACTTGGTGAGACGAGTCTCGCTAGGTGGCAAGGTTCATCTGATGAGAGGAGCCTCCTTGCATGGCGAGATTCGTCTGACAGGGTGAGCTTCGCCTTCTGGGGTGAGTCTCGTTGCGTGGCGAGTCTTGTCCCTAAATGAACTTTGACTTCTAAAGGAGCTTTGTCTTCTGAATGATAAGGCATTTAGAGCCTCGTCTCTGGGCAAACTTTGCCTCTAATGAAGAACTTCGTCTCTTAAGGGATGAGGCTCTGCGAGCCTCATCTAGCTAAGACGAGCTTCAAAATCTGAGATGAGATTTATCATTATGATGAACTTCGTCATGCTTGACACTCTTTTGTCTCTTAGCATTTTTTTAGTGTCTACAAGACCCCTTTCAAAGTTTTTAGACCCAAATCGGGGTGCATAGGGTCTGGAATACTTTGAACTCTTTCTTTCAAGTTTGCTCTGCATGACGAGCTTGGTCTTTTGATGAACTTTGATGCTTTAGGGCGAAGCTCATGGTTTCAAATGAACTTTGTCGTTTCGACTACTTGTTGAGCCTCGCCGCTCGAGCTTCGTCAGACCCATGTGGGACTAACAATCACGTCCATCAGCATTAAATGTTGTATACCATTTCATCATTGTGCTGTTTCAGGCCTTTTGAACAGCCGCTAGCTGGCACCTCGAGATCCGCTCTACATATCTCAGCCATTGATTTAGTTTTCGCACCTATATATAGGCGACCGCCTCTTGATTTGTCTTCTTCAATCGTTCAAACCCTAGGTCATTTTGACTCTTGCAAAGTTTCCACCTTCAAGCTCTACTTTTTCCTTTTCTCCTCAAAGCTTCGAGCTTTCTTCTTTGTCAAGATCCATGGCCCCTAAAACTACCACAGGCAAGGGCAAAGGGAAGAAGGTGGTCAGTTCTTCAGGCGATGTCGTTGCACCTTTACCCATCTTTCAGGGAAAGTCCTCATCGGATCAAACTCTTGTAGCACAATTGAACGCAAAGTTTGTGTTAGAACACTTGAATCTTCAATGAACGAATGATTTATCTACCCAGTGCAGTTTTTGAGATGAAGTAAAAGTCAGATGGATGAGGTTCGTCTGATGGACAAGGCTCATCTATTTGATGAAGTTCATCTGTTTGACGAGGTTCATCTAATGGACGAAGTTCGTCGATCTGACGAGGTTTGTCTATTTGACGAGGTTTGTCTGTTTGATGAGGTTAATATGCTTGACGAGGTTAGTCTAATAGACAAAGCTCGTAATATAGACGAAGTTCATCATTCTCGGGCGAGGCTCGTCCTTTGGCCAAGGGCTACCCTGTTTGACTCATTTAGGCTAACTTCATCATTTTGCCACTTGCAGTTCTACATTCATCTGCTCCAATTTCTTTGCCTAGTGACATTCAATCAAATGTAGTCTAGATTAAAGCAGGCTAGCCTCGCTATCCTATTCTTAAAAATATCCTAGTCTTTCAAGACCAAAGTTAGGAGCTGCTCCGACGTCTTGCTAAGCCTTCGAGCACAACCCTAAGGCACCCGATCTCGGATGCTACCCTAGAGATAGCTGATAGAAGTAGGATTCAAAAGCATGCATTCATGTTTGGTGATTCCATACGCAATCCTGATATGTTGTACCTTGGCACATATCGATGGCTTAGAATAGTGGGTGAAAGACGTTTCTTCACGCCTCCCATGTCGCGTGATCATTCTCTCACTTTTTTGAGAGCAACTTCAATCTCCAGAAAGATGGATTAGGAGCTGATCCTAACACAGGATGGGGTCACCTGTGGCTATTTCTTCAAAGGTGGCGCCAGAGTTAGGATAGACTGTGGTGGTCATCATGTCATCGATCTACATCCCGGGCTGGTTCAGCGTGAACTACCTGTAGGCAAAATAGCTATAGAGGTGAACACCTTTGACAACTCTTTCTTCAAGGCTGAAGGACAATTTCCTGACAAAGATTTTAGAACTCCCGGCTGGTCACGTTGTAGTGCTGGACAATGGTCGCCTTGGATGACTGAGTTTGAACAATGACAACCTACAAGAGTACAGCCTTTTTGTGCTGATTAGGGCCACTTAGTTCTAGCTGAAGAAAAATGCCCAAGAGTTCTACAACATGCTGGAGTTATATAATCCTAACACGTGTATATTCTTCACCCCTGATAGAGAGCTGGGAATAGCGCTCCATGAAATGGTGGAGGACTCGGGGCTACCATTAGGAGGGTATCTGTATGAAGAATACATCCTAGGGCATAAGGAGCTGGTAGACCTAGAGGAGAGCCATCCCTAAGTCATCAAAACCTTCTAGAAGCTCATGTGCCACTACCATATTTGTCTGAACATCGAGGGTCATACGAAAAAAGAAGGGCTTGTCCATTAACCATAGTATCTGGTCCAATTACCTCTTTCAACACTTAGACAAGAAGAAGGTCCATGTTGCAGCGCTGAACCCTTGTGATGAAATTGTATTAGTGCAATGTATCTTTGCTCACCTTCCCACCTCCTATGTGACCGCTTCAGATGAATGCGGCTACAAACTGGGCATGGATTTTATGAGCTTTTTCCATCAAGCCGAGGAGCCCATCTCCCATAAAGTTCTATTGGTAGGGTTTCTTATGCTCTGGTTGAAGCATGTTGTTATCCCCACACATAGCTTTGACACCTTGCTGATGGAAGTTGTGTTTCCGGCTATTCATCTTGCACATGGCTATTCATACGCCCTTCTTCCTACCATAACTTCTTGCATTCATGGAGGATTGTGGCAATTATGTTCTTAATTTTGTCGGGGCATCGAAAGTCCTTGGGTGGAGCTTCCTTATGCTTATCTAATGGTGTGGTTCGTTAGTCATTACCCTATCCTTATGACCGTGCCTTCTGCTCGTGATGAAGACCAGGCTACTCCTTTCATCCAGCGGTTGGAGCACGCTTCTTGGACCAAAGTATATATGGCCACCATGAGGAATGCCTTGCGGGATCACATTAACTTTAACTTTTTAAGGTGCTTCCCGCATGTCCCCAGGACCGGCTATGAGCAAACTTTTAAAGGTGAGTCGAATGGCTAGGGACACACTTCTTTATCCATTGGTGCTTCAGGTAGCTCATAAACATATGTCCTGGGTACCTAATTTATTGCCATGGCCCGGCGTGTTGACTGGAGCCTTATCTGTCATGTTCGCCATTTCGGTTATGATCAGTTATATGCCGACAACCCCAACACTCATCTATAGTTCAAGGGTAGTCTTGTTGATGGAGTGCGAGGGTAGTTCTGGATAGTTGTAGGATGCACAGGCAACTGTTTCGCTCTTCCACAACAGAGCCCTCCACTCCGAAAGACCTTTGCTTATTGCAAGTAGCATTGCACCACCAATGCAGCGAACCTAATATTTAATGTCAATTCCTTAGGGTGACGCCTCATCAGGGGTCACTTGAGATCTGGGGATGCTTCCAGGAGGAGTCACAAGTCGGGCTTCAAGGAATTCCAGCATGCCGAGGAGGTCATGGGAGGAGAAGAGACTCATGGCATGAAGTATATGTCATACTGAGATAGCAGTAATGCCCATCTTATGAGCCGCTAATTCAATGCCCCAGGTTACATCATGAATACTCGTATCAGATTAACTTTGGAGATGACATATATGGCTTGCCTGACCAAATAGTATCGCATCTTTTGGATCACGAAGACCAAGGTCAAGCATTCCTTCTTGATGGGAGGATAGTGGTGTTGAGCTCCTAATAAAGTCCTGCTGAGATAGTAAATATCTTGCTCATGATCATTATCATTATCTTGCGCTAGAAGTCCTCCCAGGGCATGCTCCATAGCTCGGACATACACTAGGAATGGCTTCCCTGGTTTTGGTGTGAGCAATATGATCGGACTGGAGAGATATAGTTTGATCTCATTGAATACCTTCTGGCAGGCCTCATCCCAGATAAATGATACACATTTCTTCATTAGTTTTGAGAATGGCTGACATTTGCTGGACAAGTTAGAAATGAACCTACGAATGTAAGCTAGATGCCCCTGTAGACCGAGCAACTCTTTAATATTTCGAGGAGGTGGGAGATCTTGAATGGACTTGACTTTGTCTGAGTCAAGATGGATTCCACTAGTTATGACCACGAAGCCAAGAAATTTGCCGCTAGCCATTCCCAGGAAGGACTTGGATGGGTTCATCCTTAACTGGTGTGATCGCATTAGGTTGAACGTTGTCCTCAAGTCATGAAGGTGATCACCCTTGCTACGGCTTTTAATGACCAAGTCATTGACATAGCACTCCATCGTCTTTCGCAAGTGTTCCCGTATAATAGTATATCCTTGAAGGTGTTCGGAAGGAAGTATGCTTCTCGTCGATACATCTTGATTTGGTTATACCCTGAGAATCCATCCATGATTGATATCCTTTCAAACCCGCACGTGTTGTCGATAATGATGTATGTAATGGGTATGGGGAAATCGTCTTTCAGACATGCTAAGTTCAAGTCGCGGAAGTCGATGCAGGCTCAAATCTTCCCGTTCTTTTTCAAAACTAGAATGATATTGGCCACCCAATCCGGGTGCTACTCTTCTCGGATAAACTTCGAATCAATGAGCTTCTTGACTTCACTCGATTGCCTCCATGATCTGTGGACAGAATCATCATTTCTGTTGCTTGACAGGCTTGTTTAATGTTGAGGTGGTGCATGGCCACCTGATGGTCAAGATCGGGCATGTCCTCGTAGTTCTAGGCAAAGACATCAATATATTCATGTGAAAGAGCAATGAGACCTTTCTTTAGTTTGGACGATAGGTATCACTTATTAATTTGAGCTTCATATTAGATTCATCTCTATATTCACCTGAATTACCTTATCGTCAGTAGGAGGCTCGCACTGTTCAAAATGGGTTTCCTACTGCCTACGGAGTTGTTGGCTCAAAGGATGCTCAAATAGGGGTAATTGATCATTCTCTAGAGCTTCACTTGCCTGAGCTGAGGTCATGTTAGACATAAGTCTCTTAAACACGACCCCTGTACTGGTGTCCGAATCCTAGCAGATCGATTCGGAAGAATAGCTAATGGAGTAGCCATCTGACTCTTCACTAGCTTTGAAACATTGCATTGGCGGCAGAGATGTATATCCCAACCCCCTACGAGTCCTATCATAACAATTGTCAGGTTTCCCTTTTGGTGCAAAGGGGGCAAGCGGAACACACTGGTCTTTGCCGAATTTTAAACCTCCAGCATGGGAAAAGTCATATCCCATTTTCTTCATCATGCGGCGCATTGTTGGCCTAAAATGTGAGAATTGAGAAATTTCCTCTTCCACTTCTAATTCATTCCAAAGAGTTTGTAGTGAACCCTCAGTTTGCCCGAAGATGATGTCTTCTTGATTGCTTTTTCTGGCGGGCACCACGAAGGTAGCCTGCGAAGATTTGATGTGACACTGGCTTGTTGTGAAGAATGAACAGATTAGCATGTGCAATGCTGACTTGACATATAACCCTAACAGAGGATCTGTCGATATACGATGATTGTACCTGGTATATCAGAATCAGATTCAACACAAGACAAGTAAGCTAAACCCTCATTATTATTGAAGATAACTTCATCGGCCTCATCAGTGATGTCATTTACACCGAGACTTTCAAGGCCGATCACGATGGGTTCAATGTAATTAAAGATTGGCCCCTATTTGTATTCAGGCTTGGTATCAGCCTCGTTGCCACTGCCGAGGTCCTCAACTGGTGATGCATCGATCGACTCACCATCTAGGTAGTGGATAGAATCAGTAAAATAATTTTACACCCCCTTGAATGGTTGCTCTTCCGTGACCACTGTTTTAACCTCGTTGTTCTCATTCACATACTTCATTTACTGATGTGGTGGATGGAACGATCAAATTATTGTAGATCCATGATTGACCCAATAATAAGTTGTAGGATATCTCTGCATCGATGACGTAGCAAGTGACATCCATATTCAAGTCCCCTATCTAGCATTTGAGCTTGATTTTACCAAGACGATGGTTGTTAGAGGTGTTGAAACCATAGATGGTAGTCCCTCTTGCTGACAGACAGTGAAGAGGGACCCAAGATAATTAATGAGCCTTAAAGGTATAATGTTCAGGGCGGAACTAGAGTTAACCTAGATCCGATCTACCCAAACTGAGCTGATGTATCCTGTGAAATATAAAGGCCTGTCGCGTTTCAGCTTCTTCATGAACATGTCTTCTGAGGAGAATATGATATGGGGCATCCGTCCTCTAAAGACTTGATGGCACTGAGGGCATGCTTCTTATGTCTCCTCCATTAGAATCGATGGAATATGAGCAAGGAATGCCTTATTATCTGCTAGTACTTCTCGTAGAGCATTCCTTGTTGATCTGGATAAATGCAGAAGCTCGAACAACATGATTCTTGCCGGGATGTTAGCTAGCTGGGCCAACACATCGAATCAAAAGGGACCATTTGAGCTTTCAGAAGTTTCCTTCCTGAGCACCTTATTATAACGAAGCTCTTTTGCTTTTGACTCACCAGCGAGTAACTATAGTGTCTTTGTTTCTTCCTTTGTTGGCTTTGGTGAGCTATCTCCCACCTCAGGGTACTTTTTCAAGTATTCTTTTCCACCACGGGTTCCTAACTTTTGAGCAGATTATGCGGTGAATGCTAACTTTTCATCACCGAAACTGCTAAGGGAAGCAGTTTCAACCCCCTCGTCTGGGATGGCAGAAATAGCATTACGGGGCTTCTGCTTTGTCTTAGACTTCTTCAAACTTGTCAATGCTCATTACTCATCTACAAGTAGGTCAAGATGGACCCATATAACCTCGCCTGCTAGAGTAGTGTAGGGAATCACACCCTTCTCCTTTTGATGATGAGGGTCAAGATTCAGGACCGTAGTCTCTATTTATGGGATCGGTTTCAGACCACTTTGGACGAGAAGCTCTGAGAAGCCTATGAACTGTAAGGAGACCATGTTTGCAGACATCTTCTTTTGTGCAGATTGAAGGGTCATGACGCCTGCATCTAATAAAGCTTAGATTTTATCCTTCAGGATATAACACGCCTTCGATGGATGATGCATCATTCTATGGTACATGTAATAGTTAGGACCATCCGTTCTTGAAGTGTCCTCGGGTCTCCTCAATTCTAAAAGCTTTATTTTCTTTATCTTGATTAAAGACTTGAGAATCGTGACGACATGTTCATCTTTGAAGTCGTACTGCTTCTAGGAGTGGTTATCCAAAGGATTACCTTTCTTCTTCGAAGAGGGTTTGGGAGAGGAAGTGGTTTCCAACGCTAGAGTATCCTTCCCTTTTGAATGGGTCGAAGGGGTGAAGTTGCCTTGGTTAGCACCTCCTCTTCTAGGATGAGATTCACGAGACTCTTCATAATCTAACCTCTTGAGCATTATCTCAACATGTTCTCCCTATCATATCAGGTCCTTCCATGAACGAGCTTTAACATCGCCCATTTTGGATAGTATGGTGATGGAGAGATTGTTTTAGCACATCTCGATGAGAGTGGCCTCCAAGACCTGATCACGAGAATGCAGTGATTAGTTCCTGAATCTTTTAACAAAGTCACTAACGGACTTTGTCTTCTTTTGCTTCTCATCTAGTAGAGTGGTCATAGATACTTCTGTGTCATCGTCGAAGAATTTGGCCATGAAAAGCCTCTCTATGTCTTTCTAGCAGTTGATGGATCCAACATCCAATCTGCAACACCACTCAAAAGTGACCCCTTTGAGGGTATCGATGAACAATCTAGTCATAATAGGATCATTTCTCACTATGTGCCCAGTTTGTGCTTGGAACTAGTAGATATGTTAGGTAGGAGAGCCCATGCCATTGAACTCTAGGAGGATGAGTGGCTTTAACTTTAAAGGATAAGGAACATCGTCTCATTCGACAGGGTATGGTCTGGTCACCCCCAGTTCTCTAAAATTTCTCTGAAACTTCAAAGCATTAAGCTGCTTCTGAAAGTTTTCTAACTTTTGATCTCACTCCTTCTCGTGAGGATTAGATTCGGCTTCTAATGATTCAAAATAAACTTTTGGAGTTTCTCTTCAT
Organism: Asparagus kiusianus; assembly: GCA_022839385.1. Lineage (NCBI taxonomy): Eukaryota > Viridiplantae > Streptophyta > Magnoliopsida > Asparagales > Asparagaceae > Asparagus > Asparagus kiusianus. The sequence goes on along the minus strand of BQKN01001085.1, from coordinate 634,055 downwards.
CACCCCCTGTGTTAATATCCTCTTGGTTTGGTCAGCTAGATCCCCCAACTTCAAGTGGAGGTTGTCCATATCCTGATCCCGAGGCTTCACTGAGACCTTTCTTCTTTTTCTTCTTCTCATTTTTCTTATGGAGCTTGTCTATCATCTCTCTCATGAGATTGATAGTCTCTTTTTGTTGGAGAAGAGTAGCTTGCTGGTCTTCTAGTCTTTTCGCCAAGTCCTCCGTAATTCTAGCCATGTGGGCATTCACATGCTCACTTTGATCAGTGCTGGATGCTAGGGAAGTGGCAATGGCTATGTTGTCAAACTCATCGTCGGCATCGTTAGAGATATCAACCAAATATCGGTAATCCAATGGAGTTACCGAGCCAGTACGGATGCGGGTGCATCAAAAGATGCCCTCTTGCTCAATAAACTATCCCCTCAACCTTAGAGAGAATTCAGGATCAGAGGAGTCAGAAGGGCCAACTGACCCTTTGCCTTTGTCCCTGCTGGTCATATTGACTGTAACTTTAGCACGTTCATTCTTAGGAATATGCTTTTTGGGACGAAATCGTCTTCTTCTGGACGATGGGACTGTTGGCAGTTTAGAGAGTTGCTCGAAGACAGAGGATCTGGGTGATGAGCCCCCACACTAGCATCTGGCAAGTACTATGGAGATGAGCTTTTCACAGTTGCCATGAGATTTTATCTAGCTCATACTACGTTTATGAACTAGGTAATCACGGAGATTAGTAACAGGACCACCCCTGCTAACTCAGGCAATTTGGTTGTGTACGCGCAAGAATCTCTAAGTGTTAGAGATTGGTGAGCCTGATGTTCGCGGGAAAATTCGTGTTCTTCTTCATTGATTCCATTGTACACTTTCGTAATAGTTTATCGATTACAGAAATCCGATCTTTTTATAAGATCCGGTTACAATGAAAAATCAAAATAAAATGAAAAAAGATTACAACTTTCTTTCCTTCTTTGTCGAACGAATCGCGAGCTCCTGTTTTGCGGTCACTCGCTTTGTGTGGGTTCTTTGCCTGCGCCGGGGTT